>JAOWBW010001704.1:0-218829 GCA_026119855.1 Campanula takesimana | reverse complement strand
TGGTTGCTAGACCAAATTGTGAAACACTTTTCCACAATCAAAAGAACTATATGGAATTTATTTTGTGTATTATTTTGTTCCTTAACCAAGAATGTCTTGGAACAAAATAAACCCTCTCTCAAAACTCTTTGAGACTCACACAAAATCATTGGCCTAGAGTGCTGGCCGAATTGGTCTTTTATACACAAGTATGACCTATTCCAAATAGGAAACTTGTGTCAAAATCCTTCCAAAATTCGTTTCCAAAATCAAATTAGGAATATGCCACCCGACAGCACTGTGCGGCCGCCCAAAATCACCTGTGCGGTCGCACAACTATCTGAAGCAAAACTGGTACAAAACTGTCCTAAGTGTGGCGGCCGCCCAGTCAAATACTGTGCGGTCGCCCCCTCTTCAGAATGTCCAGAATTCTAAAATCCAATATAGTCCCTTTTAAAGATTCGTTCTATTGTGTTGTGACCCTCAGGATTATACTAAGTTGGCAATGAGCTCAAACATGATCCCATAAGATATGATTAGGTTCTAGCAAACCGTCATACCTACCCAAATAGTATAACTAGATGCAAGTTCGCATTATTCCTGAATATGTCATAATCCTTTGTCCACGATGTCATTGAACACAAGTCATGGTCAAACAGTCAACTTGTTTTGTTCAATACTTTCTCGATTCCGAATATGTTGATAATCCAAATGACATTGATCCAATCAATCCATTTGGGTTTGGCCAAACATTTTACCAACATCATTCTTCGAGGGGCCCAAGCTTGACTTCTCTCCGAAGAGGGACAAACCAT
Source organism: Campanula takesimana (assembly GCA_026119855.1). Lineage (NCBI taxonomy): Eukaryota > Viridiplantae > Streptophyta > Magnoliopsida > Asterales > Campanulaceae > Campanula > Campanula takesimana. The sequence continues at coordinate 218,035 of JAOWBW010001704.1, read as the reverse complement.
TGGAATCTTATTATTCTTCCCTACGGAATCCAATCATGCCAATCATACCCTTTTATAACTACCGTGTTAGGCAGCGTTTGAATATGTCAAACACAAAGTCATCAAGTGGAAGACTATAATAACTTCATGTCTAAGGATTCAAATGACATAACTAATATGAGATATATGTACGACATAGACCATGACATAAATCTCATAGAGCGGGTCATGTCCAGTACCTTGTTCCAAAACAAGTACCCATAAATCTAACATGATCTCCCATGATCATTTAGCCTTTATACTAGTGCTTAACAAGCTCTAGGGACGGAGATTTTTATAAGCAAACACGAGCCATAATAAATAATCCTATTATCTCTTTATTATCATGATAACTACAACGTTCAACAACGTGCCTAGGGCACCAACACAAACAATCTCCACTTGCCCTAGGCCCAATTCCCTAGGTATCCAATACCCATGGACCTAACATGACCATCATGTTTAGCTTTATGGAAGTCCATTGTTTAGCGTGTCTGTGCGTTATCATTAGTGGTACTTTGCATATATTTACGTCTCCCTTATCAACGATTTCTCGAACGATAAGAAAACGCCTAAGTATGTGTTTGGATTTAGGATGTGCCCTTGGTCCTTTGCTTGATCAATAGGCACGACTATTATCACTAATAAAGTCTATTGAATTAGCAACGCTAGGAACCATCTTAAGTTCACAATGAACTTCTTAATCCAACCACTTCCTTTGCAGCATCCAATGCGGAAATATACTTAGATTTAGTATGTAGAATTTAGTGACTCTGCTTGGAACCATTCCAACTTACAGCTTCACTATTATTATAAAACTAATTGCGATTTTTATCATCTTGTCGGTTTGGAAGCATGCATCCAGCGGTACCCATATACGACGAGATCATCTTCCATCCCTTCATAGATCATAACTTCTTTAGTCCTTCTTAAGTACTTTAAGAATTGTTTCATAGCCATCCAGTGATTCTCACCGGTTGTCGGATTAATATCTACTCGTATGCTCCAAGCATTAGATATATCCGGCTTAGTACTTATCATGGCATCATGGATCCAATTGCCGAAGCAAATGACATCATTCATTTTCTCATGCTCATCTTTTGTCTTTAGGACATTGAGTCTTGCTTAGAGGAAATCCATGTAACATTGACAAATGTCCTCTCTTAGAATTTTCCTTGCGGAATCTTCTTATGACTTTGTCAATGTATGTACATTGGCTTTAAACCATTTAGCTTCCTTGATCTATCTCTATAGATCTTAATGCCAATGACTTATGCGGCTTCATCCATATTCTTCATTGCGAAACACTTTCTTAACCAAGTCTTTACAGATATAAAGTATAGGAATGTCGTGTCCAAGAGCAATATGTCATCCCATATTAGATAAGGAATAGCACCATGCTCCCACTAATCTTCTTGTATATACAAGATTCATCTTCGTTCTTGATCAAGCCAAGCTCTATGACTTATCAAAACAGAGATTCCAACTCCCAAAAGCTTGCTTCAATCCATCCAAGAATCTTCGCAACTTTCATACCTTTTAGAATTTTCTTGACTATCAAAACCTTTAGGTTGTATCCAATACATCCTTAAGTGAGTTCCCGTTGAGGACACTTGTTTTGACATCATTTTGTCAATTTTCATATTCCAAATATGAACATGTGACTACGAGAATTCTAGTAAATTTCTTTGCTATCCATGTAAAATTTCTCCAAGAAAACTCATTCCTCTCCTTTGGTTTTTACACCTTAGGTTAGAATGATCAAGTTCCAAACTTGATTATTACACATGGGTTGACTTTTAGATTTCATGACTCCAAGTCATTAAAATCTAAATATGTGGAGTTGACATTGCATCTTTGATAGATGGTAAATACTTCATTCCAAATGAACTTTACCTCAACACTTTCTATTTCGAAATATCCAATATTTCTTGCAATAGATTGTGTCCTATCACATACGCAAGTTCTTGTATATCTTTTGAACGGACTTTTCACGACTCCTTGTGAAAACTTGTTCAACTTCCATTTTAGGTTAAAATATATATTTTCTAGGTCTCGAACCATTCGAGATACATTTTACTCCCATTGATTCTTTTAGAGATAAACCATTTATCTAGAAAAGTATCATCATAATCAACAAACCATTTGTTTCTTATGAGTAAAATTATATCCTCAAGTTTCCTTAGGATATCCCATGAAAATATATTTATTAGATTTAAATGTGAGTGTGTCCCAGACAACTCCTTTCCAAAAGGTCTCACCATCTTAAATCTTTGCGAAAGGCAAACCGAGTTTTCTTTCATCTTTTAACCTCTCAAGCTGGAATTCAGATTAGTATAATCATGGCGGTTTCAAATACATAACCCCAAAATTAATAATGGAAGATCAATTTGACTTTATCATCTAATGAACCATATCCAATAAGGTTCTTATACTTTCACGCAGACATATCATTTAGAATGATATTCTTAGTGAAGTTAATTTGTGAAACCATTTCACAACTTTAATGATGACTGTCAAATTTTCGGTTTAATTATCCATCATCGTGATCCAATCATAATTTTTGAATAGTTTTACCAAGTATAACCAAAATTCTCTTTTAGCATTTCTTCTTAATGCACCATACACATCAAAATATATTAGGTCAATTAAGACATTATCCTTTTTACCAATCATAGTAAAAGATGTCTTGATCCAAGTAAATAAGATTTGCATAAATCATGTGATTTCAAATCATATGACTTAAAACTCCGTCCCATGGAATTTTAGATATGCATTTCTCATTTATTTGATCAAAACAATAATGCATAAAGAATTTTAATTATTTATGTTATAGTCTTTATTATTTTGTTCTTCAAGATTTAGGATATAAGATTTATTTATATGATAACACAATGAAGTAAATCATAATAAATAAAGCACTTTTCTTATTCCAAATAAGAAATTAATATCCTTCATTATCTTATAACAAAATAATGTTTTCTACTTCATCAGTAAAGTCACTTTACAAGTGTTCTACGAACAATGTTGCAACCATTGCATCATTACTGTTTGTAGATAAAACATTACTATAAGTAGTCTTTCATCTTACTAATTATTCTGGTATCCAATACCCAATAATTAAATTTAGAAAGAATAATTTATAACATAAATATTCCGAGTGGTAGTCCCACTACCATTCCTTTTAATGATCACCCAGAATTTTGACTACAATTCTAAATGGTCAATCCAATTGCCATTTTACCAAATTGCATCTATTAGAGTTATTATTATAACCAAAATTATTTCCTTTAGGTTTGACAACTCTTGTCTTACTTTTCTTTTGGCATTTGGCCTCTTTCCATCATGAACCATGAGCATTGGAGAACCATTCTCCAATATCTTCATATTCGCAGTTTTTCAGCATGTTAATGCAATTCGAAGAAATTCTTATTCATTTTAAGCATGTTATATTCCATCACTAAGTGATCATAACATTTAAACAATGAATCAAGAATGAGATCCATGGCTTGCTCCAATCCAATTGGACAACCAAGTTTCTCAAGATGCTCTACGTAGCCTTTATCTTAAGCATGTGAAGTTCCATTTATTGCCCTTTACTCATTTTGCAATGAGTGAATGCAACAATGGTTTTATACCTCTCTTGCTTAGATTGCTCTTTGAAACATGTAACTCAACTCCACGCCTATCTAATAGGCTTCCACAAGTTCCAACCTTTGTTGGAGTTTTGAGCACATAATCGCGAGCATAAGACAACTCACATTCCTAGAATCATACTCATGATTCTTGTGATTGTCTATTCCGGCTTTGGGTTCTTTAGGAATAGGCCCATCAAGAATGTACAACCCATCTTCTTGCCTTAGAACCATTCTTAGGCTCAGGATCCAATCCATGAAGTTTGTACCATTCTTTTGAAGCATTATCCTTAACAAGGATTAATCGCAACGATTTTAGTTGTCATCTACAACTTATGCAAAATTTCCAAAATTTTACAAGTACCAATCTCATTAAAGAGATAAATAATGTATTTTCCAAAAATACTCCCACTAAATTATATAACCTTCTTATACATCCAATGTATAATATAATTTAAATGGGCTAAGATCCAACTTTAATTTAATCTTGAGTACGCTTTGGCGCACCGCTCAAAACCAAATCAATTAGGTAGACAACCCTGTCAATCATATCTCATATGACTCTTAGATTCTTTTATGAGATTCCTTTAAATTTGGGCTAAGATCCAACTTTAATTTAATTTCAAGTACGCTATGGCGCACCGCTCAAAATCAAATTAATTAGGTAGACAATTTCTTGTCAATCATATCTCATATGATTCTTAGTGATCCAATTTCAAAAGCATGTTTAATCTCATCTTTGCCTAGGCCCAAAACTGTTTTGACGCCTTATTAAGTCCAACCATTTTAAACGCATAGGAAACTCTTATTCACTCATCTTGCTCATACAAAGATAAAATCAATGCACCTCGCTTTGGGGAGCCCACATGAAAATACCCGTGTACTTACAAGTGTTTTAATCATGGCATGGCAAAAGGACTTAAAACTTTCTTGAAGGTTCATCACATATAGCATACAACACATTTATGAGCACACAAGATAAACATGTTACGCATCAAGTTTAGCCACTAAATTAATCTCCATTAATTTAAGCATAATATTTATGTGTCATTAGTTTCTCTATTATTATGAGGATGAGATTATTTGAACTTTGGTCATCATCTCCAAATCAAGACAACAAGAAGTGCGGCCGAACTAAGCCATTGGCAACCACAATTCCGCACTAATTCAAGAAACCAAGAAAGTAGTCCATGTGGCCGAAACTAAGCAATAGATGGTCTCGATGAACGTAGGCCAATTGCATTCACAATTCCACATGGATCTCCAATCATTGAATCAAGAACTTTGTTTCTCAATTTTAGCAATTATGAACTCTTCATAATTCTAATTTCGTTTTATCTTTGAAACCTTGATTGCGATCAAGTTTGGGAAACACAATCTCGATGAACGTAGATTAGCCATCCAAACCTTGAACTAATCTTAGAATCACAAGACTAAATCAAATAGGAGATTTAAACCCAAGATCCACATCCAAAACCAAAACCCTACCCCCGCGCCAAACCCTAGGTCGGGCCGGGTCAAGGCTTGGGTCCGGTCGGACCCCTTGCGAAAAATCAAAAAAATTTTAAAGTTCCAAAATTTATCTCAAAATTGTTTTTCCCGATTCAATTAGGATTTGGTGTTCTTGGTGATCCAATCACCATGATCATCAAAGCCTTGAATAAACGATTTATTCTTGAATCCCTAGAATATCAAAGCTTTGATCCAATCAAAAATTGATAATCCAAACAATTTTAAATCCACCATAATTTTAATTGCGATTGAACAGTGCGATTAAAGTTTATAAAACAATAAACCACATAAAACGCATAGACCACATAAACATCATAATCCCAATATTCAAATCATGCTAGGCACATAAACAATTTATATACACACAACATGATTATGTATTGAAATAATCAACATGAACGGGGCTCTGATACCACTGTTGGGTTTCGTAGTAACATGCGCAGCGGAATTAAGCATTTAAAATTTATGAAACCCAAAGCCATGGATCCGTTCATATGATTAAATCAAATACAATAACATGAATATAGGATAAAACTAACCCTTGATGGCTATCAAATTCTCTTGGTCTTTGGTGGAGGTTTGAAGACTTGATCACGATCACAAAGCTTGAACACGAACTTTGAAGATGATGATTTTCACCCTCTAGCGGTATCCACACTTCGAACGAATATCAAAGGAGCTTCTTTGATCTTGGTTGCTAGACCAAATTGTGAAACACTTTTCCACAATCAAAAGAACTATATGGAATTTATTTTGTGTATTATTTTGTTCCTCAACCAAGATTGTCTTGGAACAAAATAAACCCTCTCTCAAACTCTTTGAGACTCACAAAATCATTGGCCTAGAGTGCTGGCCGAATTTGGTCTTTTATACACAAGTATGACCTATTCCAAATAGGAAACTTGTGTCAAAATCCTTCCAAAATTCGTTTCCAAATCAAATTAGGAATCTGCCACCCGACAGCACTGTGCGGCCGCCCAAAATCACCTGTGCGGTCGCACAACTATCTGAAGCAAAACTGGTACAAAACTGTCCTAAGTGTGCGGCCGCCCAGTCAATACTGTGCGGTCGCCCACTCTTCAGAATGTCCAGAATTTCCAAAATTCCAATATAGTCCCTTTTAAAGATTCGTTCTATTGTGTGTGACCCTCTAGGATTATACTAAGTTGGCAATGAGCTCAAACATGATCCCATAAGATATGATTAGGTTCTAGCAAACCGTCATACCTACCCAAATAGTATAACTAGATGCAAGTTCGTATTCCTTTAGAATATGTCACAATCCCTTTGTCCACGATGTCATTGAACACAAGTCATGGTCAAACAGTCAACTTGTTTTGTTCAATACTTTCTCGATTCCGAATATGTTGATAATCCAAATGACATTGATCCAATCAATCCATTTGGGTTTGGCCAAACATTTTACCAACATCATTCCTTCGAGGGGCCCAAGCTTGACATCTCTCCGAAGAGGGACAAATCCATTTGGCTTATTATTCTTCCCTACGTGAATCCAATCATGCCAATCATACCCTTTATAACTACCGTGTTAAGGCAGCGTTTGAATATGTCAAACATAATGTTCATCAAGTGGAAGACTATAATAACTTCATGTCTAAGGATTCAAATGACATAACTAATATGAGATATATGTACGACATAGACCATGACATAAATCTCATAGAGCGGGTCATGTCCAGTACCTTGTTCCAAACAAGTACCCATAAATCTAACATGATCATCCCATGATCATTTAGCCTTTATACTAGTGCTTAACAAGCTCTAGGGACGGAGATTTTTATAAGCAAACACGAGCCATAATAATAATCCTATTATCTCTTTATTATCATGATAACTTACAACGTTCAACAAACGTGCCTAGGGCACCAACACCAACAATCTCCCACTTGCCCTAGGCCCAATTCCCTAGGTATCCAATACCCATGGACCTAACATGACCATCATGTTTAGCTTTATGGAAGTCTCATTGTTTAGCGTGTCTGTGACGTTATCATTAGTTGGTACTTTGCATATATTTACGTCTCCCTTATCAACGATTTCTCGAACGATAAGAAAACGCCTAAGTATGTGTTTGGATTTAGGATGTGCCCTTGGTTCCTTTGCTTGATCAATAGCACGACTATTATCACTAATAAAGTCTATTGAATTAGCAACGCTAGGAACCATCTTAAGTTCACAATGAACTTCTTAATCCAAACCACTTCCTTTGCAGCATCCAATGCGGCAATATACTTAGATTTAGTATGTAGAATTTAGTGACTCTGCTTGGAACCATTCCAACTTACAGCTTCACTATTATTTATAAAACTTAATTGCGATCTTTTATCATCTTTGTCGGTTTGGAAGCATGCATCCGCGTACCCATATACGACGAGATCATCTTCCATCCCTTCATAGATCATAACAATTCTTTAGTCCTTCTTAAGTACTTTAAGAATTGTTTCATAGCCATCCAGTGATTCTCACCGGTTGTCGGATTAATATCTACTCGTTATGCTCCAAGCATTAGATATATCCGGCTTAGTACTTATCATGGCATCATGGATCCAATTGCCGAAGCAAATGACATCTCATTCATTTTCTCATGCTCATCTTTTGTCTTTAGGACATTGAGTCTTGCTTAGAGGAAATCCATGTAACATTGACAAATGTCCTCTCTTAGAATTTTCCTTGCGGAATCTTCTTATGACTTTGTCAATGTATGTACATTGGCTTTAAACCATTTAGCTTCCTTGATCTATCTCTATAGATCTTAATGCCAATGACTTATGCGGCTTCATCCATATTCTTCATTGCGAAACACTTTCTTAACCAAGTCTTTACAGATTAAAGTATAGGAATGTCGTTTCCAATGAGCAATATGTCATCCACATATTAGATAAGGAATAGCACCATGCTCCCACTAATCTTCTTGTATATACAAGATTCATCTTCGTTCTTGATCAAGCCAAGCTCTATGACTTATCAAAACAGAGATTCCAACTCCCAAAAGCTTGCTTCAATCCATCCAATGAATCTTCGCAACTTTCATACCTTTTAGAATTTTCTTGACTATCAAAACCTTTAGGTTGTATCCAATACATCCTTAAGTGAGTTCCCGTTGAGGAACACTTGTTTTGACATCATTTTGTCAATTTTCATATTCCAAATATGAACATGTGACTACGAGAATTCTAGTAAATTTCTTTGCTATCCATGTAAAATTTTCTCCAAGAAAACTCATTCCTCTCCTTTGGTTTTTACACCTTAGGTTAGAATGATCAAGTTCCAAACTTGATTATTACACATGGGTTGACTTTTAGATTTCATGACTCCAAGTCATTAAAATCTAAATATGTGGAGTTGACATTGCATCTTTGATAGATGGTAAATACTTCATTCCAAATGAACTTTACCTCAACACTTTCTATTTCGAAATATCCAATATTTCTTGCAATAGATTGTGTCCTATCACATACGCAAGTTCTTGTATATCTTTTGAACGGACTTTTCACGACTCCTTGTGAAAACTTGTTCAACTTCCATTTTAGGTTAAAATATATATTTTCTAGGTCTCGAACCATTCGAGATACATTTTACTCCCATTGATTCTTTTAGAGATAAACCATTTATCTAGAAAAGTATCATCATAATCAACAAACCATTTGTTTCTTATGAGTAAAATTATATCCTCAAGTTTCCTTAGGATATCCCATGAAAATATATTTATTAGATTTAAATGTGAGTGTGTCCCAGACAACTCCTTTCCAAAAGGTCTCACCATCTTAAATCTTTGCGAAAGGCAAACCGAGTTTTCTTTCATCTTTTAACCTCTCAAGCTGGAATTCAGATTAGTATAATCATGGCGGTTTCAAATACATAACCCCAAAATTAATAATGGAAGATCAATTTGACTTTATCATCTAATGAACCATATCCAATAAGGTTCTTATACTTTCACGCAGACATATCATTTAGAATGATATTCTTAGTGAAGTTAATTTGTGAAACCATTTCACAACTTTAATGATGACTGTCAAATTTTCGGTTTAATTATCCATCATCGTGATCCAATCATAATTTTTGAATAGTTTTACCAAGTATAACCAAAATTCTCTTTAGCATTTCTTCTTAATGCACCATACACATCAAAATATATTAGGTCAATTAAGACATTATCCTTTTTACCAATCATAGTAAAAGATGTCTTGATCCAAGTAAATAAGATTTGCATAAATCATGTGATTTCAAATCATATGACTTAAAACTCCGTCCCATGGAATTTTAGATATGCATTTCTCATTTATTTGATCAAAACAATAATGCATAAAGAATTTTAATTATTTATGTTATAGTCTTTATTATTTTGTTCTTCAAGATTTAGGATATAAGATTTATTTATATGATAACACAATGAAGTAAATCATAATAAATAAAGCACTTTTCTTATTCCAAATAAGAAATTAATATCCTTCATTATCTTATAACAAAATAATGTTTTCTACTTCATCAGTAAAGTCACTTTACAAGTGTTCTACGAACAATGTTGCAACCATTGCATCATTACTGTTTGTAGATAAAACATTACTATAAGTAGTCTTTCATCTTACTAATTATTCTGGTATCCAATACCCAATAATTAAATTTAGAAAGAATAATTTATAACATAAATATTCCGAGTGGTAGTCCCACTACCATTCCTTTTAATGATCACCCAGAATTTTGACTACAATTCTAAATGGTCAATCCAATTGCCATTTTACCAAATTGCATCTATTAGAGTTATTATTATAACCAAATTATTTCCTTTAGGTTTGACAACTCTTGTCTTACTTTTCTTTTGGCATTTGGCCTCTTTCCATCATGAACCATGAGCATTGGAGAACCATTCTCCAATATCTTCATATTCACAGTTTTTCAGCATGTTAATGCAATTCGAAGAAATTCTTATTCATTTTAAGCATGTTATATTCCATCACTAAGTGATCATAACATTTAAACAATGAATCAAGAATGAGATCCATGGCTTGCTCCAATCCAATTGGACAACCAAGTTTCTCAAGATGCTCTACGTAGCCTTTATCTTAAGCATGTGAAGTTCCATTTATTGCCCTTTACTCATTTTGCAATGAGTGAATGCAACAATGGTTTTATACCTCTCTTGCTTAGATTGCTCTTTGAAACATGTAACTCAACTCCACGCCTATCTAATAGGCTTCCACAAGTTCCCACCTTTGTTGGAGTTTTGAGCACATAATCGCGAGCATAAGACAACTCACATTCCTAGAATCATACTCATGATTCTTGTGATTGTCTATTCCGGCTTTGGGTTCTTTAGGAATAGGCCCATCAAGAATGTACAACCCATCTTCTTGCCTTAGAACCATTCTTAGGCTCAGGATCCAATCCATGAAGTTTGTACCATTCTTTTGAAGCATTATCCTTAACAAGGATTAATCGCAACGATTTTAGTTGTCATCTACAACTTATGCAAAATTTCCAAAATTTTACAAGTACCAATCTCATTAAAGAGATAAATAATGTATTTTCCAAAAATACTCCCACTAAATTATATAACCTTCTTATACATCCAATGTATAATATAATTTAAATGGGCTAAGATCCAACTTTAATTTAATCTTGAGTACGCTTTGGCGCACCGCTCAAAACCAAATCAATTAGGTAGACAACCCTGTCAATCATATCTCATATGACTCTTAGATTCTTTTATGAGATTCCTTTAAATTTGGGCTAAGATCCAACTTTAATTTAATTTCAAGTACGCTATGGCGCACCGCTCAAAATCAAATTAATTAGGTAGACAATTTCTTGTCAATCATATCTCATATGATTCTTAGTGATCCAATTTCAAAAGCATGTTTAATCTCATCTTTGCCTAGGCCCAAAACTGTTTTGACGCCTTATTAAGTCCAACCATTTTAAACGCATAGGAAACTCTTATTCACTCATCTTGCTCATACAAAGATAAAATCAATGCACCTCGCTTTGGGGAGCCCACATGAAAATACCCGTGTACTTACAAGTGTTTTAATCATGGCATGGCAAAAGGACTTAAAACTTTCTTGAAGGTTCATCACATATAGCATACAACACATTTATGAGCACACAAGATAAACATGTTACGCATCAAGTTTAGCCACTAAATTAATCTCCATTAATTTAAGCATAATATTTATGTGTCATTAGTTTCTCTATTATTATGAGGATGAGATTATTTGAACTTTGGTCATCATCTCCAAATCAAGACAACAAGAAGTGCGGCCGAACTAAGCCATTGGCAACCACAATTCCGCACTAATTCAAGAAACCAAGAAAGTAGTCCATGTGGCCGAAACTAAGCAATAGATGGTCTCGATGAACGTAGGCCAATTGCATTCACAATTCCACATGGATCTCCAATCATTGAATCAAGAACTTTGTTTCTCAATTTTAGCAATTATGAACTCTTCATAATTCTAATTTCGTTTTATCTTTGAAACCTTGATTGCGATCAAGTTTGGGAAACACAATCTCGATGAACGTAGATTAGCCATCCAAACCTTGAACTAATCTTAGAATCACAAGACTAAATCAAATAGGAGATTTAAACCCAAGATCCACATCCAAAACCAAACCCTACCCCCGCGCCAAACCCTAGGTCGGGCCGGGTCAAGGCTTGGGTCCGGTCGGACCCCTTGCGAAAAATCAAAAAAATTTTAAAGTTCCAAAATTTATCTCAAAATTGTTTTTCCCGATTCAATTAGGATTTGGTGTTCTTGGTGATCCAATCACCATGATCATCAAAGCCTTGAATAAACGATTTATTCTTGAATCCCTAGAATATCAAAGCTTTGATCCAATCAAAAATTGATAATCCAAACAATTTTAAATCCACCATAATTTTAATTGCGATTGAACAGTGCGATTAAAGTTTATAAAACAATAAACCACATAAAACGCATAGACCACATAAACATCATAATCCCAATATTCAAATCATGCTAGGCACATAAACAATTTATATACACACAACATGATTATGTATTGAAATAATCAACATGAACGGGGCTCTGATACCACTGTTGGGTTTCGTAGTAACATGCGCAGCGGAATTAAGCATTTAAAATTTATGAAACCCAAAGCCATGGATCCGTTCATATGATTAAATCAAATACAATAACATGAATATAGGATAAAACTAACCCTTGATGGCTATCAAATTCTCTTGGTCTTTGGTGGAGGTTTGAAGACTTGATCACGATCACAAAGCTTGAACACGAACTTTGAAGATGATGATTTTCACCCTCTAGCGGTATCCACACTTCGAACGAATATCAAAGGAGCTTCTTTGATCTTGGTTGCTAGACCAAATTGTGAAACACTTTTCCACAATCAAAAGAACTATATGGAATTTATTTTGTGTATTATTTTGTTCCTCAACCAAGATTGTCTTGGAACAAAATAAACCCTCTCTCAAACTCTTTGAGACTCACAAAATCATTGGCCTAGAGTGCTGGCCGAATTTGGTCTTTTATACACAAGTATGACCTATTCCAAATAGGAAACTTGTGTCAAAATCCTTCCAAAATTCGTTTCCAAATCAAATTAGGAATCTGCCACCCGACAGCACTGTGCGGCCGCCCAAAATCACCTGTGCGGTCGCACAACTATCTGAAGCAAAACTGGTACAAAACTGTCCTAAGTGTGCGGCCGCCCAGTCAATACTGTGCGGTCGCCCACTCTTCAGAATGTCCAGAATTTCCAAAATTCCAATATAGTCCCTTTTAAAGATTCGTTCTATTGTGTGTGACCCTCTAGGATTATACTAAGTTGGCAATGAGCTCAAACATGATCCCATAAGATATGATTAGGTTCTAGCAAACCGTCATACCTACCCAAATAGTATAACTAGATGCAAGTTCGTATTCCTTTAGAATATGTCACAATCCCTTTGTCCACGATGTCATTGAACACAAGTCATGGTCAAACAGTCAACTTGTTTTGTTCAATACTTTCTCGATTCCGAATATGTTGATAATCCAAATGACATTGATCCAATCAATCCATTTGGGTTTGGCCAAACATTTTACCAACATCATTCCTTCGAGGGGCCCAAGCTTGACATCTCTCCGAAGAGGGACAAATCCATTTGGCTTATTATTCTTCCCTACGTGAATCCAATCATGCCAATCATACCCTTTATAACTACCGTGTTAAGGCAGCGTTTGAATATGTCAAACATAATGTTCATCAAGTGGAAGACTATAATAACTTCATGTCTAAGGATTCAAATGACATAACTAATATGAGATATATGTACGACATAGACCATGACATAAATCTCATAGAGCGGGTCATGTCCAGTACCTTGTTCCAAACAAGTACCCATAAATCTAACATGATCATCCCATGATCATTTAGCCTTTATACTAGTGCTTAACAAGCTCTAGGGACGGAGATTTTTATAAGCAAACACGAGCCATAATAATAATCCTATTATCTCTTTATTATCATGATAACTTACAACGTTCAACAAACGTGCCTAGGGCACCAACACCAACAATCTCCCACTTGCCCTAGGCCCAATTCCCTAGGTATCCAATACCCATGGACCTAACATGACCATCATGTTTAGCTTTATGGAAGTCTCATTGTTTAGCGTGTCTGTGACGTTATCATTAGTTGGTACTTTGCATATATTTACGTCTCCCTTATCAACGATTTCTCAAACGATAAGAAAACGCCTAAGTATGTGTTTGGATTTAGGATGTGCCCTTGGTTCCTTTGCTTGATCAATAGCACGACTATTATCACTAATAAAGTCTATTGAATTAGCAACGCTAGGAACCATCTTAAGTTCACAATGAACTTCTTAATCCAAACCACTTCCTTTGCAGCATCCAATGCGGCAATATACTTAGATTTAGTATGTAGAATTTAGTGACTCTGCTTGGAACCATTCCAACTTACAGCTTCACTATTATTTATAAAACTTAATTGCGATCTTTTATCATCTTTGTCGGTTTGGAAGCATGCATCCGCGTACCCATATACGACGAGATCATCTTCCATCCCTTCATAGATCATAACAATTCTTTAGTCCTTCTTAAGTACTTTAAGAATTGTTTCATAGCCATCCAGTGATTCTCACCGGTTGTCGGATTAATATCTACTCGTTATGCTCCAAGCATTAGATATATCCGGCTTAGTACTTATCATGGCATCATGGATCCAATTGCCGAAGCAAATGACATCTCATTCATTTTCTCATGCTCATCTTTTGTCTTTAGGACATTGAGTCTTGCTTAGAGGAAATCCATGTAACATTGACAAATGTCCTCTCTTAGAATTTTCCTTGCGGAATCTTCTTATGACTTTGTCAATGTATGTACATTGGCTTTAAACCATTTAGCTTCCTTGATCTATCTCTATAGATCTTAATGCCAATGACTTATGCGGCTTCGATTCTTCATTGCGAAACACTTTCTTAACCAAGTCTTTACAGATTAAAGTATAGGAATGTCGTTTCCAATGAGCAATATGTCATCCACATATTAGATAAGGAATAGCACCATGCTCCCACTAATCTTCTTGTATATACAAGATTCATCTTCGTTCTTGATCAAGCCAAGCTCTATGACTTATCAAAACGGAGATTCCAACTCCCAAAAGCTTGCTTCAATCCATCCAATGAATCTTCGCAACTTTCATACCTTTTAGAATTTTCTTGACTATCAAAACCTTTAGGTTGTATCCAATACATCCTTAAGTGAGTTCCCGTTGAGGAACACTTGTTTTGACATCATTTTGTCAATTTTCATATTCCAAATATGAACATGTGACTACGAGAATTCTAGTAAATTTCTTTGCTATCCATGTAAAATTTTCTCCAAGAAAACTCATTCCTCTCCTTTGGTTTTTACACCTTAGGTTAGAATGATCAAGTTCCAAACTTGATTATTACACATGGGTTGACTTTTAGATTGCATGACTCCAAGTCATTAAAATCTAAATATGTGGAGTTGACATTGCATCTTTGATAGATGGTAAATACTTCATTCCAAATGAACTTTACCTCAACACTTTCTATTTCGAAATATCCAATATTTCTTGCAATAGATTGTGTCCTATCACATACGCAAGTTCTTGTATATCTTTTGAACGGACTTTTCACGACTCCTTGTGAAAACTTGTTCAACTTCCATTTTAGGTTAAAATATATATTTTCTAGGTCTCGAACCATTCGAGATACATTTTACTCCCATTGATTCTTTTAGAGATAAACCATTTATCTAGAAAAGTATCATCATAATCAACAAACCATTTGTTTCTTATGAGTAAAATTATATCCTCAAGTTTCCTTAGGATATCCCATGAAAATATATTTATTAGATTTAAATGTGAGTGTGTCCCAGACAACTCCTTTCCAAAAGGTCTCACCATCTTAAATCTTTGCGAAAGGCAAACCGAGTTTTCTTTCATCTTTTAACCTCTCAAGCTGGAATTCAGATTAGTATAATCATGGCGGTTTCAAATACATAACCCCAAAATTAATAATGGAAGATCAATTTGACTTTATCATCTAATGAACCATATCCAATAAGGTTCTTATACTTTCACGCAGACATATCATTTAGAATGATATTCTTAGTGAAGTTAATTTGTGAAACCATTTCACAACTTTAATGATGACTGTCAAATTTTCGGTTTAATTATCCATCATCGTGATCCAATCATAATTTTTGAATAGTTTTACCAAGTATAACCAAAATTCTCTTTTAGCATTTCTTCTTAATGCACCATACACATCAAAATATATTAGGTCAATTAAGACATTATCCTTTTTACCAATCATAGTAAAAGATGTCTTGATCCAAGTAAATAAGATTTGCATAAATCATGTGATTCCAAATCATATGACTTAAAACTCCGTCCCATGGAATTTTAGATATGCATTTCTCATTTATTTGATCAAAACAATAATGCATAAAGAATTTTAATTATTTATGTTATAGTCTTTATTATTTTGTTCTTCAAGATTTAGGATATAAGATTTATTTATATGATAACACAATGAAGTAAATCATAATAAATAAAGCACTTTTCTTATTCCAAATAAGAAATTAATATCCTTCATTATCTTATAACAAAATAATGTTTTCTACTTCATCAGTAAAGTCACTTTACAAGTGTTCTACGAACAATGTTGCAACCATTGCATCATTACTGTTTGTAGATAAAACATTACTATAAGTAGTCTTTCATCTTACTAATTATTCTGGTATCCAATACCCAATAATTAAATTTAGAAAGAATAATTTATAACATAAATATTTCGAGTGGTAGTCCCACTACCATTCCTTTTAATGATCACCCAGAATTTTGACTACAATTCTAAATGGTCAATCCAATTGCCATTTTACCAAATTGCATCTATTAGAGTTATTATTATAACCAAAATTATTTCCTTTAGGTTTGACAACTCTTGTCTTACTTTTCTTTTGGCATTTGGCCTCTTTCCATCATGAACCATGAGCATTGGAGAACCATTCTCCAATATCTTCATATTCACAGTTTTTCAGCATGTTAATGCAATTCGAAGAAATTCTTATTCATTTTAAGCATGTTATATTCCATCACTAAGTGATCATAACATTTAAACAATGAATCAAGAATGAGATCCATGGCTTGCTCCAATCCAATTGGACAACCAAGTTTCTCAAGATGCTCTACGTAGCCTTTATCTTAAGCATGTGAAGTTCCATTTATTGCCCTTTACTCATTTTGCAATGAGTGAATGCAACAATGGTTTTATACCTCTCTTGCTTAGATTGCTCTTTGAAACATGTAACTCAACTCCACGCCTATCTAATAGGCTTCCACAAGTTCCCACCTTTGTTGGAGTTTTGAGCACATAATCGCGAGCATAAGACAACTCACATTCCTAGAATCATACTCATGATTCTTGTGATTGTCTATTCCGGCTTTGGGTTCTTTAGGAATAGGCCCATCAAGAATGTACAACCCATCTTCTTGCCTTAGAACCATTCTTAGGCTCAGGATCCAATCCATGAAGTTTGTACCATTCTTTTGAAGCATTATCCTTAACAAGGATTAATCGCAACGATTTTAGTTGTCATCTACAACTTATGCAAAATTTCCAAAATTTTACAAGTACCAATCTCATTAAAGAGATAAATAATGTATTTTCCAAAAATACTCCCACTAAATTATATAACCTTCTTATACATCCAATGTATAATATAATTTAAATGGGCTAAGATCCAACTTTAATTTAATCTTGAGTACGCTTTGGCGCACCGCTCAAAACCAAATCAATTAGGTAGACAACCCTGTCAATCATATCTCATATGACTCTTAGATTCTTTTATGAGATTCCTTTAAATTTGGGCTAAGATCCAACTTTAATTTAATTTCAAGTACGCTATGGCGCACCGCTCAAAATCAAATTAATTAGGTAGACAATTTCTTGTCAATCATATCTCATATGATTCTTAGTGATCCAATTTCAAAAGCATGTTTAATCTCATCTTTGCCTAGGCCCAAAACTGTTTTGACGCCTTATTAAGTCCAACCATTTTAAACGCATAGGAAACTCTTATTCACTCATCTTGCTCATACAAAGATAAAATCAATGCACCTCGCTTTGGGGAGCCCACATGAAAATACCCGTGTACTTACAAGTGTTTTAATCATGGCATGGCAAAAGGACTTAAAACTTTCTTGAAGGTTCATCACATATAGCATACAACACATTTATGAGCACACAAGATAAACATGTTACGCATCAAGTTTAGCCACTAAATTAATCTCCATTAATTTAAGCATAATATTTATGTGTCATTAGTTTCTCTATTATTATGAGGATGAGATTATTTGAACTTTGGTCATCATCTCCAAATCAAGACAACAAGAAGTGCGGCCGAACTAAGCCATTGGCAACCACAATTCCGCACTAATTCAAGAAACCAAGAAAGTAGTCCATGTGGCCGAAACTAAGCAATAGATGGTCTCGATGAACGTAGGCCAATTGCATTCACAATTCCACATGGATCTCCAATCATTGAATCAAGAACTTTGTTTCTCAATTTTAGCAATTATGAACTCTTCATAATTCTAATTTCGTTTTATCTTTGAAACCTTGATTGCGATCAAGTTTGGGAAACACAATCTCGATGAACGTAGATTAGCCATCCAAACCTTGAACTAATCTTAGAATCACAAGACTAAATCAAATAGGAGATTTAAACCCAAGATCCACATCCAAAACCCAAACCCTACCCCCGCGCCAAACCCTAGGTCGGGCCGGGTCAAGGCTTGGGTCCGGTCGGACCCCTTGCGAAAAATCAAAAAAAATTTAAAGTTCCAAAATTTATCTCAAAATTGTTTTTCCCGATTCAATTAGGATTTGGTGTTCTTGGTGATCCAATCACCATGATCATCAAAACCTTGAATAAACGATTTATTCTTGAATCCCTAGAATATCAAAGCTTTGATCCAATTAAAAATTGATAATCCAAACAATTTTAAATCCACCATAATTTTAATTGCGATTGAACAGTGCGATTAAAGTTTATAAAACAATAAACCACATAAAACGCATAGACCACATAAACATCATAATCCCAATATTCAAATCATGCTAGGCACATAAACAATTTATATACACACAACATGATTATGTATTGAAATAATCAACATGAACGGGGCTCTGATACCACTGTTGGGTTTCGTAGTAACATGCGCAGCGGAATTAAGCATTTAAAATTTATGAAACCCAAAGCCATGGATCCGTTCATATGATTAAATCAAATACAATAACATGAATATAGGATAAAACTAACCCTTGATGGCTATCAAATTCTCTTGGTCTTTGGTGGAGGTTTGAAGACTTGATCACGATCACAAAGCTTGAACACGAACTTTGAAGATGATGATTTTCACCCTCTAGCGGTATCCACACTTCGAACGAATATCAAAGGAGCTTCTTTGATCTTGGTTGCTAGACCAAATTGTGAAACACTTTTCCACAATCAAAAGAACTATATGGAATTTATTTTGTGTATTATTTTGTTCCTCAACCAAGAATGTCTTGGAACAAAATAAACCCTCTCTCAAACTCTTTGAGACTCACAAAATCATTGGCCTAGAGTGCTGGCCGAATTTGGTCTTTTATACACAAGTATGACCTATTCCAAATAGGAAACTTGTGTCAAAATCCTTCCAAAATTCGTTTCCAAATCAAATTAGGAATCTGCCACCCGACAGCACTGTGCGGCCGCCCAAAATCACCTGTGCGGTCGCACAACTATCTGAAGCAAAACTGGTACAAAACTGTCCTAAGTGTGCGGCCGCCCAGTCAATACTGTGCAGTCGCCCACTCTTCAGAATGTCCAGAATTTCCAAAATTCCAATATAGTCCCTTTTAAAGATTCGTTCTATTGTGTGTGACCCTCTAGGATTATACTAAGTTGGCAATGAGCTCAAACATGATCCCATAAGATATGATTAGGTTCTAGCAAACCGTCATACCTACCCAAATAGTATAACTAGATGCAAGTTCGTATTCCTTTAGAATATGTCACAATCCCTTTGTCCACGATGTCATTGAACACAAGTCATGGTCAAACAGTCAACTTGTTTTGTTCAATACTTTCTCGATTCCGAATATGTTGATAATCCAAATGACATTGATCCAATCAATCCATTTGGGTTTGGCCAAACATTTTACCAACATCATTCCTTCGAGGGGCCCAAGCTTGACATCTCTCCGAAGAGGGACAAATCCATTTGGCTTATTATTCTTCCCTACGTGAATCCAATCATGCCAATCATACCCTTTATAACTACCGTGTTAAGGCAGCGTTTGAATATGTCAAACATAATGTTCATCAAGTGGAAGACTATAATAACTTCATGTCTAAGGATTCAAATGACATAACTAATATGAGATATATGTACGACATAGACCATGACATAAATCTCATAGAGCGGGTCATGTCCAGTACCTTGTTCCAAACAAGTACCCATAAATATAACATGATCATCCCATGATCATTTAGCCTTTATACTAGTGCTTAACAAGCTCTAGGGACGGAGATTTTTATAAGCAAACACGAGCCATAATAATAATCCTATTATCTCTTTATTATCATGATAACTTACAACGTTCAACAAACGTGCCTAGGGCACCAACACCAACAGTGCGTGTTGCAAGTTGGCATGTATCTGGCACTTGTGGCATTTCTTAACCATGTTGGTGAAGTCGGCTTCCATTGTAGCCCAATAGTACCCTAGTCGGATGATTTTCTTTGCTAGCATATTGCCATTCATGTGGGTTCCACAGACTCCTTGATGGACTTGGTCCATGATTTCTACGGCTTCGTGCTCATCGGCACAGAGTAGACACTGCTCGTGGTGTTTCTTGTAGAGGCGTTCACCTATAATAATGACTTGGGTGGCAAACCGTTTGAGGGCTATCTTCGCTTTAGGTGATGCGTCTGATGGGAATGTTCCATCTAGGAGGAAACTCCATACATCATGATACCAAGGTTTATCGTCCAAGGCATTCACAGAGTTACACCCTTCTTTGTAGTCGTGCAGGTCTATGATTGAGTAGTAAGCAGGAGTCACTCGCCTCATGACTTTGAAGGTCTTGACCTCAGTCCATTCGGGGATCTCCACAAGTGATGCTAGCATGGCTAGCCAATCTGCTAAGCGGTTTTTATCTCTAGGAAGATAGTAGAAAGTGACCTTTTTGAACTGTTTGACCAAGTCTTGGAGATGGTTGTTGTATTTCTGGAGTGTAGGGTCTTGTACCTTCCACTTCTTGAGTGACTGATAGATTATAAGTTGTGAATCTCCGTACACTTCTAGTTCGGTCACATTTCTTTCTAAGGCTGCTTCAAATCCCGCTATGCAAGCTTCGTACTCGGCAATATTGTTAGTGGCCTCAAAGTCAAGGCGGATTGCGAGTGGAGTGTAGAAATCTGAGGGATCTACTAGTAACATGCCAATGCCATATCCTCTTTGTAGGACCAAGCGAACACATCTACGAATTCTCGGAGAAGCGCTATGAGGGCTTGTCGGTCTTCCCCCTTGAAGAAACTGCCAATCTTGGTCTCTTTCGGATCATCGTCCGTCCCCAGATTAACTGTCTGCATTTCTTCGGCATCAATAGGACCATTTCCGCCACGAAGACCTACTTGCTTATTAATTTCTTTTAAGATTTGTTCGTTTTCTTGATCTATCTCATCATATGACTCATTATTATCTAATTCGTTAGAGTTATTAGTTAATTCATCATTTAGGACGTTAGAAATCTGGGGATACTCAGAAAGATCTATTTTTTTCATTTAAAAAGTAGGGGAATACACGTTCCGCGATGGCATCCAAGTCCTCTTGGGTGAGCTCATCGGTAGCGGTATCTGACTTTAAGGTAAGAGTTACAAATTTCCTTTCTCTATGGGGATGGGGAAGTACATCCAAATTCTTTGGTCAGGAAGTCTTCACTTGCTACGGGTCCCCCAATTGTGTACCAATTCTAGATAGGCTCGTCACTCTTCTTGATGAGCTTGGTGTAGTCTTGGTTCGGAGCGTCCCCCTTGTCTATTGCATTGATCTGAGTGTCCTCTAGCTTGCAAAGGTTGAGAAATTGGCGCAGTATGTCTTCTCCCAACACAAAGTCCCACTCACTGAATGCCTCAACCTTGGTACCCCCTAATTCTCGAGGTAGCCACGAGAACTGCATCGGTTCTGTTTCTATTGAGTACGGATCACATTCACTGAAGATTTCAAAGCCCGGTTGGCGCTTCCCCCTGTGGTCAATCCATGGTTCAGGGAACATGAAGTATGGCAAATTTTCCCCCTCGCGTACAAAGTACCCGTTTAGAGTCTTTCGATAGGGCGGTGCTAGTGATACTATGTACGAAGTCCAATCCCTTTCTCCTTTGGGGATGCCCTTTAATGGTGACACATACCCTAGACCATACTCTGGGGGGGGTATAGAACGACAGGTGGTGGTTCTTTTATCCCTTGTAAATGCTTGCCAAGTCCAAGACCGGGGAAGTACCCTTCCTTTAGCATCATGTTAAGTACTGGACGCGTTCCAGAGAATGGAATCGCCTTAGAATAGTCATTCTCATTGTGCACCTCTACCATCTCTACACTACTTTCTTTTTGGATTTCGAATCCGTTGAAGAGGTGGTCGGCTGCCTCATGTTGAATCTCTAGGATCGGACTAGCAGTGACTAGTTCTCCAAGTACGGTGACTATCGTGTCATTGTGCTTAAATTTGACACATTGATAGAGGGTTGATGGTACTCCTCCCGTTTGATGTAGCCATGGGCATCCTAGGATAAGGTTGAAAGAGGAGGGGATGTCAATGACTTGGAATTCCGCCTTTGCAGTGCATTCAAATCCTCGTACAGTAAGAGTTGACGGTTTTAGCTCTCTTGAGGTAAGGCCAAGCGTTACCATGACGTTCTTTGGTAGGACATTTATGGCGGACCCATTGTCTACTAGGATTCTGGGGATTCGATGCCTATTGACCCTCGTGGTTATGTAGAGAGCTTCGGTGTGCCCTCCACCATATTGTGGTAGATCCAAGTCGGTATATGTGATCACATTGCCAAATTGGA
Organism: Campanula takesimana; assembly: GCA_026119855.1. NCBI lineage: Eukaryota > Viridiplantae > Streptophyta > Magnoliopsida > Asterales > Campanulaceae > Campanula > Campanula takesimana. The sequence continues at coordinate 195,210 of JAOWBW010001704.1, read as the reverse complement.
TTTGGCCTACCATTTGCGTTAGCTCTTCGGGGGTTATATATTTGGTCACTTTGACTTGGGCTAATGCTTTTGATATCATCATTCGATGTTTATGAGATGATCCTAAGAGATCCCATATGAAAATGTTGGCTTGCATCTTCTTTAGTTGCTTAAGAAGTGGATCATCAAGCTCAACGGGTTCGGGCCTTTTTGAAGGTGATGGCTCTTCTAGTCTTGGATCTTTGTTGATTATGACTCGACCGGAGCGGGTGAGTAAGTTAACATCTTCTTTTTCTTTATTATTCTTTCTATCTAGTATTTAATCCCAAGACAACATGTAACAGAAAGAACTTTCATTATTAACTTGGGAGTGCTCTCGCCCACATTTGGGACTAGGCGAGTAGTCTCCCCTTTCTCACTAGCTATTTCTATTACATTGATCCCTCCTCCCGCAGTTGGGAAAGGGTTTCTCACTACATAAGAAGCCCCTAATTGCTTAGAGTCTATGAGATCTTGGATCACATCTTTGAGGTGGTGGCAAGAGTCGGTGTCGTGACCACAGGCCCTGTGAAATTCACAGAAGAGATGATGAGCATGATTAGGAGGGAATTCCTTTGGAGTGGTTGGCTTCCTTGTCGCCACCTTGCCGGCTTTCATAAGGATGTTAAACATTTGACTTTGGGTGACACCTTCTAGCTTGCTATAGGTCCTCTACCTTGTTTTAGTCTTGGACTCAACTTCCATCTTGTAGCATTCTCTCTGAGCTTGTAGACATGCTTGGAGCGTGTCGATCTTTTTCTCATAGTACTCTTCTTGCATGAGTAATCCCTTTCGAAGTGCATTGACCTCCTCCTCTCGGGCTAGCAAATGATTTTGGAGAAATTTGATTTCTCTGTCGAAGAATTCCTTTTGTGTTCGCAGCCGAGTCATGAACTCTTCCTCTATCTCTCTCTTGAAGCGTGCGTATAAGAATGTATCATACACCTCAGAGAGTCGACCCACTTCCCTTTCTAGTCGAGCTTTGAGGTCATTGAGTTCTTGAGTAAACTTGGTGCTTGACATTGTGTTGGGAGTATGGAGCTACTTTGCTGATCGGACAAACCTAATGGTGCAGAAACTGTGTCAAATCCAGGCTGGGGTCCCAACAAGTCGGCTTTTATGAAACAGGGTTGACCAACACGGCAGATTCACAGAAAAAAGGATGATGTCTCGTACGAGACAATGGATGTCTCGTACGAGGCATCTAGCCTAACAGTCAGATTGCAGATTTTAATCCTATTGGTCGGATGGAATTTAATCCATTTTGAGAGGTTACTACTCTAGTTCATCCTGGAACAGTGGATTCTGTCACTCTGGAATATGAGCCCCTTTTTTTTCACCTGTATTGCACTCTCCCAAACGGACAATTCGGGCAAGGGTCCCATATTCTCATCGGAATCCACCATTCAATTAAGCCAAACCTAAGTGATTCCGTAGTTGTTTTGCACTTTGTTAAACAACGCATTAATACAATCAAACCTTGTGAATTTTAAGGGACAACCGAAAGGGACATGTTGAACGGTGCGGTCGAAACTAAGCCAAAATGGCATCCACAATCCTGCACAGAATAGTGAAAGTAGGAAAACACAATCTCGGATTCCCGTAGAGAGGTTCTCCATTCTTTCAAAATCCTTTGTTCAACATTTTACCGAAGGGACATTCGTCATATTCACAAGGGAGGATTATAGATTGTAAAGATGCGTTATCTTGGGCAAAGATTAAAACAACCCTAAGAATCAAACCGACCGGTCTCGAGGAGTGTCTTATTAACTAGTATGTATGCATGAGGTTGATGCAAGGCTTACGGCTAAGGCTCCCCATGAACACAGTCTACGAGCGTGTCACAGAGTGGGTACACCATCTTTGGAGAGACCGGCGAGGGCCATTCGTTAGAATGGGGGTGCTGACCGACATCCATCCTCCGATTGGGACCCGGGTTTATAGGGTATGTACTGAAATTATTCTACATGTGTGCACGTGTGTGAGAGTCAAGATCTAGGTGACAAGGAGAAAATAGATTTTTTTTTTTTGAAAGTAAGAGCAAAAACAAGCAATGGCCGGGCCAAGTGGCTGCCTACGTTTCCTCTTGTGGAGGAACTCAGGCCGTCGTAGTTCACACATAAGGCAAACAAACGTAAAGCAAGGAATGAAACAATTAGCAAGTACTCCTGCAAAACAAAGGTTAGCCTTATAATATATGGGGAGTTTTTTCATCATTAGGAAGGTCCTAGGACTTCAGAAACAGAGGGCAGAGCAGATCTGAAACCCTGTGTACGTGTTTGAACCGAACAAAAAATCATTTTTCAAACCAGAGAATCAGATCAGTCCGGCAGAACCGAGATGTCTCGTATGAGACAAGGGACCCCTCGTACGAGGCATCTCAGCTGAGGAACAGCTGAGATGATTCCTTTCGACGATGATTCCTTTCGAGGCAAGTCTAACCCACTTACTGTGATCTCATCCCCAGCGGAGTCGCCACTGTTTGCGCGCGAGGTTTTCCCTTCGAGGCAAGTTTTCGTCCTTCGATTTACCTTTTTGTTGATTTGAGAGTCGCCACCATGTTATTGTTGGAACACGTACTGAGATGTCTGGATTCGAGGGTTAAGTTATGAATTGGGAAGGTCAAGGAGCACTCAATTCACCCAATCTAGGATTGGTCTTGCTAAGAAATCATCATCATCGTTTCAAAAAATCATGCATTCATGTACCAAAAGAAAAGAAAGAAACAAATAAATAATTGCTTATTTATTTAGGATGTCGGATCATGTACTTCGAGACCATCTCCATGGATTGGAGAGGCTCTAGGATGATCCTTTAATGGAATCACACTACTTCAAAGCAAAGAATGAGATGAGAAGATAGAAGGCAAAGATTTTACCCAAGCGTTTTCTTCAAGAATCCTATGGATGGTCTTGGCTAAAGGCCTTGATCTTCCAAATTTCATGGGTATCAGAGAGGGGCTGATTATGAGAGCTTCTTTGATCAGATTTGGGGTCTAGAGTTGACCGTTAATTCACCATTAGTCATTCTAGCCAAGAACAACTATATTTATAGGGGTTTTTGGACCTAGGGTTTTGGCCAAGAAGGTAAGTTGAGGTGGGAATCCAAGACTTGATTCCCACAGAGGTATATTTGGACTCTAGGATCGGCCATGGGATTTTCCCCGAATTGCATGAGTGTTTGCCAAGAAAAGGGGTTAAGATCAACAAGGAAACTGACCAAAACCCGACTGTCAAGGGGGGATACCTCGTACGAGACATCAATGTCTCGTACGAGACATCCATGTGCTGGAATCACATTTTTGCCCTCTGCAGTAGTTTTAATGTTCATTTTGGCCTCTGACTAACAGAGTCAGTCAGAAACTTAATGAAACGTGTCCAACTTAACGAGTTTTGACCCAAATCAAAGGCGAGACACAGAAGTAGTGTGATTATAAATGAACGTCCAAAATGGGGTGTCTACACTAAGGCATTCGCAAATCGGTTTCGGTCCCTTGGTAGGTAATGAAAACTGACGTCTTTGAATTGGGCCATGAGCTCTTCCATATGGGCATGATAATTTTGCAGCCCCGGGTCTAACGTCTTCCATTTGTTAGACACTTGGTTGATGATCAAAGCCGAATCTCCATATACCTCCAATTCTTTCACATTTCTCTCAAGGGCGGCTTCTAATCCAGCCGTGTATGCCTCGTATTTGGCGACATTATTGGTCACCTCAAAGTTCAATTTGATGGCGATAGGGGTGTGCTCATCCTTTGGGTCCACCAGGAGCATTCCGATGCCGTTCCCCCTCTTGTTTGCGGCACCATCAAAGAATAACTGCCACTTGTTTCCTCTTTCAAGAGCGAAGATTCCTTCATCGGGGAACTGTGGCTCGGTTTCTTTCTCTTTATTGCTGGGGAAATCGGCTAGGTGTTCCGCCATAACTCTCCCCTTGACTGCTTTTCGTGTCACGTAGCTAATGTCATATTCTGCTAGGGAGAATGACCATTTGGCGAGTCTCATGGATAGAGATGGCTTTTCCAACAAGCATTTGATGGGATCTATCTTGGAGATGAGCTTTATTGAGTAGGAATGCATGTAGTGTTTCAACTTTCTCACCACCCACACTAATCCGGCACAAGTTTTCTTAATGGCGGAGTAGTTAAGTTCATTCCCTTGCAACTTTCGGCTTACGAAGTAGATGGCATTCTCCACTTTTGAATCCTTCTTTTCTTGGGCAAACATGGCTCCCACCGATGTGTCAGTCACTGTCAAGTATAACAAGAGAGGCTTATCTTTGTGTGGAGGGCAAAGGATCGGTGGATGGGTAAGGTAGGCTTTGATTTTCTCGAAGGCCCTTTGACATTCCTCATTCCATTTGACCTCTGCGTTTTTTCTTAACAATTTGAAAATGGGCTCACAAGTGGGGGTGAGTTGGTTTATGAACGACTAATGTATTGTAATCGTCCCATGAAAGCCTTCACTTCTGTTTGGGTACGAGGTGGCCTCATTTCCACAATTGCCTTAACCTTTTGGGGATCAACCTCAATGCCACGTTCGGTGACCATGTATCCCAAAACTTTACCACGGGAGACTCCAAAAGCACACTTGACTGGGTTGAGTCTCATGGAGTGCTTCCTGAGCCTGTCAAAAAACTTCCTCAAGTCGAACAAATGTTGTCCATTGGTTCCCTTAGAATGGATGATCATATCGTCAACGTATACCTCTATCTCCTTATGAATCATGTCGTGGAAGAGTACAGTTGCGGCCCTTTGGTGGGTAGCCCCTGCATTTCTCAACCCGAAAGGCATCACGGTGTAGCAAAAGGTTCCCCATGGGGTGGTGAAGGCGGTCATTTCTTGGTCCTCTTCAACCATCTTAATCTGATTGTACCCGGTGAAACCATCCACAAAGGATTTGACCTCAAAGATAGAGGTTGTATCCACAAGCATGTCGATGTTTGGGAGAGGGAAATCATCCTTAGGGCTAACTTTGTTGAGATCCCTAAAGTGGACACAACACGGGACTTTCCCATTGGCTTTCGTGATCGTCACTATGTTGGAGAGCCACGAGGGATATTCTATCACTCTTATGAAGCCAACTCGGAGCAACTTCTCGATCTCTTTTTTGACCTGCAAGGACCATTCTAGTTTAATTCTCTGAAGCTTTTGCTTAACCGGTTTCACTTCGGGGTCCACAGGAATCCTATGCTCTACAATGGAGGCATCCAACCCCGGCATATCCTTGTAAGACCAAGCGAACACGTCCACATATTCTTTGAGCAATCTAACTAAGGCTTTCCTTTCGGCCCCTTTGAAGTAGCTACCAACCTGTGTCTCCTTTGGTTCATCTGTAGTCCCCAAATTCACCTTAGTCAAAACCTCTTCGGCAGCTTAGGCACGGTTTTCCTCTCGGTCAATAACCTGCTTTGAGAGCTCTTTAATGTATTGTTCCTTTAGTGTGTCTGCATTATTAGGTGATTCATCATTAACCATTTTAAGATTATTAGTTAATTTATCATCTAATAAGTTGGCAATGAGGGGATACTCGGAAAGGTCTATCATTTCATTTAAAGCAAAAGGGAATACAACATTTGCCACAAGTTCATAATCCTCGGGCGTGAGGCCCTTGGATGAAGAAGACTCGAACTCAAAGACAAGGAATTGAGGAGACTCGACTACATTGGACCCTACGACACTTGATTCTAGGGGGCGGGGAACCAATCCAAGTCTCGCAGTCATCTCATCTTTGTTGGCCACAGGTCCCGAGAAAGTCACCCAATTCTTCAGAGGCATATCATCGGGCCCAACCAAGGTGCGGGGATCAAAAGTTTTGGGGGATCCTTGTTGGTAGTGGTGCCCTAGGCACGTTTAATAAACATTGTAATTGTTATCATTTATTTCATATCTATAAAGAGATGTTTTGATTATTATTGTTGTTCATGTTTACTCATAATAATCTCCGTCCCTAGTACATGTTAAGCACTAGTATAAAGGCTAAATGATCATGGGATGATCATGTTAGATTTATGGGTACTTGTTTGGAACAAGGTACTGGACATGACCCGCTGTATTAGATTTATGTCATGGTCTATGTCGAACATATATCTCATATTAGTTATGTCATTTGAATCCTTATACATGAAGTTATTATAGTCTTCCACTTGATGAACATTATGTTTGACATATTCAAACGCTACTTTTAACCGAGTAGTTATAAAGGGTATGATTGGCATAATCGGATTCCCGTTGGGAAGAATAATAAGCTAAATGGATTTGTCCCTCCACGGAGAGATGTCAAGCTTGGGCCCCTCGAAGGAATGATGTTGATGAAATGTTCGGCCGGACTCAAATGGATTGATTGGATCAATAACATTTGAATTATCAACATATTCGGAATCGAGAAAGTATTGAACAAGACAAGTTGACTGTTTGACCATGACTTGTGTTCAATGACATCGTGGACAAAGGGATTGTGACATATTCTAAAGGAATGCGAACTTGTATCTAGTTATACTATTTGGGTAGGTATGACGGTTTGCTAGAACCTAATCATATCTTATGGGATCATGTTTGAGCCCATTGCCAACTTAGTATAATCCTAGAGGGTCACACACAATAGAATGAATCTTTAATAAGAGGACTATATTGGAATTTAGAGTCAAAGGACCTTGGAGGAATTTCTGGAAACATTCTGGGCTGTTTGGTCTACCGAGCGGGCGCTTGGTTCAGACCAGGCGGGCGCCTGAATTAATTCCAGAAAGACAAGGACCTTCTGGTCATTCAAGCCGGCGCCTGGTCCTTTACAGGCGGGCGCCTGGTGCTGCCGACAGGAAAATTCCTAATTCGATTTAGGAAGGTTTTTTGGCACAAGAATCCTATTTGGAATAGGTCTTAATTGTGTATAAAAACACCAATTCGGCCAGACCATATTAACAAGTGCTTTTGTGAGTCTCAAAGAGTTTGAAAGAGATTTTATTTTGTTCTAAGATATCATTGATTGAGGAACAAAATATTTCACAAATAAATTCCATATAGTTCTTTATTATATTGTGAAAGTGTGTTTCATAATATTGGTCTAGCAACCAAGATCAAAGAAGCTCCTTTGATATTCGTTCGAAGTGTGGATACCGCTAGAGGGTGAAAATCATCATCTTCAAAGTTCGTGTTCAAGCTTTGTGATCGTGATCAAGTCTTCAAGTTTCTCCATCAAGACCAAAGAAAACTTTGATAGCCATCAAGGGTTAGTTATTCCTCTATTCATCTTGTTGTATTTGATTTAATCATATGAACGGATCCATGGTTTTGGGTTTTTCTTAAAATTTTAATTGCTATATTCCGCTGCGCATGTCACATGGAAACCCAACAATCCTTCCTATATCATAGCGGTCATTCTGTCTCCAAGGTCAATAAAGTCTGGCACAACTACCTCTTCTCCAAACATTCTTTAATTATCATGCCATTCCACTCGTCATCCATGACGTCTTTCCTGGCTTCCTCGGGAGTCATCTCCTCATACATGCCATGCTGACTCCAAGCGGGTTCTTCCTTCTTACCATTCCCTTCTGTGGACAGAGCTTCGAATTGTCTCACAACCTTGGGCACTCCTTTGAAGGCGTACTCACATGTCACTGTAGCTTTGGTAGGACCGGGCATTTCAGGCATATCAAGGAATGTTCTCCTTATGGGGTTGGCAGTCATTCCCCGGAATCTTTCAAGGTCCTCCTGTAGCTTGTCCCAATTGGTGATCATCAATGGCTTTTCTGCGCCCGGGGTCTCATTTTGGAATCCCCCTTTCACAAAGTAACGGCCCATTTCAAAGGTATAGGGACGGATATTAGGAGCCTTGTATGGGATCCCTCGAGCCTTGGCTTGGCTTTTCTTCCGAGCCATTTCCATATCCATTCTCTCATTCTCGGGGGTTGGCGTATATCCCAAGCCGTGTAGTGTCTTTTGCTCCTTGATGTCAACGACCTTGTGTGTACCTTGCAGCCTTTTCCTACACCGAGCCCCGGCAAGTAGTGCATTAACCGCATCATTTTCATTGCGGGAGGGATCTTATCCTTTGCGAGCGTGAGGTCTACGCAACAAATATGAGCCTTGGGAGGTATCTCTGTGAAGCCGGTAAACACCATGCCATTTCCCTCGTGCTTGATTTCTAGCACGGGGATCCCGTTGGTGTTGGTTCCCTCAGTGGTGACACTGTCCCTATATATGACCGTTAGGTTATTCCCTTGCACATATTTTACACACTGGTGGAGGGTTGAAGCTACTCCATTGAGCTTATGGAGCCACGGGAGGCCTAACAAGGCGGTGAAGGAGATAGGGATGTCAAGCACTTGGAAATCTGTTGGCACCATTTGTTTTCTGAACCAAAGGTTCAAGGTGACTACCCCCAAGACTGATCATGCCGTGGAGTCATAAGCTTTGACAGTGATTGTAGAGGGTTTCAGGTTTTCAGCTTTAAGACAAAGTAAGTCAATCATCTTGGCAGGGTGGACATTCATGGCGGATACGTTGTCAACCAAGACCCGGTGGAGGCGGCGCTCATCCAATTGTACCATGATGTAAAGAGCCTAGTTGTTATTAGCTCCGAATTTCGGTAGATCCAAGTCTGTGAAGGTAATAACATTCCCATAGTGAACACTCCCAATCATTTGGACAGCTTCCACAGGAGTAGCCGTGGTGGGTACTATAGTTTGGGCTAGGCATTCCTCTAGCTTAAGTTTGTAGGGATAGGATGAGGTAAGAAGAGACCACAAGGAGATATTGGCTTGGGTCCTCTTGAGTTGAGCGAGGACAGGATTTTCCTTCTCAGAATCTAGGACTTCCACTTCTTTGACATGGGAAGGGGGCATGCTGCGGTGTTCTGGCTGAGGGGGTTTCTTGGGATTTTCTGTGTGCACTTGCCTGGAGCGGGTCAATACACTCTCTTCCACAGGTCACAAACCTCTCCCGACTCCTCTGCGGGTATTGGTGGGCTCTTGGTGTCATAGGGCCATACTTCTCTTCTCAACTCATTCACCGTGACTCTGCCTCTAGACGGATAGGCGGATCTACGGATCCCCTCAAGGGAAATAGGATGAGTGCATCTGCTTTCCACCGCTGCTCAATGGTCAACATGCAACAAAAATGGTTTGAGAATACTGACTCTCCACTGTCAGATCCCAATGGTGGGGATAATGGCGGGAAGGGGAAGAGATCCTCCAAAACAGGAAATCTTTTTTCCGTTTCCGGGCAAGGCACATGGGTAGGCATGTAAAGGGATTCCTCATCATCACTTGCACATAGGGTCCGAAGCTCTTGGCGAGGCATAGAACGGATTTCTCCCCTAACTTGGGCGAGGTACCCTTTGTAATTGAAGACCTCTGGGATTTGTGCTATATCAAAGTACCCACCTTCTTCCTTCTCTTCATTACAACCACACATTCTTTTAACCAGCATCTCCCTGGTTGGCGAGCTGCTCGGTTCCGTGACATTGAAATGCTCATGGTGAGGGGGACAACACTCGTTTGAGCCATGACTTTAGCCTCCCAAGGTGTTTTCAATGGCCTTTTCCAATTCCTCCATGCATTCTTCGTATGTCAGTTTGTGCTCGGTGAGTTTAATCATGATCAACTCATTGGCATTTTGGTGAAGGACCCTAGCACTCAACACATTAGCCACCATACTATCCGGAGGGCATCTCATCTTCCCCTCTTGCACACAAGCCCATAGGATGTCTTTCCATCACTCTCCAATTTCCATTATCAGGGTATTGAATTCCAAAAAGGTCACTGGTGTTGGTTCTCCAAACTCAATCATGCTTATGACGTTGTTGTTGGGGAACAAATTGTTGACCACATTCGGGCCCCGGGGATGTTCAAGCTTTCCCTTATCAATCAAATCTAAAATGATACACTTCACCACTGAGCATTTATCGGTGTTGTGCCCATGGTAGTTGTGGAAGGCGCACCTTTTGTTAATGTCGAGGTACCTCTCGAGATTTTCAGGTTGGAAGTTGACAAGGGGTTTTGCAAGGCCTTGCTTGACCAATCCCTCAAACACTTTGCTTAGCGGCATCCCAAAGTCTTCAAACCTTACAAATTGGCGCTTTTCTGGGTTACCTGTCCCTTGTGGGTTCTGTCTTTGGTTTTCCCCTTGGATGTTTTTAACTACTCCCGAGGTCTCCTTCTCCTTGTTGATGATTGATCTAGGCTCGTAACTGAGGTTTCAAACATGATTGGAAGATGTCCAATTGTTCGTCCTCGGTCGGCGGGTTAGAAATCTCCCCGAGCTTGCAATTCCACCTCCTATAAAATTCACCAATTGGTTCATCGCCCTTCTGCATGGCACTTTGTAAATCTGTGCGGTTCGTCTCCCATTCCAAGTTAGACCAGTACTTTGTGAGGAATGTTTCTTTGATTCGGTCCCATGTGGCTCGGGACTCATCCTTCAAATTGAAGAACTATTTGAGCGCATTTCCTCTCAGGGAGAGTTGAAAATAATCAGCAATTTGTTGCACTGTGCACCCCTTTTCCCTCATTGCTAAGGTTTAAGCGTTGATGTGGGTTTGGGGACAAGCAGTTCTGTCGAACTTGTCAATTTTTGGCATTTTGAATTTGTGAGGTAGGGGGACAATCTTCTCGGGGTCGGTAACTCCTAAAGCTCCTTCCGTGGATCCCTTCAAACTTTTCTTCCATTTGTTTCAATTTTTCCACCAACCATCCCATCTGGGGATCCATGTGTAGGCTCGAGTTGATTGATCCCATGGTTTGTCTCGTCACCGGAACTATTTTCGGAGGTACAGTGGTGGATGGGATTATGGGAGGAAGGTTTTGAGGTGGCACGTGGGTGTAGATATACCCGGGGGCAGGATTGCTGGTAGGGATGTATGGTGGAACTGCATCATAAGTTTGTGCCGTTAGATTGTAAAACGGATATGGTGTTCCTTGGGATGCAATTGGCAAAGCCGGGGGAGGCAGACCAATGGTGGCTGGTGCTAAGGGTGCTCGGCTCATTGGGCCGTGCTGGGTGAATCCGGGCGGATATGAAGGGAAACAGCTCGGCGGGCCAAAGGGAGCCTGGGTTACAGGTGCATTCTGGTGAAAGGTGGCTTGGAATGCGGGACGTGAGGTCACCACATTAGGGTGGATTTGTGGAGGGGGAACCCGGTTGTAGGTCTGAGGTTGCACATTTTCGATCTCTTCTTCATCGGTGATCTCAACGAAAGACCCATCATTTTTAAACACAACAGCTACCCCTTTCTGTCTTAGGGCCTCTACTACCCTATTCTGCATTTCCTCTTGATGTTTACGGATACTCTATTCCCAGGCTCTGGCGACCTCTAATGCTTGTACCAATTCTTCTCTAGTGACACCATTTGGATCTACCGCATTATCACCCCCACTACTGCTTCCTTCCGGGCTAGTCATCCTGGGAAGTCTGAGTGAAGCTGCTGATGAACTATCTGACTCGGTACTGATCAAACGGTGACTCAGAACTCTTATCCACTTCTTACGAGTTGCGGGGGACAAGGAGGTTTGTTCAGACTCGGGTATCAACTCGGGCTGGTGTTTGGGAAAAGGGCTTAGGCTCATGCAACATGGAAGCTTACTTTCTTTTATTGTTCATGTTTACTTAAAACACATTTTACTCCTAGATGGTTGGAAAAGATTTCTCTTCTTTTTCGCAACAATTCTAAAATCCTGGATCAGTGGAGGCCATCACTACGCCTATAGACCCCTCGTTTTTCACCTGTATTGCATGCTCCCAAGGATGGACTATCCCGGGTAAGGGTCCTATAGGGCACGCGGCTTCCACCGACCAAAAGAACCAAACCTAGGGTCTAGTGCGTCATAAAGTTCCAATGCATCATAGTTAAGCCCCGGTTGAGGTCAAGATTGACTTAACGCTTCAACGAAATTCTGGCATGACCTCGTTTTTAATGAGGGATCTCGGACCTTAACCATGGGCTTAAGGATGATTAGGATGGGCCAAACAATAGGACTCAATGACACGGTGTCACCCTATCGCTAACACATGACTTTGGTTAATTATGGCTGGCGTTCAGGCATAAGTCAAGGACCGGGTCAAAGATGACCTTGGTCACACTTGCTTTCACAAGGAGTCGTGACTCGGGCGTTAACTTGGCCATCGTTAACTTTGGGTACGTATTAGGGATGCAATGACGTGAGCTAGACCAAAAGACAACCAAGGTCACGGTATTTGTGTGTCACGGACATGTGTGGTTGACTCGGCTTGGAAGGGAGGTGGAATGGACGCGTGCGCGCGAGAAGGTCACAAGAGCACCAATCAAGCTGCATCGTGGCATCCATCCTGGGTTTTAAGGGTTTTTCAGACGTGCACAAGGTCGAGAGCGCGTTGTGTGAAGTATTTCTATGTTCCCTTTTGAGTTAAAATAGGAATTTTCCGATGTGTTTTAATATCATGAGCAAAAATATATACAAGATATGGACAAGTAATTTTCACAAGTAATTTTCACAAGTAATAAACAATCATATGAACAAGCAAGACTCAAAATTTTGTATATGGAAAAGGTTGTGCACAACCCAAGGTTTTTGAAAACCGAAAAATTTGCAAGAAGGAGCAAGGCCCTTTGAAAACCAATTTGTACAAGAAGATTGTGCACAAACACGGGTTTTGCGAACCAAAATATTTATCGATGAGGGTTATGCACAATGAGGCTTTGAAAACCCAACTTTATGTCCAAAATTTTTGTGCATAACCATGTTTTTTGAAGATCCATTTTTGGCTAAGAAAATGAAGGCGAATTTGCACAAGTATAAGTTGTAAATTGGAACCTGGACAAGCAGAAGCAAGGGGACCATCAGAATTTTTCTACCCTGCACAAAATTGTTAATTTGAAATATTATGTGGGCCCAGCAAAACTAGCCGTACGGCTAGACCAGTGGCTCCATTATTTTTGCAAAATTTTCAGCTTCTGATCATTAAGCCCCAGTTTATTGTGTTTCCAGAATAGTTTCATTTCCAGAAATCAAAATAGAAACATAAAACACACATAACATATGCAAAAAGTCAACAAACGGGGACGGGAGTTTGACCCACACAAAAGTCCCCCCAAAGCTTCTAAAAAGAAGTTTGTAAACACATGTCCCCAGCAGAGTCGCCACTGTGAGATACCCGCGGGAAAAAACGGAGGATCGTTTCCCACGAGAATAAAACTTGGGCACTTTATGTTCGAATGTAAAACGGAGTCGCCACGTTAATTTAATTTTAAACCCAAATTTAACAGAAAAGGTTAGAGAAAATGAGTTCGGAGGTCAGGTTACGTCTTGGGAAGAACTTTTCATCGTTCACCCAATCCGCCTCAGAAAACCGAGTCTCCCTAAGTTTGTTGACCCAAAAAAATGTGCAAGTGTGTGTGTGTATGTGTGTTTCCAAAAATGGGAGAAACTGACTTTTAACAAAACCCGTTAAAAACTTAACAGAAAAGGGTTTATTTTGCAAACAGTTTAACAGAAAAAGGGTAAATTTGAGAAAACTATTCCCCGGACAAACCAGTCGTACGGCTATAGAGGGTTGTCCTGGGAATTTTGACAGTTTATCAGAAATCAGTCCAGTTTCAGATAGAAACAGAGTATTCATGCTGAAACTGGACTGTTTTGAGTTCTTTCAATTTAAATCTTTGTATCAAACATGGATTAAATCATCCCTATGCCATTGATCACCAATTAAACACCAAAACAAATGTTTTTGAGCCAAAATCACCATTTGAATCATCAAAGATGAAGACTTTGACATCCAAATGGATGATTCATCTAAGGAAAAGCCTTGGGATAACAAAAATCAACCTTTGGATGAATAAAGATTGAGTATTTATCATCCAAAGGGACATTATTATGGCTCAATCAAAGTTGGATGGTAAAGATTGAGTCTTTATCATCCAAACTTGATTATTTCAACATTTTTGACATAAATAAAAGGGCTCTCTCCATATGTGCAATGGATCACCAAGCCCAATTTAAATACAAGACAAAAATGTAAATGACATGAAAGTAAATTGCATTAAATCATAACAAGCCTTGATCATCCTTGGTTGTAACCCTTGATCATGCATAAAACATGATGGGCACCATGAATCAAGTCAAGGATTGGTTCCAATTCATATCATTGCAAGAAATGTAAAGACATAAGTAGATAAATGAGCAAAATGAAAATAGAACAAGAGATGAAGAGAACATGGGGGAGAAGGAGGCCTCACCAATATTTGGTTCTAACCTATCTTCTTCTCTCTTTCACTCAAATGTGTTTGTGTTTGTGTTCTACTCTCAATTCTGCAGAGTTTTAGCTCACAAAACAGTTTCTCCCCCCCCCCCTGAAATGACCAGCAAGGGTCTTAATTTATAGGGACTGAAGGCGCCGAAACCAGCCGTACTGCTGGGCCCTTCTAGTACCCAAACCATCCATACGACTCAGCATGGCAAGCTTCTGGATTTTTCTAAGTTTAATTCCAGAACAGTCCTAATGTTCTTGGTTTATCCTAGTGAGGTCCTAGCCTATCAGTTTATCCCTGAATGGTGCTAAGAATTCCTCTAAGTTGGTCTAAGTTCAGATTGGGGTACTTACACCTGTGAGTTCTAAAATGCCAAATAACTCATTTTCAGGTTGGGTACTAACACATTGGAAGAAGTTGGAAATCACTTAAACTTGAGAAAAGTGAAGATTTTTTGGGAAGAAAATCACCTAGGGTCGGAGAACTCTCAAACTAAAATGGCAAAAGTGATTTTGAAATCACAAAAACAACGCGTGATATGGCTGGTCTGCGCAAAAACAAGGATGCCTCATACGATGCATCCATGCCACGTACGAGGTATCCCTCAGAAAAGTCTAGAAAACCCTGTTTTCTTGGAAAATTCGAGAAAAGCCCTGCTTTTAATAGAAATGTCATAAAAAGCCCTGCTTTGACTAAGAGGTCAAATCTGAACCCGGTTCAAGATGGAACATTGAGTCGTCAACAAAAGAATATTTTAGAATTGGAACAAGTGAAGTTGTTTCTCAGTAGGAATCTATTCTCACCGCGCATCCAAGATCATGGGTGAGCAACAAAAAATCTGCATCAACAAACTCGAATCCCACAACTGTTATCAAGAAAAAAGTTAATAAAACAGGATTCACACCAATCGGAGTCCCATAATTGTCATCAAGGCAAAATCTAATGGCATAGGATTCATATTTTTAACGGAAAGGTAGTCTCGTTGAAAGGAAAAGAAAGGTCCGAGAAATTGGCGTCTCCTAATCTGGAATCCCAAAATTGTTATCAATGCAAAAGCTAATAACATAGGATTCACAACATTTTCAACGGAAAGGCAATCTCGTTGAAAGGAGAAGAAAGGTCTGAGAAATAGGCATCTCCAAACTGGAACCTGCGTTGCAGTGTTTGATGAAGGGCATCCAAAGACACCTTCTAGTCACTGAGGCACAAAAATAAGCACCTCTATGGTTACTCTGGCACCAAAGACACCTTATGGTCATCGAGGCATAAAAGTAATCACCTCATGGTCATTCTGGCACCGCAGCACCTTCATCTAAAGACACCTTGTGGTCATTGAGGCATAAAAGTAAGTACCTCTATTGTCACTCCGAAATCCGAAGACACCCTGTGGTCATTGAGGCACAAAAGTAACCTCTCTGGTCACTCCGGCATCAAAAGCACCCTATGGTCATTGAGGCACAAAAGTAAGCACCTCTATGGTCATTCCGGCATCAACAAAACTGAAGGCGATTCGTTATCAGCAACAGGGTATATTCAGAATTGGGTCAAGGACATTGATTCCTTAATATAGGTTACTCTCTAAACTCTAAACTTTACTTACCGCAGTATTGTTTTCAAAATGATTTTCAAAATACCTCAAGCGACTGTTTTTTGCGTGTTTTGGAGTCGAACTATGTTTGGTCTGATTTCCTTCCAAGGAATACGTAGGCAGCTTTCTGGCACACAGCCATACCCAAAGTTCTAAATGGTGTCTTTTCTATCAACAACGTTACTTCTTTCATAAGTATCATCGCCTAGGTGCTCTGTAGACACCCCATTTTGAACGTTCTTTCATAAATACGCTACTTCTGCGTCTCGGCTTTGATTTGGATCAAAACTCATTAAGTTTGACATGTCTCGTTAAGTTTCTAACTAATTTCGTTCATTATGGGCCAAAATGAACATTAAAACTTGAGCAGAAGGGAAAATTTGTGATTCAAACACAAGATGCTTCATACGAGACATCTAATGTCGTGTACGAGACATTCCCCTTGACAGACGGGTTTCCTGCAGTTTCCTTATCGAACTCAACCTCGTTTCTTGGCAAACACTCCACGATCCAGGTAAGAAAGGAAGGACGATCTGAGAGTCCAAAAACAACTCCTTGGGAATTGAGTCTTTGATTCCCATCCATAAACAACTCTTTGACTTGATCCCTAAGTTAACAATCCATATAAATAAAGGGGTTCTTGAACCAAAAAGAACGTAACGTTAAACCATTAAACCAACGACTCTCTACAATTACCCCAAACACTCTGATATCAGCCTTTCAAAGGCAACCGACAAAATTCATCAAGCCATAACACGATTCAAGTCAAACTTTTTGGATCATCAAGGCCTTTTGTCAAGGCCATCCATAGAATTCTCGAAGAACACTTAGGTAACTCCTTTGTTTTCTCTCTTATCATCTCCTTCTTTGCTTTGAAGTAGTGTGATTCTATCAAAAGGATCAGCCTAGAGCCTCTCCAATTCATGGAGATGGTGTCGAAGCACATGATCCGACATTCCAAAAAATAAGAGATTATTTATTTGGTTTCCTTTGTACATGTTTTTCATAATTTTAAGGTGTTGATGATGATTTTGTAGCAAGACCGATCCTAGATAGGATGGATTGGGTGCTCCTTGACCTTCCCAACCCATAACTTAACCCCCGAACTCAAGAATCTCACAGTCCGTGTTCCGTTAAACATGGTGTGGTGACTAACAACAAATCGAGCAACATTGAAGTCCTTACAACCCGAAGCAACAAAAAAGGACACGCGCTCATATAAGGAAATAACGTCAATTTCACTATCAAGTGCGTATTGAACTCAGAAATCAAAAAGAGGCAAATTTCATAACCTTCAAAACCCACTTGAGTTTAACTCAAGAATATGAGAAAATCAAACTATGAACTTATGATATTGTAAAAAAATGGAGTTATAGCATGATTCTAGAGATAAATAACAACAAATATCATGATAATCAACTCAGAATAGGACAACCCATATGGAATATGTAGATGTTTTCTTCAACCTGCCAAAACCGAAAACAAATATAAAGAGACATGGGATTTTGAGTTAAGAAATCATACCATATTGTCTTCAGATGTTGATTCTTGAGATTTCTTTGTTGATTTACCAGTTTGAGATGGTTTTGGAGCCATTTTATAGATGAAATTGTGTGGTGAAGTGAGAGAGTCGAATAGAGAGAAGGAGTTATAGACAGAGAAAGTAGAGAGAGAGAGAGAGAGAGAGGCTGACAATGTAAGTTTAGAGTCAAAGTGGTGGAGAGGGGGAAGGTGGAACGGTTAGTGGGAGGTTAACTCTGTAAATTGTCAGAAAATTGACCTTGATTGTCCTTTCATAATAAATGTTTGGCCAATGACGGCGGACATAAATAATGGAATAAAATTAATTGCAAATGATTTGAATTAAATGAAAAATAAGGGAAAAGAGAAACTTACTGAATTACTCCTTTGGATGACTAGGAAGATCCAAAGATTTTTCTAAGTTAGAAACACTTACCTGGTATCCTTCACATTTGCGGTCACGTTGTTGACCGTGATGTATTGCGGTCAAGTTCTTACTTGACTTGAAGTTACTTTTTCAAAGTAGTGAACTAATGTCATCATTTTTCCATGAGGTAGACTTCTCCAATGTCTTAAAAAAATAGTAAGTTGATAGTGCGGTCAACCATAGAATGCGGTCGAGATAGTCATGAATATTCTTTGACTGTGGGAGAGTTGACCGTAAATAACCTGCTTGACCATGAACATAGATAGAACACAAGACATTAGCACACATAAATATATAGACAAATAATTAAAGTTCTAGCATACCCATTTCTCCTCTTACATACCTAAATCGTTTTGAATCAAGAGCCTTGGTGAGGATATCTGCAATTTCATTATCAGTACTCACATACTCTAGATGGATACTACCTTTTTCCACATGATCCTTGAAAAATGGTATTTGATATCAATGTGTTTGGTTCCTTCGCCGATCTTCCTCAAGATTGCAAGGGACCTTACTTGTTGGACAACACTTCTTCTCCTTATATTCGATTGGGATAGCTTCAGTTGTTTATGGCTAGATTGTTGTATTGTTTTCTTGTTTCTTATGGTAGGACCCCTTCCCTTTATTGTAGAGGACACTACATGTTGTGTAGTGCCTCCCCCTAGTCATTTTCTCTTGGTGGTTGAGGTTGTCATGTCCCCCACCTTGTTCTGTATTTCTTCTTTAATTAATAAAATCTAGGGAGGTACCGTCCTCTTTTCGCCGAAAAAAAAAAATGCATGACAGGGTTGTTGGAGACAGCAATGGTAGATGTATTGTCACAATAGATTGGACAATTTTCTTCTTTGATTCCATAGTCAACCAATTGTTGCTTCATCCATAATACTTGGCAGCAGCAGCTTCCAGCAGCTATATATTCAGCTTCTGTGGTAAATACAGAGACTGAGGTTGTTTCTTGTTTGCCTATAAAAACTAATCGATTTCTAAGGAAATGACAAGTTCCACTTGTCCTTTTCCTGTCTATGGTACATGCTGCATAATCTGCATCTGAGTAACCTATAAGATAAAAAATTGAATCTTTGGAATACCAAAGTCCAAGGTTAATAGTCCCAGATAAATAT
This sequence comes from Campanula takesimana, assembly GCA_026119855.1. Taxonomy (NCBI): domain Eukaryota; kingdom Viridiplantae; phylum Streptophyta; class Magnoliopsida; order Asterales; family Campanulaceae; genus Campanula; species Campanula takesimana. Next base: position 176,319 of record JAOWBW010001704.1, on the reverse strand, counting down.
CGAATAATACGCTTTACAGCAATAAGATGTGCTTCTCAAGGATCAGCTTGATATCTAGCTGTAGACACCCCGCCTTGGACCACTCATCCCGATTGCACATTTGATTTTGTGTTTCTACTTATTTTTAATGTTTTTGTTAGTTTCTGTTACTTCTATTAAGTTCTTGACTGACTCTGTTAAGTTCGGGGGCTAAACTGAATAACAGTTCTAACTTTCCAGTCCATTCTGTCAATTTGCCTTTCAAAGTCGGGCGCCTTTGCCCTTTGAGGTCAGACGCGTGCGCCTTCTGCCTTAAAGGCCGGAGGCCCGCGCTTCTGGGCGTCAATTACAGATTCTCTCCAAGAATCCCTCCCTTGCTCAATTAACACGATTTTGCCCGGTAAATCCCTCCTTGTTGACTCTGTTTTGGCACCAAAAACATCTTCTTTTCACCTATAAATCCCCCCTTCTCCCACATTTTCAAGAGGAGAACTTTTTAACACAAGATTTTTTTTTTTTTTTTTTTTTTGGCGAAAGGAGGGCGGTACCTCCCTAGGTTTTATTAATAGTAAAAATTAAATACAAACTTAGTGGGGGACATGACAACCTCAACCACCAAGAAACGAAAATTAGGGATGAGGCCATACACAAGTCGTATGGTCCTCTACAAAATAAGGAGGGGTGACTACAAAGATAAGAAAGTAATTTAAAAAGAAATCTATCCATAAAAGTTAATGAAACCGAGTATTGGGAGTCCTTGCCTTGTCTAAAACAAAGCAGCCTTTGTAATGCCGAGGGATATCACTCAAGGATAGAAAATTATAATTCCTTTCATCATGTGCTGCCATGTTAGCCATACCATCCGCAACTCCATTGCCTTCCCTCAGAATATGAGTAATCCGAACCTCCATTTGATCCATTAAGCGGTGAATGTGCGAAATGACATACCAGATAGCCCATGGTATATGGTATTCCCGAATAAGAATGCGCATTAAGACCTGGGAATCCACTTCCAACCAAACCCGATGAAAGCCTCGATCTAAAGCGGAAATAAGACCATCTCTTGCTGCCATAGCCTCCGCCATCATATTGGATTGAACTCCATAGAAATGCGAAACACCATAAATAAAATCCCCATTATGATCTCTAATGATGCCACCACCTAAGGCAATGCCCGGATTGCCCCTAGATACTCCATCAATATTAATTTTAACTTCATCAATATTAGGGAATTGCCAAACCACTAATCTGATTTTGGGGGATATATAGCTCTTAGGCTTCAGCCGAAACCACTCTAACATATTTTTATCCCCAAATCCACTCGAAAATGAAAGAGAAAAGGAAGAGGCAATATTAGAGACTAGATTACAAACCTTATGGATGATCTCCTCGGGATGCATTTGAATCCCTTCAAATCTGCTCTTGTTTCTAGCACACCAAACTTCCCACAAGATTAATGCCGGAACAAGATTAGAAATCCATTTAGTAACACTAGAATGCGAATTTGACGAGCCTTGCCACCAACAGATGAGAGCTTGACTTAGGTTACCCAAAGACAATCGGATACCACATAAAGCACCAAAAAAAGCCCAAACTCTTGAACCAACTTCCCCATGAACTAAGATATGCCCAACAGATTCCTCCTTGGCTGCCATACAACAATTACATTTCGAAGCAAGATGAATCCCTTTAGACCGAATTCTATCATCAGTTGGAAGACATTATGCAAAGCACGCCAAAGAAAAACAGAAATCTTCAATGGAATGAACTTATTCCAGCAAAAAGAGAATATGGCCGATCGTACCCTACTAGAACGACATTCCTTCCAGGCCGAATTAATAGAGAACTTACCAGATGTAGATGGTAACCAAATAGGAGTATCCGGCTTGTTAGAAATGCAAATGGAATGAGCATGAATGAGATTTAAAAGATGTTCTCCATAAACCTCTCTAATGTGATTAACCCGTGGTGCACCATTGGCAAATAAAGAAGCAATCGCTGCATGCTCAAAAGGAATGGGGCCCATATTTCCTTCCATCCATCTCTCATGAATAGTAATAGATCCCCTACCAACACGCCAAGCAAGACGATCCTCCACCAACCCTTTAGCTTCAATCATTCTTTTCCAAATATGAGAATCATAAGTAGTATTCGTAGCATCAATTGGGTGGATATTTCTGCAATATTTAGCAAGCATAAGAGAAGTCCATAAGGATTCATTCGTACGTAAGCGCCACCAAAGCTTCATAGCAAAGGCCATCGACATATCTTCAAATTTCCGTAAACCCAAACCACCTTCTTCAATAGGCCAGCACATTTTCTTCCAAGAAAGCCAATGACATTTTTTCTCAACATCATTACCGCTCCAAAAAAATCGCACAATAATTCGCTCTATAGCCTTAATTACACCTTTAGGGGGAGCAATCAAGGATATATAGTAAAGAGGAATTTCAGCAAGGCATGACTTAATTAAAGTCAATTTAGCACCAAACGAAAGAATCTTCCCTTTCCAAGAGGCAAGGCGATTTTTCCATTTTATGAATAAGAGGAGAAAAGAGGCTGATTTTCTTTCTACCCATGTAGAGAGGGCAACCCAAATACTTAAGAGGCAACTCTTGCTTTACAAAACCTGTAATAGTTTCAATGGCTTCATCCTGATCTCTATTCTTTCCCGTAATAAAACAAGATTTGTGAATGTTAACAAGCTGCTCCGAGAACTTTTGATACCACTCAAGATATTTCATGTGACTTTCTAAAGAATTTTTCGACCCATTACAGAAGATTAACACATCTTCAGCATAAGCTAAGTGAGAGATCATGGGAGCGCCCAAATGTATACGAAATCTATAATGAGGGAACACAGTGTGAAGATGATTAAGACCCCGGCTCATCATTTCAGTAGATATAATGAATAAGTAGGGAGATAAAGGATCACCTTGACGAAGACCCCTCGTAGAGTGAAAAAAACCACAACTCTCCCCGTTAACAAGGACAGAAAACCAACTATTCGATATGCATCTATAAATCAGATCAACCCAAATCTCATTAAATCCAAAATGTCTCAAAACCTTGAGAAGACCAAACCAAGATAGTCTATCATACGCTTTCGCCATATCCAGCTTGAGAGCCACATTCGAACCTCGAACCTTTTTATTAATCGATTGTAACACTTCCTGAGCTGAAAGAACGTTCTCATGAATAAGTCGGCCTTGAACAAATCCGCTTTGTTGATCAGAAATAATACGAGGAAGTATAGGGGCTGACCGGCAAGTGATAAGTTTAGTTACCACTTTGTTGCAGAAGTTACAAACACTAATAGGGCGAAGATCAGAGAAAGAGGAAGGGGATTCAACCTTCGGAATAGTAACAATTAGGGTACTTGTCCAGCTTCTTGGCATAGAAAACCCTGAAAAGAAATCACCAATAGCTCGGACCAAATCACCCTTGATAATATCCCAGCAACCCTTATAAAATTCCCCGGTAAAACCATCCGGACCAGCAGCGCTTTGGCCATTCATAGAGAAAACAACCTCTTTAACTTCTTCTTCGGTTGGGATTGCTGTTAGCATATTATTATCATCATCCGTAATAAGCCTTGGAATAAGGAACATATAATCATTAGAGGGGATCTCACATTCTCCTTGGAGCTGCTCCGAATAAAACCCAATGGCCTCTTCTTGAATGTCACTTTTCTCCGAAATCCATGCGCCTTGTCTATTCTTAATTCTGTGAATAAATAACCGATGCCTCCATTTCTTAACAATAGCGTGAAAGAATTTGGTATTACGGTCCCCTTCTTTAAGCCAACGTAAATTAGCCTTTTGTGCCCATAAGTTCTCTTCTATTTTCAGTTTGGAAATTAGCTGAGCTTGAGCAAGACTAAGAGCAGCCCTAGATTCTTCATCCCCAAGAAGTTGGTGTTGGGACTCACGAAAAAGAACTTCATCTTCTGCATTCTTTATTTGTTGCTCAACTCTACCATAGACATTTTTGTTCCATTCAGCAATACATTTTCGGAGTCTCCCAAGCTTCTTAGCAAAGAAAACCATAGGCCGACCATCCATTGTACCCGACCAAGAACCTTTGACAAAGTCAGAGAAGGAGTTATGCTTTAACCATACATTTAGAAAACGAAAAGATCCCTTTTTAAAGTCAGCCTCAAGGTGCACATTAATGACAAGAGGAGCATGATCAGAACATAACCTTGCAATGTGAGTTACCCGAGTAGAATGAAATAAATTCAACCATTTTTCATTATATAAAGCTCGGTCCAGCCGTTGATAAATTGCTCTTTGACCCATTCTCTTATTCGACCAAGTAACCTTATTGCCTTCATAGCCAGCATCCATAAGAGTAGCATATTGAATCATATCGGAGAATTAAAAGATCCCATTCTCTTTTAACACAAGAAAACTATACACAAACTCTCTCAAAAAGGATTTCAAGCATTTCCCAAAAAAGTTCTTGAACTACTCGAAGTTTAGGTATCTTTCTTACTATTCTTCATCTCTCTATTCATCTCTTCTTCTTCTATCTTTATCAAGTGTGCAATCAACCCAAACCATTTTGGGACATGACACCAAAGGCTACTTTATTACATTGAAGTTAGCCAAGGAGTTATCTCCCTACATTCAAATCTCTTTCAAACCCCTCTAAACTCATTTTCAAAGTATAGGAAGAACCGGTTTTATTATGTAGACTATGAACAAGCAAGACCAACTTTAGTTGGGCGAAATGGGAGTTTAAGTACTTCCCATTTCGTAACCTAACCCCCGAACCTCAAATACACGAATCTCTGGTTTTCATAAACAAAACATAGGACATTAATAGGTTTTTCTTATGTTCCTCTAAAACATAGGTGGCGACTCTAACAAACAAAAACAAAACAAAACAAAAGATTCAACGCAGTGGTGGGATCACCCCGCTCGCACCGGGGTATCTACTGTGGTGACTCCACTGGGGAGGTTTGAGGGTTAAAGTTGCACTTTTTTCATAGCCTACATTGCATTCTGGGCATTCTGGTTCCAAATGTCTGACAGGTTTTAATTAGAAGTGGGCGCCTCTCAGTTATTAGGCGCGATGCACGCGCTTCCCATACTTTAGGCCAGAGGTGCATTTTTCTGGGCAATTTTCCAAAACATAAACAAAGTCCATAACAAGGCAGAATGTGGTGTGTTGGCACGGTTGCCTGCACAGAACTGTTTTAATTTCTGTTCATTTTTATCGGTCACACGGGTGATTCGAAATTTGTAACTATGTGCTTATTTTCTTTTTCTTTCTTTAAAACAAAAATGTTTTGTCACATGTGTTTGATGTGAGCGCGCGCCCCTCCCGCGGTTCCTGGACCACTCCGGTTCGGATCGTGAGGGTTTGAATGTTGCTCGTTTGTTGTGAGTCGCCACCATGTTTGACGGAACACGGACCGTAAGATCTAGATTCGAGGGTTAAGTTATGAATTGGGAAGATCAAGGAGCACCCAATTCACCCAATCTAGGATTGGTCTTGCTAAGAAATCATCATCGTTGTCTCCAAATCATGCAAAACGTACGCAAAAGGAACCAAATAAATAATTTCTTATTTATTTGAAATGTCGGATGATATGCTTCGAGACCATCTCCATGAATTGGAGAGGCTCTAAGCTGATCCTTTAATGGAATCACACTACTTCAAAGCAAAGAAGAAGAAGAGAAGATAGAAAGCAAAGAGTTTTACCTAAGCGTTCTTCGAGAATCCTATGGATGGCCTTGACTAAAGGCCTTGATGATCCAAAGAAATTGACTTGAATGGTGTTATGATCTTCTAAATTTCGTGGGTAAGGTGTGGCTGATTATGGGAGCCTTCTTTAGTTTATCCTCCTCTCTTAGAATCTCTGACTAGTCTCTTTTTGGTTCAAGAACCTCTATATTTACAGGGGTTTATGACTTTAGGGTTAAGCCAAAGAGTTTAATTTGGATGGGGATCAATGACTTGATTTCTAAGGAGGTTTATTTGGACTCTAGAATTGCTCATTAGGTTTTTTCCGAATTGCATGAGTGTTTGCCAAGAAACGGGGTTGAGATCAACAAGGAAACTGACTGAAACCCGTCTGTCAAGGGGGATATCTCGTACGAGACATCAATGTCTCGTACGAGACATCTATGTGCTGGAATCACATTTATGCCCTTCTGTAGTAGTTTTGATGTTTGTTTTGGTCCCTGACTAATGGAGTCAGTTAGAAACTTAACGAAACATGTCCAACTTAACGAGCTTCGACCCAAATCAAAGGCGAGACACAGAAGTACTGTGATTATAAATGAGCGTTCAAATTGTGGTGTCTACAGAGCCCCTCGGCGACGATACTTATGAATGAAGTAACGTCGTCGATAGAAAAGACACCATTTAGAACTTTAGGTATGGTCGTGTTAGAAAGTTGCCTACATATTCCTCGGAAGGAAATCAGACCACTCTAAAAATACGCAAAAACGGGGGGTATGAGGTATTTTGAAAATCATTTTTCGAAAACAATACTGCAGTAAGTAATGTTTAGAGTTTAGAGTTTAGAGAGTAACCCAAACTAAGGAATCAATGTCCTTGACCCAATTCTGAATATAGTCCTTTTTGTTGATGACGAACCATCTCCAGCTGCAATCCATACTGAGGAATCAATCTCTTTGACTCTAATTTTGAATATACCCTATTGTTGATGACGAACCGCCTTCAGTTCTGATGTGAATCCTATGTTATTAGCATACGCCTTGATCACAATTATGGGATTCTAGATTTTGGAGACACCAATTACTCGGACATATCTTCTCCATTCAACGCGGCTGCCTTTCCATTGAAAATATGAATCGTATGTCATTAGCATACACCTCGATGACAATTATGGGACTCTGAGGGGTGTGAATCCTATGCTATTAGCATACACCTTGATAACAATTATGGGATCACTGGATGTAGAGACACCAATTACTCGGACCTTGCTTCTCCTTCCGATGAGACTGCCTTTCCATCAGAAAAGTGAATCCTATGCCATTAACATACGTCTCGATGGTAATTATGGGACTCTAAATGGTGGGATCCTGTGTTGTTAACTTATGTCTTGATAATAGTCATGGGATACCTAATTGTAAATCCTGTGTCATTAACATACGTCTCGATGACAGTCATGGGATTTAGAGTTTACTGATGTAGACTTTGTTGCTCACCCATGATCTTGGATGTGCGGTGAGAATAAATTCATACTGAGAAACAACTTTGCTTGTTCCAATTCTGAAAATATTCTTTTTGTTGACGACTCAATGTTCCATCCAGATTCGACCTTTCAATCAAAAGCAGGGATTTTTCTGATCTTTCTGTTAAAAGCAGGGCTTTTCTGGAATTTCCCAAGAAAACAGGGTTTTCTAAGATTTTTCTGATGATACCTCGTACGAGGGATAGATGCCTCGTACGATTCATCCTTGATTTTGCGCAGAACAGGCGCATATCAGGCGCTGAAAGTGGATTTTCAAATCACTTTTCTTATTTCATTTCAAGATTTCTCAACCCTAGGCGTTTTTTCTTTCCCAAAAATCTTCGTCTTCACCAAGTTTTAGTGAATCTTAACCCTTTCAAATGGTCGGTGCACATCATTCGCACAAGGAACACCTCTTTGGTAGGCATATGAAGGGCAAAGTATGGGCGACGGACGAGTTATGCCCATTACCTGAGGATCATATTTCTCACGCCGTTCAGACAAGGCGGGCAAGGATCTCTTCCTTTGACTGAGTTTCCATGTCAATTTCGTTGTTGCATGTCTCAATTTGGTGCCTTCGCAGTTCGAGTTTTGTCAATTTTCACCTAGAATTGTCGCTGCTAGGGTTTATCATGCATGGCTGATCTTTTGATGGGATTTCACCCTTGTTGATGTTGAAAATCATTTTAGTATAGTAGTACATGATTTTAACTGTCATTCTAGGCAATTCTGCGATTTTTGGGTAAAATGCTTAAATGAGGATTTTACTGATTTTCTGACATTTGTCTCTTTTGCCTTTATTGTTTGCAGTCGTTCAGGATCATCAACAACTGTAGAGGCAGCGTACGAGCGGTTGTCGAGAAGTGGGCAACTCTCAATGGTGAAATTAAGGAAGAGATCAAGAATCTCAGGCTTAAGCCATTCTTCGACGGCTTGGTGGGCGAGCGGCGGAATGCTCATGTCCTCCAGGTTTTCAGGGAGCGGTGGTGGGATAGTACCCACACCATGCATATGATTTGGGGAGAGGTCACCATGACTCCCACTGATTTTCATGCTATTACCGGGCTTTCTATCGCCGGTGAGACACTTGAGGTGGATACTGAGTTCCTTCCTGGCAGTGATGACATGAGGCATTTTTTGGGTTTCTCTGTGCGCACCTCGAGTAAGGGTGTCCCTCTCAAGGCTTTGAGGGATAAGGTCGATGGCTATATTACTACTAATGCGGGTCAGATGGGATCTGCTAACACCCGTATCGTAGCTGTTCGCGGCTTTCTGTGGTGGGCTTTTTCTGAGATGCTATTTGCTAATCACGTGTCGACTGCCCTTTTTACTCTGCTGAGCTGCCTGAGGGATATGCAGCATGTCACAGATGCTAGCTGGGGATTAGCTGGCTTGGCCCACTGCTACGTGGCCATAGATGAGAGTTCACGGGATCGGGTGAACGCTGGCTTGGGTGGTTATAGCCATGCTTGGGAGGTATGACGTCCATTTTTCACATTCCCTTTTTCTATTTTAGCCCCAGTTTACTTTCAGTCTCGGTAGCATTCTTATTTAGCCATTGTATGTTGACACTTTTCTATGTTTCTCCCATTTGCAGGCTTGGGGTTACGCCATGTTGAGGCTATTCAACTTTGACATCCGGGACAACGCTGCCATATTTTCGGACACGTTGAGGTGGCATAGGGGCAACAGAGATACCAGCGGTGAGAAGGCTGAGGGGGCAGACTTGCCTATAGGGCAGATGAGGCGGTATCTGGATGAGAAAACCGTCGTTCTCGATGTTGACACTGCTCTCTTTCCTTGGAGGAGTTTAGAGATTCACCAGGATTACAGGTATGCTGGTATGAGATTACTGATGATCGGCCTTGGTGGGGGATGCTTCTATTTGGGGGAGAGAGTCTCTCGTCAGCACGATGGTGGCAGGCTGGATCTTATTGTCCCATTGAATCCACCGGCTCATATGCTTGATTCTTATGCCATCGAGGGTGAGGAGAGAGATGACCTCATTATCGGCCAGGTTGCCTTCGACCATATGCATCTCGAGGCTGATTATGCTGATTTTCTGACTCGCCTCATGCCCTGGCTGATGATAGAGGGTGACCAAGTTCAGGCTCAGGGGTTTGTTCATGTCCCCTTCCGTCCGCAGCTCGGACCGGCTTTATTTACCTACAGCATGGCTGAGGTGATAGAGAGCATTGAGGACATTCCCGTCGATTATGATATGCCTGAGGGGCTCGTACCTCCTTATGACGCGACCATGGTGTGATTCATGACTCATCTTTTGCCATTTCTGTCATTTTATCATTTCATTTCTCTGTTTGTCATTTATCTGATGAATTTGACACCTCTATTTGTTCCTTCTCAACAGGTGCCCATTGCCGGGTATAGAGATGTCGTTGGACGGCTTGCCCAGTTTAAGGCCTATGCCAAGAGGGTAAAGAGAGAGACCGTGGGACTCTTAGGCTGGTTGGCTCGTCAGACTGCAGAGTCAGCTTCTTGCGGGAAGAGGCCCCGGACTGACGGGTGATCACGTGGCGGTGGCGATGTCTCCTTCCTTTTGATGCCCGAGTAGATAGGATCCCCTATTGCCTCTTTTTGTTGATGATGTATTTATTGCCTCGGCGTAGGCGAAGACAATTTTTCTTTCTTTGGTTTGTACCTATGCAACAGTTATCTCCTAACTCTAACACACATATATTTGTTAATTTTAGTTTTTATATCTGACTGTGTAATGGATTGATTCACTTCCGGTTGTCCAACCGAGGGGTATTTTTATGTGACGAATTCGTGTTGGGTCATTTATAGGTGATGTATGAACTGTTTCGAGTGAGTTTCTTAGATGATTGTGGCATGTTTTGACTTGTCGGGCAACTTGGATATGAGCAGAGTCATTGTTGTCTGAGCTGAGGAGATGTCTCGTATGAGACATTGATGTCTCGTATGAGTCATCTTATGAACCTGCAGCTGTTTCTCCTTTTTCCTCGAGGATTTGGTGTCCAAACTTGTATATAAACACCTCCAGTCCGTCCTAGAATACCATGCAGCCTTAAATCAGTTATGGGAACTTTTCTCTTGGAGTAGAATTCTCAACCTTTGGCTCCCAATGGCACCAAATAAGTCGGTCCCTTCTTCAATAATTGTTGATGAGTTCTCCTTGGAGTTTATTACAAAAGTGACATGCGTACTTTATGCAATATATTAATTTGACTCGCGTACTTTGAAAACATCAAATGTGGGTTGCGTACTTAATGTTTTTAAATTTTGATACCACTTTTTTAACACCCGTTAAAAACATAACGGGACTTCCATAACTTCCAGTTACTTCCATAACTTCCGGCGATCTCCATAAATTCTGGCCACCTCCAATTTTTTTCCGGCAATCTCACACACACTTACACCAACACAAACACCCATCTGATTCCCATAATCAAGATCAAAAACCCACCTCGTGATAGCTGGCTATGGTAACAGAATCGAGGAATATCAACGCCAGCCACCTCACAAGCCTCCAGAACAGTAAATCCCTTTGGAATCTTAACAAGATAACCATCAATGAAGATTTTTATGGCGTCATCTGGATTAGGGAAATGAACCCTAGCACCGGCGAGAGGGGCACGGGGTGGGAGATCTGCTTCCGGTGGTAGAGCTTGAGTAGTGGCGGCGTCGGGTTTGTTGAGTTCAGGTGTGGTGGTGATTGTGCGGAGGAGGAAGGAGGTTGGTCTTATTGTTGTGGTGGAGGAGAAAACCCTAGATGATCGGAGAGCTCCTGAAGCTAGAATACCTAACCCCATTGTTTCTCTCTCTCTCTCTTTCTCTACAGTTTCTCGCTCTAGATATGTGACTGATTGATTCAGGTGGTGTGCAGAAATGGCGTGAAGTGTGTGGCCACCATAGACATACAAGGAGAGTGAAGGGGGAGACTGGTATTTCTGGTTTCAGGTCGGCCGGTGGGTAAGACTTGAACCGACTTGTTCAAGTTTTCGCTCATCTGATTTCATTTTTGTTTTTAGGCTTGATTTTTGATTTCACGAGGTGGGTTTTTGATCTTGATTATGGGAATCAGATGGGTGTTTGTGTTTGTGTAAGTGTGTGTGAGATTGCCGGAAAAAATTGGAGGTGGCCGGAATTTATGGAGATCGCAGGAAGTTATGGAAGCGACTGGAAGTTATGGAAGTCCCGTTATGTTTTTAACGGGTGTTAAAAAAGTGATATCAAAATTTTAAAAACATTAAGTACGCGACCCACATTTGATGTTTCCAAAGTACGCGAGTCAAATTGATATATTGCACAAAGTACACATGTCACTTTTGCAATAAACTCGTTCTCCTTGGACTCTGAATTAGTGGAACGCTACAAGAACGACTTAGCAACATTTTTTCGCTCGTTTGACAAGCCTCGTCAAGGAAGATTCGTAGAGATGTTCGGTTTTAAGATTCTTTTTACTTTGAAGAACCTAAAACCGGATTGGGACCTTTTGAAGGGAGTTGCACGCTTTTGGGATCATTCGACTCATCTTTTCAACTTTTCACTTAATGAGATGGTCCCCACTGTGGAGGATATGGCGGCTATCCTGGATATTCTATTGACAGGGGTGATTGCGGTGCCCAAGTATGACAAGGTACCGGTGGAATGTCTCATGGAATTACTGAGCATAGGCATTCCCGAGGCGCAGAGTTACATTCATAACCGCTATGTTGATCTCCATGCTTTTCCTAGGAGATTTAGAGGTCGCGTGACACGTACTCACGGTGTGGATTCCCAATGTTGCCTTTTGGCATTGTGCTTATTTAGAAGCGTGCTTTTTATGAGCAAGTGTGGCATGGCGGACACGGAGCTCGTGGACATTGTTTTGCAAGCTAGAGGATGGGCCTTCAACGTAGTCCCTCTTATCATGGGGGAGACCCTTCATGGCCTTGATGAGTTACACCTAACTGGCTCTATGACCCGGGGAAGTCCCTTGTTATTGACCATTTGGCTTAGAGAACATTTTAAACAATTGAACTCCCCGACCGAGTATTCTCCTTGTACTTTCCATAGGTGGAGATTGTTGGTGAAGGGTCTCAGCATTGAGTGGGCCCATCTTTTCGTGAAAGCGGAGACCAGTGATATTGCTTGGTGTCCACCCTTTTGGAAGGTGAAAAGGTTTGTAGCTAATACCCTTGGGTACGACAGGGTCGTCCTTCTGGGTTTTAGAGATTCCTCTTTTTACTTTGCTTGAAGGGTGATGTGACAGTTCGGTCAACAGCAGGACACTTTCGTGTTAGGGGGATAGCCTCAAGATATTTCATTTATGGACTTAGAGTTCTCCACGAGCGTGGCTCATGTTTGGGGGCAAGGCACCACTATGGACCGTTGGACCAATCTTCATCATAACGGAGGGAGGATTTATTTATCAAATAAGTATTTGGATTGGTTCCTTAAAAAACTCCGTCCCAACGCCGAGGGTATTGATGAGATCTGTCGTTCTCTATTGGGGGACCAATTCGAGCCTAGCTTGAATTTGAGGAAGAAGGAGGCTAAGGAGGATCCTTCTAATATTAGTGTAGATGCCACTCAAGACTTTCTGGATGGTGACTTTTACGAGAAGAGGTCGAATGGAGTTCCCAGTAAATTTCAAGCTCTTGACAGGCCTCACGTGTTCACAAGGTTGGCTCCTTCGGTGTTCAACAGACTTGATGTTCCTCCCGGTTTCGAGATACCTTTGCATAAGAGGAAAAGGAATGACAAGGCGGACCGTGGTCAAGCCCCTACTAAGTCAAGGAAGAAATAGGTCCTTAAGAGTATCGAGAGATTGCTATAGATAGACTAATGTTTAGATTTTTAGTATTTTATTTATTTTCTTTTGCAAGTTGGTATTCATGACAGAAATTTTCTTATTGCTTTCTTGAAATGCATTCAGTTAATAAGAAAACAAGATTTTGATTTTATTTATTGAATCGACCAGACCAAAAGGCTACCTACGTTCTCCTTTTACATCAATTAAATAAGGAGCCCAGGTCATCGTAGTTCTTGGTTAAGAAAGAGAGAAATATGTCCGCTGATTGACATGTCTTGTACGAGACATAGGTGTCTCATACGAGACTATCCCCTATATTTTTTTTTTATTTTTTATGCACACCCTGATTTTTGCCTAGACCGCCCTTTCAGGTTTTCAATCTAGCAGGCTTCTTTTCTCGTGCCTTCATTATTATTAAATTTTTTTGAACTAGGGGACAGAGCTATGAGTAGTACTTCTTCAGCTTGTCCATGTTGATGGGCTTCGGCATTTGATCTCCATCTAGGTCTGCGAGTAGTACCGCTCCTCTGGAGAAGATCTTTTTGACTATGTAGGGGCCTATCCATCTTGGTCCCCATTTCCCCATAGGATTGAATTGTCCAGGATGATGTTCACGTAGGACAAGGTCCCCTTCTTTGATGTTTTTGGATCTGACTTTCTTATTAAATGCTCAGGCCATTCTCCGTTGATATGCTTGGATATGCTCGGCGTCTCGAAGTCATCGTTCATCTTGCAGGGCTAGTTGTTTGTAACGGCTGTTCAACCATGCGACTTCATTTACTTGGTTTTCTAGGAGAACCCTTAACGATGGTACCTCTAATTCGATTGGTAACACTGCCTCCATCCCATAGGCAAGGGCGTATGGAGTTTCACCAGTGGCAGTACGGATTGAAGTACGATAGCCCCAGAGTGCGAAAGGTAGCTTCTCGGGCCAGTCTTAGTCATTTTTCTAATGATGGTCTCTACGGTTTTGTTAGCAGCTTCGACTGCTCTATTGGTCTGTGGTCGGTACGGTGATGACTGATGACTCTCTATCTTGTACTCTGTAAGTAGTTAGTCACATTCCTTCTCAAAGTACGTGCCATTGTCAGATATCATCTCATAAGGTACCCCATATCGGCATATGATGTTGGTCTTAATGAATTCAGCCACCTTTTTGGCATTTAAGACATTATAGGATTGAGCCTCGATCTACTTGGTGAAGTAATCAACGGCGACCAATATGAATGAGTGTCCATTGTAACCTGTCGGGGAGACTTTGCCAATGACGTCTATTCCCCACGTAGAAAATGGCCAAGGGGATGTCATGGGGTATAACACAGACGGTGGTGCGTGTTGTAAGTTGGTATGTATCTGACACTTGTGGAATTTCTTAACCATCTTGGTGCAGTCTGCCTCCATTGTAGCCCAATAGTACCCTAGTCAGATAACTTTCTTTGCTACCATGTTGCCATTTATGTGGGTTCCACAGACTCCTTAATGGACTTGGTCCATCATTTCTATGGCTTCGTGCTCATCAGCACAGAGTAGACACTGCTTGTGATATTTCTTGGTGATGTGTCTGATGGGAATGTTTCGTCTAGGAGGAAACGCCATACATCATAATACCAAGGCTAAATAAGGTATTTACGGAAACAGAGTCACATGCCTCTTCGCAGTCATGCAAGTCTATGATCGAGTGATAAGCAGGAGTCGTTCATCTCGTGACTTTGAACACTTTGACTTCAGTGCATTTGGGAATTTCCACAAGTGACGCTAGCATGGCTAGCGAATATGCTAAGCGGTTCTTATCTCTAGGAAGATAGTAGAAAGTGACCTCTTTGAACTGTTTGACCAAGTATTGGAGATGGTCGTTATATTTCTGGAGTGTAGGATCTTGTACCTTCCACTTCATGAGTGACTGATAGATTATAAGTTGTGAATCTCCGTACACCTCTAGTTTGGTCACATTTCTTTCTAAGGCTGCTTCAAGCCCCGCTATGCAAGATTCGTACTCAGCAATGTTGTTAGTGGCCTCAAAATCAAAGCGAATTGCGAGTGGAGTGTAGAAATCTGAGGGATCTACTAGTAACATGCCAATGCCATATCCCCGTTTATTGGCTGCGCCATCGAAAAATAATTGCCACTTATTTTCTGCTATTGCCATGATGTCCTCATCAGGGAATCGCGGGTCTTCCCCCTTCGCTTCATCATATGGAAATTCAGCTTTATGATCAGCAAAGATTCTCCCTCTTACGGATTTCTGTGTGATGTAAGTGATATCATACCCCGTGAGCATAAAGTACGACTTAGCTATTCTAGAGGAGACATGCGACTTCTCGAAGATGTACTTCATTGGGTCCATTCTGGCAATCAGTTGTACAGGAAACGCTTCCATGTACGGCTTTATTCTCTCAGCTACCCATACCAGTGCAGCACACGACTTTTCTAATGTGGAGTAATTCAATTCAGCCCCTTGGAAGCGATGGATGACAAGGTATACGGCATCTCTTTCTTCGAGTCGGGTTTCTCTTGTGCTAGCATAGCCCCTAATGCAGTATCATTGACTGTGAGGTATAAGGTCAATGGTTTCTCTTTATGCGGTGGGACCAATACTGGCGGGTTTACCAAGTATTCTTTGACTTTTTCAAAGGCTTCTTGGCACTCTTCGGTCCATTCTAGGGATGCATTCTTCTTGAGGAGTTTGAAAATGGACTCGCACATCGTCGTGAGTTGATTGATGAAACGACTAATGTACTGAAGGCGACCCATGAATCCCTTGACTTCTTTTTGCGTCTTAGGTGGAGGCTGTTGGTGTTGATGCCCTAGGCACGTTTGTTAAACGCTGTTTAAGTTATCATTTTATTCATGATGACAAAGAGATAATAAGATTATTATTGTTGCTCATGTTTGCTTATAATAATCTCCGTCCCTAGAGCTTGTTAAGCACTAGTATAAAGGCTAAATGATCATGGGATGATCATGTTAGATTTATGGGTACTTGTTTGGAACAAGGTACTGGACATGACCCGCGGTATGAGATTTATGTCATGGTCGATGTCATATATAAATCTCATATTAGTTATGTCATTTGAATCCTTAGACATGAAGTTATTATAGTCTTCCACTTGATAAAGATTATGTTTGACATATTCAAACGCTGCCTTAACACGGTAGCTATAAAGGGTATGATTGGCATGATTGGATTCACGTAGGGAAGAATAATAAGCCAAATGGATTTGTCCCTCTTCGGAGAGATGTTAAGCTTGGGCCCCTCGAAGGAATGATGTTGGTGAAATGTTTGGCCAAACTCAAATGGATTGATTGGATCAATGTCATTTGGATTATCAACATATTCGGGATCGAGAAAAGTATTGAACAAAACAAGTTGACTTGTTGACCATGACTTGTGTTCAAAGACATCGTGGACAAAGGGATTATGACATGTTCTAAAAGGAATACGAACTTGTATCTAGTTATACTATTTGGGTAGGTATGACGGTTTGCTAGAACCTAATCATATCTTATGGTTTCATGTTTGAACCCATTGCCAACTTAGTGTAATCCTAGAGGGTCACACATAAATAGAACGAATCGTAATGGACTAAATGGGAATTATGGAAAAATATCAGTGTTTGGCTCTGGCACGGTCGTGCGCCTTAAAATGGCACGGTCGTGCCATAAATCCAAACCAAGGCAAACCTGTCGACATGATTGGCACGACCGTGCCAAATTACCAAGCACGACCGTGCCGAAAATGGGCGGCTGGGGAATTCGCGCGGACTAGATGGCACGACCGTGCCAGATTGTAGGGCACGACCGTGCCAGTCAAGTCGGCCAGAATTCCTTGTTGCCTAATTTGGTGACGGGATTTAGGTTTCCTAAGTCCTTAAGGGTTAAGGATTAGGACCTATTTAAGGATCCTTTTTACAGCCATTAGATATGTTGTTGTGAGTGCCTCCATAAGGTTTTGAGAGGTTATTTTCTTGTTCTAAGATCCCAAAAGTGAAGAACAAGAATATTCATAATTCCATATAGTTCTTACAATTGTGAAAGCGTGTTTCATAATTTGGTCTAGCAACCAAGATCAAGTGTTCTTGATATTTGTTCGTGGTGTGGATACCGCTAGAGGGTGAAACTTATCATCTTCATAGTTCGTGATTCTTGCTTTGTTCGTGATCAAGATTTCAAGCCTCCATCGAATTCAAGGTTGCAAAATCAAAGGCATCAAGGGTTAGTATTCTAGTATTCATTATGTTGTATTTGACTTAATCATATGAATGGATCTATGGGCTTTGGGTTTCATAAATTTTAAATGCTTAATTCCGCTGCGCATGTTACTACGAAACCCAACAGTGGTATCAGAGCCCCGTTCATGTTGATTATTTAATACATAATCATGTTGTGTGTATATAAATTGTTTATGTGCCTAGCATGATTTGAATATTGGGATTATGATGTTTATGTGGTCTATGCGTTTATGTGGTTTATTGTTTTATAAACTTTAATCGCACTGTTCAATCGCAAGTAAATTATGGTGGATTTAAAATTGTTTGGATTATCAATTTTTGATTGGATCAAAGTTTTGATATTCTAGGGATTCAAGAATAAATCGTTTATTCAAGGTTTTGATAATCATGGTGATTGGATCACCAAGAACACAAAATCCTAATTGAATCGGGAAAAACAATTTTGAGATAAAATTTTGGAACTTTAAAAATTTGGATTTTTCGCAAGGGGTCCGATCGGACCCAAGCCTTGACCCAGCCGGACCTAGGGTTTGGCGCGGGGGTAGGGTTTGGGTTTTGGGTGTGGATCTTGGTTTAAATCTCCTATTTGTTTTAGTCTTGTGATTCTAAGATTAGTTCAAGGTTTGGATGGCTAATCTACGTTCATCGAGATCGTGTTTCCCAAACTTGATCGCAATCAAAGTTTCAAAGATAAAACAAAGTTAGAATTATGAAGAGTTCATAATTGCTAAAATTGAGAAACAAAGTTCTTGATTCAAAGATTGGAGATCCATGTGGAATTGTGAATGCAATTGGCCTACGTTCATCGAGACCATCTATTGCTTAGTTTCGGCCACATGGACTACTTTCTTGGTTTCTTGAATTAGTGCGGAATTGTGGTTGCCAATGACTTAGTTCGGCCGCACTTCTTGTTGTCTTGATTTGGAGATGATGACCAAAGTTCAAATAATCTCATCCTCATAATAATAGAGAAACTAATGACACATAAATATTATGCTTAAATTAATGGAGATTAATTCAGTGGCTAAACTTGATGCGTAACATGTTTATCTTGTGTGCTCATAAATGTGTTGTATGGGTGATTTTAATGTGGGTTCGCCCTAGCGAGGTGCATTAACTTTATCTATGTATGAGCAAGATGGATGATGTGGGCACGCCCTAGCGAGGCACATCAACCATGCGTTTAAAATAGTTAGACTTAATTGGGCGTCAAAACAGTTTTGGGCCTTAGGCAAAAGATGAGATTAAACATGCTTTTGAAATTGGATCACTAAGAATCCTATTGGATATGATTGACAAGAAATTGTCTACCTAATTAATTTGATTTTGAGCGGTCGGCCTCCGTGGACTCAAGATTAAATTAAAGTTGGATCTTAGCCCAATTTAAAAGAGTCTCATGAAAGGATCTAAGAGTCATATGGGATATGATTGACAGGGTTGTCTACCTAATTAATTTGATTTTGTGTAATCCGCCATAGCGGACTTAGAATTAAATTAAAGTTGGATCTTAGCCCATTTAAATTATATTATACATTGGATGCATATGAAGGTTATATAATTTAGTGGGAGTATTTTTGGAAAGTACATTATTTATCTCTTTAATGAGATTGGTACTTGTACAATTTTGGAAATTTTGCATGAGTTGTAGATAATGACAACTAACTTCGTTGCGATCAATCCTTTAGAAGGATGAGCTTCATAGAGAATGGTTCAAACTTCATGGATTGGATCCTGAGCCTAAGAATTGTTCTAAGGCAAGAAGATGGGTTGTACATTCTTGATGGGCCTATTCCTAAAGAACCTAATGCCGGAGTAGACAATCACAAGAATCATGATTATGATTCTAGGAATGTGAGTTGTCTTATTCTCACGATTATGTGTTCTTAAACTCCAACAAAGTTTGGAACTTGTGGAAGCCTATTAAATAGGCGTGGAGTTGAGTTACATGTTTCAAAGAGCAATCTAGGCAAGAGAGGTATAAACCATTATTGCATTCACTTCTTGCAAAAGGAGTAAAGGGCAATAAGTGGAACCTCACATGCTTAAGATAAGGGCTACGTAGAGCATCTTGAGAAACTTGGTTGTCCAATTGGGTTGGAGCAAGCCACGGATCTCATTCTTGATTCATTGTCCAAAAGTTATAATCACTTTGTGATGAATTATAACATGCATGGAATGGATAAAAATCTCTCCGAGTTGCATGGGATGCTTAAAACTGTGGAAAGTGGAGAAAGGTTCTCCAATGCTCATGGTTCATGATGGAAAGGGGCCAAGTGCCAAAGGAGAGGTAAGACAAGGGTTGTCAAACCTAAAGGAAATAATTGTGGTTAAAATTATAACTCTAATTGATGCAATTTGGTAAAGTGGCAATTGGATTGACCATCTAAAATTGTAGTCAAAATTCTGGACGATCAATAAAAAGAATGGTAGTGGGATTACCACTTGAGAATTTTATGTTATAAATTATTCTTTCTAAATTTAATTATTGGGTATTGGATACCAGAATGATTAGTAAATTGAAAGACTTCTTATAGTAAAAGTTGATCTATGAATGGTAATGATGCAATGGTTGCAACATTGTTCGTAGAACACTTGTAAAGTGGCTTTACTAATGAAGTAGGAAGTATTATTTTGTTATAAGATAATGAATGATATTTATTTCTTATTTGGAATAAGAAAGGTGCTTTATTTATTATGATTTACTTCATTGTGTTATCATATAAATAAATCTTATATCCTAAATCTTGAAGAACGAAATAATAACTAAGGTTATGACATAAATAATCAAATTCTTTATGCATTATTGTTTTGATCAAATAAATAAGAAATGCATATCTAAAATTCCATGGGACGGAGTTTTAAGTCATATGATTTGGAATCACATGATTTATGCAAGTCTTATTTACTTGGACCAAGACATCTTTTACTATGAATAGTAAAAGGCTAATATCTTACTTGACCTAATACATTTCGATGTATGTGGTGCATTAAGTTGTAATGCTAAAAGAGAAGTTTGGTTATACTTGGTAAAATTATTCAAAGATTCTGACTCGATCAAGATGATGAATAATTGAACCAAGAATTTGACTGTCATCGTTGAAGTTGTGCAATAGTTTCACAATTAACTTCACTAGAACACCATTCTAAATGATGTGTCTACGTAGAAGTATAAAAACCTTATTGGATATGGTTCATTAGATGATAAAGTCAAATTGATCTTCCATTATTAATTTTGGGGTTATGTATTTGAAACCGCTATAATTATACTAATCTGAATTCCATCAAGAGAGGTTAAAAGATGAAAGAAAACTCGGTTTGCCTTTCGCAAATATTTAAGATGGTGAGACCTTTTGGAAAGGAGTTGTCTGGGACACACTCACATTTAAATCTAATAAATATATTTTCATGGGATATCCTAAGGAAACTTGAGGATATAATTTTACTCATAAGAAACAAATGGTTTGTTGATTATGATGATACTTTTCTAGATAAATTGTTTGTCTCTTAAAGAATCAGTGGGAGTAAAATGTATCTCGAATGGTTCGAGACCTAGAAAATATATATTTTAACCTAAGATGGAAGTTGAACAAGTTTTCACAAGGAGTCGTGAAAAGTCCGTTCAAAAGATATACAAGAACTTGCGTATGTGATAAGACACAATCTATTGCAAGAAATATTGGATATTTCGAAAAAGAAAGTGTTGAGGTAAAGTTCATTTGGAATGAAGTATTTACCATCTATCAAAGATGCAATGTCAACTCCACATATTTAGATTAATGACTTGGAGTCATGAAATCTAAAAGGCAACCCATGTGTAATAATCAAGTTTGGAACTTGATCATTCTAACCTAAGGTGTAAAAACCAAAGGAGAGGAATGAGTTTTCTTGGAGAAAATTTTACATGGATAGCAAAGAAATTTACTAGAATTCTCGTAGTCACATGTTCATATTTGGAATATGAAAATTGATAAAATGATGTCAAAACAAGTGTTCCTCAACGGGAACTCACTTAAGGATGTATTGGATACAACCTAAAGGTTTTGACAGTCAAAGAAAATTCTGATAAATTATGAAAGTTGCAGAAATCCATTGGATGGATTAAAGCAAACTTGTGGGAGTTGGAATCTCCGTTTTGATAAATCAAAAGAGTTTGACTTGATCAATAACGAAGATGAACCTTGTATATACAAGAAGATTAGTGGGAGCATAGTGATATTCCTTAAATTAAATATGTGGATGACATATTGCTCATTGGAAACGAAATTCCTATACGTTAGTCTGCAAAGACTTTGTTAAGAAAGTGTTTCGCAATAAAGAATATGGATGAAACTGCATATGTCCTTGGCATTAAGATCTATAGAGATAGATCGAAGAAGCTAATTGATTAAGACAAAGTACATACATTGACAAAGTCATTAGAAGATTCCGCAAAGAAAATTCTAAGAGAGGACGGTTGTTAATGTTACATGGATTTTCTATGCAAAGACTCAAATGTCCTGAGACAAATGATGAGCATGAGAAGAATGAATGGGATGCCATTTGCTTCGGCAATTGGATCCATCATACCATGATAAGTACTAAGCCGGATATATCTAAATGCTTGGAGCATGACGAGTAGATATTAATCCGACAACCGGTGAGAATCACTGGATGGCTGTGAAACAATTCTTAAAGTACTTAAGAAGGACTAAAGAATTGTTATGAACTGTGGAGGGATGGAAGATGATCTCAATGTATATGGATACACGGATGCATGCTTCCAAACCGACAAAAATGGTAGAAATCGCAATCGAGTTTTATAAATAATAGTGAAGCTGTAAGTTGGAATGGTTCCAAGAAGAGTACAGTCACTAATTCTGCGACTAAAACTAAGTATATTGCTGCATTGGATGCTGCGATGGAAACTGTTTGGATTAAGAAGTTCATTGGAGAACTTGAGATGGTTCCTAGCATTGCTAAACTAATAGACCTTATTAGAAATAATATTGGTGCTATTGATCAAGCAAAGGAACCAAGAGCACATCCTAAATCCAAACACATACTTAGACGTTTTCTTATCGTTCGAGAAATCGTTGATAAGGGAGACGTACATATATGCAAAGTACCTACTAATGATAACGTTACGGACACACTAAACAATGGGAATTCCACAAGCTAAGACATGATGGTCATGTTAGGTCCATGGGTATTGGATACCTAGAGATTGGGCCTAGGGCAAGTGGGAGATTGTTGGTGTTGATGCCCTAGGCACGTTTGTTAAAAGCTGTATAAGTTATCATTTTATTCATGATGACAAAGAGATAATAAGATTATTATTGTTGCTCATGTTTGCTTATAATAATCTCCATCCCTAGAGCTTGTTAAGCACTAGTATAAAGGCTAAATGATCATGGGATGATCATGTTAGATTTATGGGTACTTGTTTGGAACAAGGTACTGGACATGACCCGCGGTATGAGATTTATGTCATGGTCGATGTCATATATAAATCTCATATTAGTTATGTCATTTGAATCCTTAGACATGAAGTTATTATAGTCTTCCACTTGATAAAGATTATGTTTGACATATTCAAACGCTGCCTTAACACGGTAGTTATAAAGGGTATGATTGGCATGATTGGATTAACGTAGGGAAGAATAATAAGCCAAATGGATTTGTCCCTCTTCGGAGAGATGTCAGGCTTGGGCCCCTCGAAGGAATGATGTTGGTGAAATGTTTGGCCAAACTCAAATGGATTGATTGGATCAATGTCATTTGGATTATCAACATATTCGGGATCGAGAAAAGTATTGAACAAAACAAGTTGACTTGTTGACCATGACTTGTGTTCAAAGACATCGTGGACAAATGGATTATGACATGTTCTAAAAGGAATACGAACTTGTATCTAGTTATACTATTTGGGTAGGTATGACGGTTTGCTAGAACCTAATCATATCTTATGGTTTCATGTTTGAACCCATTGCCAACTTAGTGTAATCCTAGAGGGTCACACACAAATAGAACGAATCGTAAAGGACTAAATGGGAATTATGGAAAAATATCAGTATTTGGCTCTGGCACGGTCGTACGCCTTAAAATGGCACGGTCGTGCCATAAATCCAAACCAAGGCAAACCTGTCGACATGATTGGCACGACCGTGCCAAATTACCAAGCACGACCGTGCCGAAAATGGGCGGCTGGGGAATTCGCGCGGACTAGATGGCATGACCGTGCCAGATTGTAGGGCATGACCGTGCCAGTCAAGTCGGCCAGAATTCCTTGTTTCCTAATTTGGTGATGGGATTTAGGTTTCCTAAGTCCTTAAGGGTTAAGGATTAGGACCTATTTAAGGATCCTTTTTACAGCCATTAGATATGTTGTTGTGAGTGCCTCCATAAGGTTTTGAGAGGTTATTTTCTTGTTCTAAGATCCCAAAAGTGAAGAACAAGAATATTCATAATTCCATATAGTTCTCACAATTGTGAAAGCGTGTTTCATAATTTGGTCTAGCAACCAAGATCAAGTATTCTTGATATTCGTTCGTGGTGTGGATACCGCTAGAGGGTGAAACTTATCATCTTCATAGTTCGTGATTCTTGCTTTGTTCGTGATCAAGATTTCAAGCCTCCATCGAATTCAAGGTTGCAAAATCAAAGGCATCAAGGGTTAGTATTCTAGTATTCATTATGTTGTATTTGACTTAATCATATGAATGGATCTATGGGCTTTGGGTTTCATAAATTTTAAATGCTTAATTCCGCTGCGCATGTTACTACGAAACCCAACAGAGGCATGTCAATGATGGCTTTGATCTTAGCGGGATCCGCTTCTATACCACGCTTGGTGACCATGTATCCAAGGACTTTTCCTTTTACTACCCCAAACGTGCACTTGGCTGGATTAAGCCTCATCTTGTTGTGTCTCAGTCGCTCGAAGAATTTTCTGAGGTCGATGAAGTGCTGCCCATCGGAGCCCTTAGCATATCATCAACGTAAACTTCCATCTCTTTATGTATCATTTCGTGGAACAGCGCAGTTACAGCTCTCTGGCAGGTGGCTCCGGCATTTTTGAGTCCGAATAGCATGACTGTATAGTAGAACGTCCCCCATGGTGTGGTAAATGCCGTTTTGTGCTGGTCCTCTTCAGCCATGAGGATCTGGTTGTACCCTGCGAATGAACGGACTTCATATTTTGCGGTATTGTCAACGAGCATGTCTATGTTAGGGAGAGGAAAATCATCTTTCGGAGATGCTCTGTTGAGATCACAGAAATCTACGCAGACGCAGACCTTTCTATTCGCCTTGGAAACCTTCACAGTATTAGCCAATCAGGTTGGATACTCTATCACTTTGATGAACCCAACACTCAGGAGTTTCTCTATCTCCTGTTTGACTTGTACCGACCTCTCGGGTTTAATTCTGCGGAGTTTTTGCTTGACTGGCCTCGAATCTGGAAGCAGTGGTATCTTATGGTTAACAATCGAATAAGACAGCCCCGTCATATCTTTGTAGGACCAAGCGAACACATCTACGAATTCTTGGAGAAGCGCTATGAGGGCTTGTCGGTCTTCCCCCTTGAAGAAACTGCCAATCTTTGTCTTTTTCGGATCATCATCCGTCCCCAGATTAACTGTTTCCATTTCTTCGGCATCAATAGGACCATTTCCGCCATGACGACCTACTTGCTTATTAATTTCTTTTAAGATTTGTTCGTTTTCTTGGTCTATCTCATCATATGACTCATTATTATCTAATTCGTTAGAGTTATTAGTTAATTCATCATTTAAGACGCTAGCAATCTCAGGATACTCGGAAATATCTATGTTTTCATTAAGAAAGTAGGGGAATACACGTTCCGCGATGGCATCTAAGGTAAGAGTTACAAATTTTCTTTCCCTATAGGGATGGGGAGTACATCCTCATTCTTTGATCAGGAAGTCTTCACTTGCTATGGGTCCCCCAGTTATGTACCAGTTCTGGATAGGCTCGTCACACTTCTTGATGAGCTCAGTGTAATCTTTGTCCGGAGCATCCCCCTTGTCTATTGCATTGATCTGAGTGTCCTCTAGCTTGCAAAGGATGAGAAATTGGCGCAGTAGGTCTTCTCCCAACACAAAGTCCCATTCACTGAATGCTTCGGCCTTGGTACCCCCTAATTCTCGAGGTAGCCACGAGAATTGCATCGGTTCTGTTTCAAGTGAGTACGGATCACAGTCATTGAAGATCTCAAGGCCCAGTTGGTGCTTCCCCCTATGGTCGATCCATGGTTCAGGGAACATGAAATATGGAAAGTTTTCCCCCTCGCTTACAAAGTACCCGTTTAGAGTCCTTCGATAGGGTGGTGCTAGTGGCACTATGTATGAGGTCCAGTCCCTTTCTTTCTTAGGGATGCCCTTGAGTGGTGACTCATACCCTGGACCATATTCGGGCGGATACATAACGACAGGTGGTGGTTCTTTGATCCCTTGTAAATGCTTGCCAAGTCCGAGACCGGGGAAGTATCCTTCTTTTAGCATCATGTTAAGTACTGGACATGTTCCAGAGAAAGGAATTGCTTTTGAGTAGTCATTTTCATTGTGCACTTCTACCATTTCTATGCTACTTTGCTTTTGTGAAATACAAAAAATGTTAAAAAAAAAAACTTTAAAAGAAACTGACTATTGTTAAAAGTTGAAATTGATAGGAGGGCATGCTCTCACCCACAATGTTTCTCGGGTGAGTAGGATTCCTTAAAGAGCGAAAAACAACTAGTTTATTGAAAGAAGAGAAAGAAACGTCTAATCTATTAAAATAAAGTAAATAACTAGTCTATCTAATTTCTAACTAATGGAGCGGAAAAAGAGTGTGAGGTTTGGACCCTTCATTTTTCAATACGAGGCCGATTCCATTGCCTATTATTTGGAGAGTGCCTTGGTCGATTAGATCTTGGATCTTATCCCTCATGTTGTTTCATTTGTCAGTGTGGTGACCGCGGCACTGATGGTAGTAGCAATACAGGTGCAAGGCCTTTCCGACTCCCTCATATTTGGGTTTGTACCCTCTCATTGGTGTGAGCTTTCCTTCCCTTTCGAGCTCACAAAATACTCTGTCGAGTCGGATTTGGCTTAAATCAGCGTAGGCTCTTGGCGGCTTAGGTTGGAGGCTTTGTATGATGCTCTCGTAATGGTCCCTCATGACATTGAGGTGATGGTTATGTCCCTCCTCCATTTGGTTCTTTAGGTCTTGATAAAGTAGGTTGATGCAGTTACCCACCTCATCATTAATGACCTTTTCTTGGTTGTCTTCCAAATCTTGAGCTCTCTTGACAGCGGCATTGTACCATTTATTCATTTCATTGTATTCGGCTTGTAATATCTCAAGCTTACTTCCGTCGATCATTTTCTCTATTTTAGCCCAGTCTTTTTCGCTTTGCTCGTTACGTTTTTTGACTTGGTCATGAGCATAATAAGAGGCATAGTCGAGCCCTCTGAAGGGAAATTCCTGCATGACATTGATTTCTGGGGCCTCTCCATTGGGTAGACCTTCCTTCCAACCTCACAAAATTCAATATTTCGGCAGATTTGACTGATTCAAAAAAAAAAACGACAGATTGATATCTAATACCAAAAAATTAGGCTAAATCATACATTTGCTTTAGAAAAAATCGGCAGATTTGATATTTGCTATACAAATGTATTTTCGGTTGGCTGAATGCTAGAAGCTTTTATGAATTTTGAAATTTTCAAGATCTATTCTATCAAACAGAATTTTTTTTTGCAGGTTTTTCCTAAAAATTAGGCTAAATAGGCAGATTTGACTGATTAAAAAAAAAAAAAAAAAAAGAAGGCAGATTGATATCAAACAGAATAGATTTTTGAATAATAACAATTACGGCTTATAAGGTCTCCCATTCTCTCTCCCCCAAATCAAACGGAAAAACAAACATCCATATTTTCTCTGCAAGGTGAGGTCGTGAGGTAATTCAAGCTCTTTTATTTTTACTCTCCATCTCTATTAATTTGTGCTCCCATGTACGGTTAAAAAAATAATCCAATGTATTGTGCTTATTTTGGTTCATCTACGTTAAAAAGCAATACTCCCTCTGTTAACTTGCTGTGGGTACTTTTTTTATCAGTTGTACCCATTTAGTCTTTTTTATCAATTGTACCCATTTTGTTCGATTCAAGTTAATGAACTCAATATTTGATTTGTTCTCAAAACTTCTACTTTGGCATAGGGTAAAGGCATAAGTTGTTCTATCCAAGTTATACATATGTAACTCAATACTTGAATTGTTCTCAAAAAGCAATACTCCCTCTGTTAATAAAAAAAGTATGAAGGGCTTCATCCAAGTTTATCGATTTTGTTAAACTTCATCACAATTCAATTGTTCATTTTTTTGTGTAGCAAAGAAATTGTTCTTGATATTCTATACTATATATGAAAGCAAGAGATATACACCTATATCAGCTTTCTTCTTAATATTTGTGCTGAATCTATTGTTCATTTTTTTGGCATAGGGTAAAGGCATAAATTGTTCATTTTTTTGTGTAGCAAAGAAATTATTCACTCTAACAAGTATGCGTTTTTTCTTCACCCTAACATGGTTTATGATTAATATTTGTGCTGAATCTATTGTTTGTTAATTTCACAGATCAATGCAACAAACAGTCGGTTGATTCTCTCACATTTCATCAGCTTTGCTTTTAATCTTTAGTTGCCAGAAGTCACACAATTTTTATACAGTTCGGGCCTTGAACCGAAAGATATCCCTGATGTATTGCATGGTATTTTTAAAACTAAATTCAAGCAACTTGTGAAAGATTTGAAAGAAGAATGTTGTTTTAGCAACCTCAATTCATGTAAGTACTACCTCTGTCCCTAAATGAGTGTCCAAATTTCATTTAAAGGGACATTGAAAATCTCAACTTTGTGTACAATTTGGTAGCAAAGATTCATATATAATCTTGTAATCTCCTTTCCAAACATTTAGTTTTGCACGTATAAAGAAACCGGAGAAAAAAAATTCGAAAAAAAAAACATGTAGGGACAAAGTTATGTTAAAAAAAGACACTCATTTTGGGACAAAGATTTCTTGAAAATGGACACTCATTTAGGGACAGAGGGAGTAATTCTTTTAATTTCTTAGTTTAAGTTCTATTTGATGAATGCAATTTTTTTTAACAATCTCTATTGTAATTATATATTTGTTCATCTATGCAGTTGTCGTCTCTATCATCTCCGTGGAGTTTGTGAAACGAGGACTACCTCATGGTCACATTCGCATTGATGTCATCTATAAAGATCAAGTGCGCATTACTCATGTCGACAACAAGCAAGTTCATCATTAGGAATAATGTTACTCATTTTTTATTTTATTTTTAAATTTTTTTAATTTTTTTTTATCATTCGCTTATTTCATCATGGAATTTTGGTCAATTCAGAATGTGCATGATTTGTAATTTTTTTTAATTTTTTTTATCATTCGCTTAATTCATCAAACATTTAGATTTCTCATGTTGTTTCTTTTAATTTTATAAATAAAGTAATATTATTATTATTTAAATTAAATAAAGTAATATTCTAACCATGGAATGAGATATATACTAACATATCTAAGGTGATACTCTAATCATGGAATGAAATCTAAAACAGCGGACACAAATGTGATGATTAAAAAAAAAGATTTTGCTGATAAATCAAAACAAAAAAAGGTTTCCGTTTTTGTTACAAAACTTTACAAGTTGATATTTTTAACTTTAACTCTCTCTCTTTCTCTCTCTCTAAAAATTAAATATACTGCCTAATTGTAATTTTTATTTTCTTAGAAAAATATACAACCTAATGAAAAATTCAAAATGCTTCTAATGATGGATATATCCAACAAATATATACGTCCTTTTTAACCTAATATAGATTTCAAATTAAAAATTTTTATAAAAAAATATGATTTCGTTGTTGATTATTATTCAATTAAAATAATAATTAAAAAAAATCATTAACTAAAAATTCGGCAATCATAGATTCAAAAATTTACTAAAAAAAAAGATTTCGTTGTTGTGTATATAAGGAAAAAATTCACAATTTATTAATGAAACAATATATGAATATAAATTTAAATTTAAACTTTAAAATCCTCATAAAAAAAATTGAAAAGGTGTTGATCATTACTCACTTTAAAAAAAAAAATCAGCTCCTAAAATTTC
This sequence comes from Campanula takesimana, assembly GCA_026119855.1. NCBI lineage: Eukaryota > Viridiplantae > Streptophyta > Magnoliopsida > Asterales > Campanulaceae > Campanula > Campanula takesimana. The sequence continues at coordinate 146,952 of JAOWBW010001704.1, read as the reverse complement.
GGCAATCATAGATTCAACAAAAAAAAAAAAAAAAAAGCTAAAACATCCGAACGTTTCAAAATGTTAGGAATGTATTTTGCTGAGAAATTAAAAAATAAAAAAAATTCGTTTTTGATATATCTCAATTATATATAAAAAAAATAATATATATATATATATATATATATATATATATATATATATATATATATATTTCATTTTTGAATAAAAGTCACATCTAAAAGAATAATCTAATCATGGGCTGGGATAATTATTAAGATATCTAAGGTAATAATCTAATCATGGAATGAGATAATTAATTGTTATGGTTATCCTAATTTTAAGCAAAAAATCAAATTACTTAAAGTACAAACTAAATCTAAATCTAAATCAATAAAATACTGATTTGATCGTCTAATATAAAGATTTTAGAGGCAGTCTCGCATGCGGCGGCCGCACGCCGTGCGGCGGCGCTGAGCCGAGCCATGCCCTATTTTTTTTTTTTTGCCCCCACAACCTTTTTTCCTCCCACCAAAAGTAACACTTCTTATAACGAAATGTAACACTTTTGTTTTTCAAATGTAACACTTTTTTTTTCCAAAAATGTACCACAATTTTGATGCAATAGATTAAAGATAACATAAAAATTAACGACTAAATTAATGTAACACTTTTTATAAAGGAATGTAACATTATTTTTTCAAATGTAACACTTTTTTTTTCAAATGTAACACTTTTTCCCCCCCAACATTAACATAGGATTGACAACTAAACTAATGTTACATTTTTATAAAAAATGAATGTAACATTTTTTTTTCTCAATTGTAACATTTTACATTCTTAAATGTAACATTATATATGAAATGTAACAATTTTTTATTGAGAAAGTAACAATTGAAATGCAAACCCATTTTTATTTTATAAAAACTATTGTTACATTTAACAGTAAAAGAGTGTTACTTTTTGAAGATGAAAGTGTTACTTTTATCAGAACAGAGTGTTACATTTGAGCTGACAAGCAGATCAATTTTTTTTTGTCTTAAAAAGTATTTAAAAAAAAAAAAAATCAAACCATATCATGACCTATGTAGTTTTATTCGTCTCTTCGAGACGAACACAACGGTATTTTTAATTTTTTTTTCTGAGTTGTAAATCTCAAGATATAGCATTTTAAAGTATTTGGGTTTTTTTTTTTTTTTTTAAAGGGACACGTGTCAAAATCTGGGAGAGGGAGGGTTGGATCTGGACAGTCGGATGGAGCGCCCCAGCCAGCCGCACAAAGCAGCGGAACCAAGCACCCTTGCCGCACAAGGTGCGGCGGATGTATGCGAGAATTTGTCCAGATTTTAACCATATACTGTACTCCAATACACTACGCATTCAGCAAAAAATCAAATTATTTGAAGTTCAAACTAAATCTAAACCAAAAAACAAAACCTAATTGATATATACATAGAAAGTAGATAATTCTTATGAAATTTGTTAAATTTAAAACTCTTTTACGTGATTAGTGGGGACTAACTATTTTAGAATTTCAATTATTCATAACTCAATCTAATCTAACAAATTGACCTTTAAGATTTACACTAACATTTAAATGTTTAAGAATATGATTGCACAATTTATTCTGATTACATTTGATTGAACAGTTTTTTTCTTTATTTTAGGTATGAATTGAATTTCAAAAGCTAATTCTAAATTTTAAAAGAGAAACAGATTACTTATTTTAGCATCTTTTCCTTATAAATCTCTATATTGTTATACATACATAAATATATATTGATATTAGCATTCATAACTCATATTATATTGAGTTCTTTTTACTTACAACCATCTCAGCTTTTTTCTTCTTTAGGTCATCCAAGGTAATTACACGTTCATATTTTTTCTATTGATATTCAACATTTTTTTCTTTGTATAATCAGTACTGCTTCATAATTCATTTTTTTAATTGTTTAGATATAAACTATATTGTATTTATGCAATCTTAGGCCACCCCTCATCTCCATCTCCAGTTAGTAAGAAGTGTAGTCAAATTCCCTCCAATGAGCTGATGCCATGATGAATCGTACTCTATCCATCTGAAAATAATAGTCAAGTTTAATTTTTCAAATACTTTATGATTACATTTAAATTTTGTAAATTAATTTATTTTGTAGTTTTAATTTTAAAAATGATACTAAATTTTTCAAAACAAACGAAATGGAGAAACAAGACTATTATTTGAGACGGAAGGAGTATAAAATAAACAGTAAATGCCATTACCGTCAATAAGATATTCTGTCAATTTATGTCATCATAAGCCACCCATCACCCCGTGAGTAATTGTAGTCATAATAATTTTGAAAAAAAATATGATATTCAACCTTTTACAAATTTTAATAGCAACAAATGTTTACGAAAATTGTATAGTAAGTGAAACAAAAAATATGTATAACACCAAGGGAAATATTCTTGCAGATTTAACTTTATCCTCTAATCTTATCCCATCAATAAAATTGTAATTACGTTACTTATTTTTCCCGCAGCCATTTACGTTCATTAATAAAATTGTAATTAGGTTACTTTTTTTCCACAGCCATTTACGTTCTGGTTTTGAGCTATTATTTTGCCTAGCTATTCTTCCATTTGAGGTAATTCCAATTTCTTCCTTTTCTTCTATTTCTCTTCCAATGTTCGTCACAATTCTACAACTTAGTCTTAAAAGTGCATAACTAAAACATGGCTTGCGAAGCAATTGTTGATATCATTAAAAAGTTTAAATAGTCAAACGTGAATAGATCATTTTGGGACAAAGGGAGTATAAACTATGGAATTATTCTATAACTTTTCTGCAATCTTAAGCCAACTCATATCTCCATTAGAATCTGCATAAAAAGAAATATAGGAACCAATCTCAGAATGGATAAATATATAGAAAAAATGCCTTTTCCTTAAGAACCCCCCTTCTAAAAGAAACAGAAAAAGAAAAGAAAACTGATAAATAGGAAGGAGTTAAAGTACATGTATTGATATATATTGATATTATCGTTCATATTCTATTGAGTTCTTTCTACTTGCAATCATTTCAGCTTACTTCTTCTTCAGGTCATCCAAGGTAATTCCGCTTTCGTATTTTTTTTCTTTTTGATATCCAGTTTCGTTTTTTCTGTTGCATATTCAGTTTTACTTCATAATTTAATTTTTAATTACTTAGAGTCATTCTCCATCTAAAAAAAGATAGCCTTCTGTTCCTTTTCTTGCGGTATATGAGGTTTGATTTAATAATCCATAAAAAATCAGCTGAATAGAGTGAGAACTGACCAAGAAATAGATGATGGCATATCTATTGTACTGGAGTTAATCATGTTACCCTTAAACTGCATAAACCCAAAATTAGACTATAAGATCAGCATTGCGCAATTTTGATGGTGATAGACATATTAATACTTCACAGATCCGTACATTTGACAGGTGAATGAACACTTTGTTGTGCCAACACTCATAGATACTTGATTACTGGGAGAAGCTTCCGTTTTTTGGAGGGAACATATCAGTTCAAATTCTTCCCAGATAATCACTTAGGTCAAAGGCTATGTTTCAATCATGCAGGAATGGACATTATGAAAATAAACTAATTCTCTAAAACCTGTAGCAGTCCTTGATTTTTACTTGATTAAAGTCTTCGCCCCTCCGTCCAAAACATTCAATTATAATGTCACAATACCTTTTCAATTTCTTATCTATTTCATTAATATAAAACCCAGGTAATGGCTACAAGTCGCATTATTTCTGTCAAATCAATTGACAAGAAAACTAAACAATCCAGTGTCAATGTCCGCATATTACGGCAATGGGAGCTAAATGGACAGTACGAAAAAAAATCAACTGAAGTGATATTGGTTGATCAAGAGGTAATAGATTTCATATATTTATGTTTTGGTCGTTATTAATATTTAATTAATTAATTAATTAATTAATGATATTTAATATTTTATACAGTGATCTAAAATCCAAGCAACGATCCCTAGCAAATTGCCGTCCCAATTTATAAAACAGTTTTCAAGAAGGCAAAATGCTAAAGATTTCAAAGTTCAGTGTTGAAGAAAACTGCGTTCAACCATACCAAAAGGCGATACTAAATCACAAATGGAAAATGTGTATGAGTTTGGACACTAACGTGTCTGAAGTCGACAATTCTGTCCAAATTCCAGATAACAGTTTCGAGTTCACGCCTTTTCAAACAATTGGGAGCTTGAATTTGGATTTTTTAGTCGGTGAGAACTATACATCGTGTATAATTTTTTTTCCCGATCTTATATCGATTATCTTTATACAGGTAAAACAAAAGTGAGTACTATGATATTTACTAACATTTGATGAATATTTGCTAGATGTGATTGGAGAGGTTATATTACCTCTCAGAGATTTTGACTTTGTGCTGAAGTTTAATGCCAGAAAGTTAGATGTTCAGCTTATTGATAATGAGTATGTGATTCATCATTTTTATTCTTTAAAAGTTAATTAATATATTTTGTGACTAATTAAGATATATTCTATAATTATTTTCTACTATTTTGACAGTGGAAATGAGTTGACTGCCGTCCTGTGGGCCTCATTTGGAGATAAGTTAAAACAGTTTATTGATAATAGGGGTCAAAATGAGGAAGGCCCAGTGATTTTGGTTTTGCAGTTTGTAATGCTATCTACATATCAAGGTATCTTTTACCTAGATATACTTAAACTGCAATAACGTTTCTGATGCAAGGCTTATTAACATGTGAGTGAAATTTTTAATCTTTATACATGTAAAACCAAAGTTAGTACTATGAAGTATGCTTCAATAATGCATATTAATGCATCATTTCCTAAAGTAGCGGATTATCTTACCAAGTAAATGAACACTAAACCTTTATAATACGACAATAAATTTGTTATACAGTTTTTTATGGTTATGTTAATTTACATATATCACTTTTACAGGCGTGATACTGGATCTTCATCGGTTAGTCGTTCATATTACCACTAATGATAGTCCTTATATCAATAGTGATCTGTGGTTGAAAACCAATGAATTCAAGACGATTGGTGATTTGCTCACATGTTCAGAGGTATATTATAAATATAATTAATTTTTTGTGTCGGTTATACTCATGTAAATATTATTTCGTTAGATTAATTTTTTCATCACGTTCTTTCTCTCAAATTTTGGGCTTTACCTTCCTCGACCTGTATTCAGTCACGTGCAGTTGTATGTGGCAATCTCGAGAGTTACAAGCAAAAATGTGCTCAAAGTTTTGATTTGTGAAAAGGATGGTGAAACAAGCGAGGTTACTACTAATGTGGTCTATAAAGAAGTTTTTCACAAATTATGAGGTAATCCAAAATTTATGAACTTTCATAGTTGCATTAATTCATTTAGGGACAGAGAGAGTAGTACAGTTTTTGAATGTCAACTCTAAGTGTAGGTTCATTTCTTGCATACTGGACATTAATTTAGGGACGGAGAGAGTAGTACAGGTACTATGATGGCTGGTTTTGAGCGTTGTTAGTGAAGCCAGCAGACATACTTAGTTTATTCATTATTTTCTGTGTGCAGCAAGAAAAGACTCTTAATTATGTTCTGTAACTGTATATTTCTGTAATTTCTTAATGTGCAGGTTAGTCGGCATTTTTTTCCCGAGTTAGCTGTTGGTTTTGAATATACCCGTGCTCTTCTCTATGTTGATGATGATAATAGTAGACTAAAAACGTTTTTTTGTTGTTGAATGATTGATGATGTAGTCAATACACAAGATGGCGAAGAATTTCAGCTATTGAAATGGTTCATAGTTCATACGAATATTTGCTGATCTTTTTGTGCTATATTTCTTTTTGACAGGTGAGAGGTTTTCGGAAATTGTGGGCAGACCTTACTATATGGCACCCGAAGTTTTGAAGCGAAATTATGTACTAGAGGTTGATATATGGAGTGCCGGAGTTATTTTGTATATTTTGTTATGCGGGGTTCCTCCATTTTGGGCAAGTATTTTTCTCTAATATGCATATTATTCAATACGGCTCCGAATGCATGTAGGTTCAAAGAATTTGATTAGCTTTGTAATTGAATAAATTTTTTGGGTAGTTATATTACATTTCTCGATGCAGAAACTGAACAAGGTGTTGCTCTTGCAATTTTTCAGGGAGTTATTGATTTCAAAAGGGACCCCTGGCCTCAAATTTCTGAAAATGCCAAGAGTCTTGTGAGGCAGATGTTAGAGCCAGATCCCAAGAAACGTTTGACTGCTCAACAGGTGCTTGGTAAGTCAGTTGAGATTGATATCCATGAAGCCAGTCATGTAAACTTTTGATATGTTTTCTTTATCACAAATTTAAATGACGAAGAGTTTTATCATCCACCATAAATGTCCATGACATGTGATTTTTTTGGTTCACCTTTTCATCATAATGAGTTGCTACCCAACTTTAATTTTGTACTATAGTTTTAAGACTCTCTCTCTCTCTCTGAAAATGCTTTGCGTCAGTTTTTCTTAATTGATTAGCTTTATTATTCCCGGGGCTATGAACTAGTGCATAACACGCTTTTTTGTAATCACCGTGCACTATATTATTTACAGTTCTCAAATCATTGTAACACGTAGCACCAGCAATGTGATTTAACATAAGCCTCAAATAGTAGATATCACCTGAATTAATGGGGACATGATAAATTCGTCCAATTGATGTGCCTCTCTTTCTAGGACGCCATTCTCGCTTTGACTTATCCCAAACAAAATGCTGCGGAAATTCGTAATACTTGTACTGTCGAGCCTCTGGATTCTCACGATTGATCTTCATCCACTGTAAAAATTGTGATTGGCTAACAGTAGGCTTACCCACAACATCCGAAAGATAATCGCCATCTTTGAAAGGAATGGTTTGGTCTCCCTCTAAATGGAAAGATAAGCGCTCTACAGCGGGTGTCCTGTAATGGATATCAAATGAAAATATTCTCCACATCGCTTCACATGCAGAGACATATCGACAATCGATGTACCTTTTAATTTCATCATTCACTTCAAAACCTACCCCTATTCTGTCACTTCCCTTGCTGATATACTTTGAATAAGTACTTTATTGATTTGCTTTGATTACAGTATTCCACGTTGATGTGAGCCCGGTACTTCAACAACAACTGTGGATTATAAGGCACAATATACCTATTATCAAGGAAAACTCCGTTTTTTTCTACATTTGCACCAGTGTCTCTCCTCCGGTAAACATAATATCCGTTCTCGTCAACGGACGTGCCTTCGTTAAAGCTTTTGGGGAAGTTCTTCGTGCATATTCTGTTATCCATGCAAGGGGATTTTAGGTTAGCAACACCACAAGGACCATGCACCATATATTCTTTCATGGCCTCATACAATTCTGGATCAGTTTCTTTATCGGGAATCTCAGCACTTATACACTTGTCGACATCCTCAGCGATTAGTGCTTGGTCTTTACTTTTGAAAAAAAGAAGAATATGAGCATGGGGAAGACCTCTTTTTTGAAACTCCACCGTGTAAACAACTGTATAAAATAAAATATGTGCATAATTAAAATTATTGTACCAAAAAATAAAATAAAATATTAGTTATTATATATAGCATCCGTCCTACTATAATTTGTAGTTTTGATAAAGTTAACCATAAATTTATCAAAAAAATGTAGGACAGATGGATAAAACAATTATATTAACAAACGATATTCAACTACAACACAGATATATTGTGAAAGGATTACTTACGCGCATTAGGCTCGCCAAAAATTTTCTTTTCCTTCAAATCCTTTACCAATTCATCAAGCTTCATCTTAAAAACCCTACATAGAATATCAGCCCTATCTTCCGGTCTTCGCCCCTCCTTCTGAACAAATCTTGTAATTTCTGGCCACTTTGGATTGCAGGTAAACGTGATAAAGAGTGATGGATATCCTGTCCACCTGCAAATAGCTAATGCATCTTGGAAATTCTGAGTCATCCACCGCTGTCCACCGGTGTATGTTGACGGCAACACAACTCGTCTACCCGCAGACGATGGATCAGTATCTCCTCTTGAAACTGCATCTGTAAGTTTCCTATAAGATTCTACCCTAAGAGCGGGTTGATTATGATGAATCCACTGAAGCCTCTGTGTGTCCATCATTATATACGCATCAACCATAAACTGCTGCAGTAGTCTTCCACTTCTCATAAGTTGGTGTCCTTCTGCAGACCTCTCCTGTAATCGGAATGATAAGAACTCTTTCAAAGAAAGATTGGGTCGCTTTGACATTGGAGGCATATTTCTAGGAATATCGGTATAGAACCCATCTTCCCCATAAACAAACAGCAGCGGGTACTGAAGAGGAAGATAACATGGGTTGAACTCGTGTATTTGTTTGAAGTCACCACACCGTTTTTCAACTATAATGTCTCTCACATCGGGTGTATCTTGAATGTCACCCTCGATAAGAGCTGCCACTTCAGAAGTTGTTGGCAAATTGTACGTTCTTCCATCCTTAGATCGCTTTCCTATCAGTCGAAGTTTTACCTCACTCGAACCTCTCAACGAAATACGCTCTGCAGCTGTTCTGTAAATCTTCGCATACGGGTTGTTTTCATCAACCATTTTTCTTAAGTCCGCTACAATCGAGTAGTCAAATTCTGAACTCCTCTGTTTACTGTAAATTATATGCGCAAGCAATATATAATTAGTCGATATAATAACACGAAATATATAGACAAAGCACGAATGATAAAGTACATTATGAAAGAAACATACCTGAAAGCTTTTATTCTGTTATCAACTTCGTTTTCAGTGTCATAAATATAGAGTTGGGAGAATTGTGGCGGAGCTCCTTCATTGGGCAACAATGATCCGATTCGATGAACATTCTAACCTCCCATCTTAAATGCATAAGGGCCTCTTCCTTGATTTACGGTCTTATCAATCGTGCCCCCCATTGATGTAAATGCGTACATCATGTTGTAAGCATGTATGTTATCCATAAATTTTTTTGCTTTTTTCGTGCGTTTTCTCTAGGAGATCACGCAACAACTCGGGCGGATGTTGCAAGAGTGGAATTTGTACTTGCCCATGCATGCAACATAATGAGAATTTTGGATTTGTCGTTTGCTTGTTCTTTGGGGTCCTCTCTTCGTACCAAAATAAAGCATGGCAATGTTCGCATTCATAATTTGGATCTCCAATATCCCAATAACCTGGATATGTAAAATAATATAAAATGTAATTGACTTTTTTCTAAAGAAATAAGTATTCAATGTATTGTGTGTCACTATATAGGTAAAAATACTATTAAATGAAATCTTATTCGCAAATAAAAATCTAAACCATACCTGTGCTTGGTTGTGCAATCTCCTTCATTTTTTTTCCCTATTACATCGTGATGTTCTCGCCTTATATTCATCGTTTGTTTGCAAGTCATTTTGTGATTCTATCATTCCTGAATTCAGAAAAATAAAAATCTGAGATATGTTATGCTATGATACGAATTATAAAATAATAAATCAGGAAAGCTTTAAAAAACATATCAATAGTAAAAATAGGTGATTTATGATTGATTTCAAGTACCTGTATCCAAGCGATTAAGCATGTTATTGCTCTCATTTACTTGATGTTGAATATTTGCATTTAAGTCTTCAAAATTCAAGTTTCTACTGAGAGAATGCAAGACTCGATTACTCTTAATTGGCCTACCAGGTCTTATTAGTTCAAGACTTGTTGGATTAGTCCCACACGGAGTGTTAGCTGCAATAAAGAAAAAGTGTAATTATAATGAGTAATGCTATACCAATTTTTATATAAAAAATATTAAAAAACACAAAACCATTTGTAAGATTATGTCGAACAGAGGTACTGCTATACCAATTTTTATATAAAAAATATTAAAAAACACACAACCATTTCCAAGTTAGTTTTGGGCCAGCATCTTTTATGTCCAGAGTATAAAAAAAATTATGCTCATAATTTTGGCTTCCTTTGGAGAAGGCAGCAGCTTTTATGGCCAGCACATCTGACACAGTTATTAACCTTCTAAAGCATAAACACGCAATTATTAAAATCAAGTATACAAAATGTGTGATATGTAATAGCGAAATAGGAGGATAGTTCCATAACATAATAAGTACGGACAGCTTAAAAAAACTATTTAAAATAGAAAAATGATCATTTTTGAATTTTATCTGTACCTGTATCCATGCGAGTAAGTGAGGCATTGCTGAAATTTAGTTGATGTTGAATTTCAGAATTGAAGGGATCAGGATTCACGCATTTGTTGAGGGATTTCAAAACTCCAACACTTTGGCTAATTGGCCTACCAAGCTTTCTTTTTTCCAAGTTTTTTGGGGCTAATACATGACACACATTCTCATCAACTAAAGGATAATTGTTTTCAGTTCCTTGATGTCGATTCTCAGAATTAGAGCGATCAATATCCAGTCTTCTTTTAAGAGATTGTAAACCCCCAAAGCTTTGACCAACCGGCATACCACAACTTATAAACTCTAGGCTTGTTGGATTAGTACCTATTGGTGTGGTAGCTACTGATAGAACAAAAAAGCTTAATGATGATTAGTTATGATAAAACAAATTTTATAATATAAAATAGTTGAAAATGCACATTTAATATTCTTACCATTTGTAAGATTATATGAAGGAAATATTGGTCGTATTAAATGACTATCAGTAGGCGTCATTAGTAGACTTCCACCTGCGGTTAAAAAAAAGTGAACAGAGAGATTATATTTCAAAAAGCATTCAAAGTTATTCACCAATTTCATATATGAGTGATAAAATGTTAGATGACAACTATATAGAAAACTTACGATTAGAAATGTCAGACAATGCCTCTCTTTGGGGCTCAACTGAGATTATCCGATGCTTTTCCATCTCTTCACTTTTCTGTTGCTTTTGTTTTTTGCCAAATGCTTTGTTCATTTTGTTTCTAGAAACAACACACAAAGAATGAAGTGTGTTGCACAATAAGACAATATTGAAAGTAAACATAAATTATAGCTTTGTACCCGAGAAGATGTCTCATCTATATTTAAAAAAGTCCAGAAGATGTCAGCAAAAAACAAATTTTTGTTCACATAATTTAGATTCTTCCATATATCCAGTGAAAAACAGACTACGTCAGTTGAATCAAAAAACAAATTCGCAAAATAACTAAAACTCAAAACAGCTGAATTAACCTAAAAATCACCCATAATTGTACCTCATATAAAGATCAATAGCCAGTTGTTGAAAAACTCTAAATGCACAGATAACCAATTCGTGAACACTGGCCCCACTAAATCAAACAAACAATATGAAAGAAATATCCCAATGGTATGATTCACCCATGTCTAATAAAGATAAACCATTTTACAAAAGAGAACTTTCATTTATGTCAACACAGAATTAGGAAAGAACAACTGCTCATTGTAGTTCTAAAAACAATACACAAAGTATTAAATTCAATATCCCTAAACATGTTAGTGGAATGCAAGGGATTCATTCCACTATCTAAACATGTTAGTGGAATGCAAGGGAAACAACTATATAGTTGAAAATTACAAAATATCTCCACAAAGAATGCAGTTGGGATGAAAACGTTACTCAAGGATTACTTTGAATAAGCAAGAGAACGACATTCCTATTTATTTTGGGGATAAATTTAGCCTATGTTCAAAACCCCTAAAAGATCAAAACCCCCAAAATATTTAGGGCTTTGGATTTGAGAGTATAGACAATTGAAAGAGCCGAGCAAGGATATACCTGTTAGAGCTGCGAAGATGTTGCGCCGTGGGTTGGCAGCTGCGTTGATCGAACTTGTCTCCTCCCTCAAGCGCCAAATTCGCCGCCGTTGAAATCCCAGGATATGTCGAACTTGGTTGAAATCCCAGGCTAATTTTGAACGTAATAATTTGAAAAATAAAGTATATATAATAAAAATTTAGGGTATTAATTGAAGTTTTTGAGGGGGTCAAAATGTTAAAAAAAACTTAAATTTTACTTCTTCTGTCCCGCATTAAGGTTCTTACTTTCTTTTTTAATCTGTCACAATTTAAGGTTCTTACTTTGCTTTATTGCCTAAAATTGAAAATGGGACTCACTTGTCATTCTCACAACAAAAATTCCCTACTAACTTACTGTTTACTACTTTACTTTTCATGCTAATAACATTTACTTTTTCTTAATCTTCGTGTAAAGTTAAACTAATAACATTAATTTGGGACGGAGTGAGTAAATTGTATCATAGTAGTTCATAAACGGAGAAGTCATGGTCAGTAACCGCCCCCCGCCCCCTTATATTTGACTTTACTTGTAGAGCATTATTCTTTCTATTTGACTTTACTTGTAGTTTAAAACGCACAATATTTATGTATTAAAACGACTTAAGCAAAAAGTACAATATTCATGTAATAAGTAATTTTCAGTCACTCTAAGATATATTGCATACGTCCCATGTTGTTGGTTTTGTTCGACTTTTCAAGCATTTTAAATTATATTATACATGATAGTATATAATAAGTATAATAACTTTTTTCAATGACTGTAAGTTAGTCATTTACCTTATGTAATTAATTTATACATGATAGTATATAATAAGTATAATAATTTAAGTTAGTCATTTACCTTATGTAATTAATTTATAAAAAATAAAAATTGAATGAGACCCATTTATGTTCATCGAAAGGGCTGATCTAACCCTTTAAATATCTTACTCTCTCCGTCCCGAAATGATCTTCACATTTTTATTGTTAATATGAAGGTACTTTGAGAAGGAAATGTAGGTTAAAATACCAAATGAAATACAATAGATCCAAACAAAAATTTCGTTCAACATCCTCCTATTTCTAGCCACAATAGTTTAAACTGGAAAAAATCAAACAAATATTGTATTTATTGAAAAAGGTTGACAAACTGAAAACTGAATACGATGCCAACAATCCTTGTTGCCTATTTATCCAATTTCTCTTCTTTAATTTGCTTGATTCCTTTCGTAACAGACAATTGTAACTCTTCATCATTGGAGGTAGTATCTAACAAACGTTTTTGTGGAGTGATGGATGTTGAAGAACTATCCTCAACAGATTCCAAAGGCTTATCCTACATAAGAAAAACGTAAAATATCATGATCATAAAAGCAAAATCTCAAAATGAAATTGAAGTAGAAAAATAAAAAGTAAACTAAGGATACAAAGAAATTTACCTCAGTATTGCAGTTCAAGCTTGTCAAAATTTCAATTTCATGATTCAATTTGGAAGCCACCTCCTGAAGTTTAAAACAATTAAAGGTTATGGATTTGAGATTTTGTCTATAGCTAATGTGATGTAGTTTCAACTTACATTAGCATTTATGAGTGATAAAAACTGGGCGATGATATCTGTATCCTCTGACGTGGAAAGCCACGTGGAATTTTTGATTGGCCATCCCATTCTTCAATGCTTTCAATTAAAAAATAAAAATCAAGTATTGAGTTACATATGGCATTGTATCAGGATTATGGAGCTACCTTGCTGATCGGATGGACCTAGAGTGCAGAAACTGTGTCAAATCCAGGCTGGGGTCCCAACAATTCAACTTTTATGAGATTAGGTTGACCAAACACGGGCTGAAGCACAGAAAAGGGAAGATGGCTCGTACGAGACATCCATGTCTCGTACGAGGCATCCAGCCTGACAGTCAAATTTGCAGATTTTAATCCTATTGGTCGGACGGAATTTAATCCATTTTGAGAGATTACTATCTAGTTCATCCTGGAACAGTGGTTCCTGTCACCCTAGAATATGAGCCCCTTGTTTTTCACCTGTATTGCACTCTCCCAAACGGACAATTCGGGTAAAAGTCCCATGTTCTCATCGGAATCCACCATTCAATTAGCCAAACCTAAGTGATCCGTAGTTGTTTTGCACTTTGTTAAACAACGCCTTTAATGCAATCAAACCTTATCAATTCTTGTAAGGGATAACCGAAAGGGTCATTGTCAAACGCGGGGTTTTGACGGTGAGAGAGACTAGACTCGAATCCTCATAGAAAAATTCTCATCTCACCATCATCATCCTTTGTCTGACAATTTAACCGAAGGGACATTCATCAAGAATTCATGAAGGGAGGATTATAGATTGTAAGAGAAGCGTTATCTTGGGCAAAGATTAAAACAACCCTAAGAATCGAACCGACCGGTCTCGAGGAGTGTCTTATTAGCTAGTATGTATGTATGAGGTTGATGCAGGGCTTATGGCTAAGGCTCCCCATGAACACAGTCTATGAGCGTGTCACGGAGTGGGTACACCATCTTTAGAGAGACCGACGAGTCCACTCATAGAGTGGGTGTGCTGAACGACATCTGTCCTCCGATTGGGACCCGGGTTTATAGGGTATGTAGTGCAATTATTCTACATGCGTGCACGTGTGTGAGAGTTAAGATCTAGGTGTCAAAGAGAAAATAGAAAGTTTTTTTTTTTGAAAGTAAAAAAAAAACATGCAATGGCCGGGCCAAGTGGCTGCCTACGTTTCCCTCTTGTGGAGGAACTCAGGCCGTCGTAGTTCACACATAAAGCAAACATGAGCAAAGCATAGAATAAAGCCAATTAGCAAGTACTCCTGCAAAACAAAGGTTAGCTTTATGATGTTTTATGGCCAGGTTTTTATATATATTGTTTTCTATTTATTGTAATCACCCCTCCCTCTATTGTAGAGGACCATACGACGTGTGTATGGCCTTTCCCCTAGTTTTCCTCTTCTGGTGGTTGAGGTTGTCATGTCCCCCACCATGTTTGTATTTTTTTCCATTATCTAATAAAATCTAGGGAGGTGCCGCCCTCCTTTCGCCAAAAAAAAAAAAAAAAAAAAAGTTAGCTTTATGATATACGGGGAGTTTCTTCGTCGTTAGGAGGGTCCTAAGACTCAGAAATAGAGGGGAGGACAAGCCTGTAATCCTGTGTACATGTTTGAACCGAACGGAGTTCCTTATTCAAACCAGAAGAACAGACTGTCTGGACAGAACATGGATGTCTCGTACGAGGTATCCCTTCTGGGAACAGAGATACAGCGCAGAAACTGCACAATTTTGAAACAACGATGATTTCTTTCGACGCAAGTCTAACCCTCTTAGCTTTGAACTTCGTCCGCAACAGAGTCGCCACTGTGAGCGCGCGCCCCTCCCGCGGTTCCCGGACCTCTCCGGTTCGGATCGTGAGGGTTTGAATGTTGCTCGTTTGTTGTGAGTCGCCACCATGTTTGACGGAACACGGACCGTAAGATCTGGATTCAGGGGTTAAGTTATGAATCGGGAAGGTCAAGGAGCACCCAATTCACCCAATCTAGGATTGGTCTTGCTAAGAAATCATCATCGTTGTCTCAAAATCATGCAAAACGTACACAAAAGGAACCAAATAAATAATTTCCTATTTATTTGAAATGTCGGATCATATGCTTCGAGACCATCTCCATGAATTGGAGAGGCTCTAAGCTGATCCTTTAATGGAATCACACTTCTTCAAAGTAAAGAAGAAGATGAGAAGATAGAAAGCAAAGAGTTTTACCTAAGCGTTCTTCGATAATCCTATGGATGGCCTTGACTAAAGGCCTTGATGATCCAAAGAACTTGATTTGAATGGTGTTATGATCTTCTAAATTTTGTGGGTAAGGTGTGGCTGGTTATGGGAGCCTTCTTTAGTTTATCCTCCTCTCTTAGAATCTCTGACTAGTCTCTTTTTGGTTCAAGAACCTCTATATTTATAGGGGTTTATTACTTTAAGGTTAAGCCAAAGGGTTTAATTTGGATGGGAATCAATGACTTGATTTCCAAGGAGGTTTATTTGGACTCTAGAATCGCTCATTAAGTTTTTCCCGGATTGCATGAGTGTTTGCCAAGAAACGGGGTTGAGATCAACAAGGAAACTGACTGAAACCCATCTGTCAAAGGGGATGTCTCGTACGAGACATCTATGTGCTGGAATCACATTTATGCCCTTCTGCAGTAGTTTTGATGTTCGTTTTGGTCCCTGACTAACGGAGTCAGTTAGAAACTTAACAAAACATGTCCAACTTAACGAGCTTCGACCCAAATCAAAGGCGAGACACAGAAGTAGTGTGATTATGAATGAGCATTCAAAATGGGGTGTCTACATTTGACCTCACACTACGTGCACTAAAACACCTATAAATTTCTCACTATCGAGTCGCACAAAGTTCATAACCCCAAACCCGTCGAGGCCCGTCTAAGAGAGTTTCAAGCTCCACCCGACCTTGACTCTCTCGAAGAGGTAAACCTCAACCCGTGGTGTAGTTCATAACTACATGTCGGGGTGACCCTTAAGCCTCTCTTTAGCCGAGCACAAGCCAACACGTTCTAGTTAGGGTCTAACACTTCGTGACCAAGTCGGTTTTTCATGTGCCGAGATTTCCCTAAACTAATTTTTTTGAAATCATACATGCCGTTTCCAAAAGAAACAAATGGTTATTATGGACAAAATAAAACTCTGTCCCGCATGTATGCTTTACTACATTAATTTAGTTTAAAACCGTCACATGTAGGATTCACAAACGTGGTGGTATCCAATGAGTATATGGGACCGTGAGATGGTCTATATACTAGTGTGACGATTCAACTATTTTCTTAGAAACCCCAAAAGGGACTCCGTCCCTCCAATTTATATAAAAAAAAAGTCTTTTTTGTTTATGTGGTTCGATACGTGTGCCCATTCTGTGTTCAAGCCTCTCCATGGACCGAAAGTGTTACTCAAGACTGACAAGGGCCTCTTCTTCAATTTAGGTCCGATTGGTACTCACCGCATTTACCGAGACTCAACAAACCAGCAAGTTCGTTAATTGATCACTCCGACAACTCCAACACCATCAATGACCGGTCATTCGGAAAATGACTCCAACGCCAATAACACCATGTCTCTCGTACAACTCTCCACTTTGGTCCAATCTCCCCAAGAGAAAGTCTCCACTCTCAACAAGGAGGCTCAAAACAAAGATGACTTTTGGCAAGCTCACCTAGAAAGTCATAGGGGATCTCATGAAGCCGAAATGGACCAAATGAAAGCTAAACTCATTAAGCTTTCCAAAGGCAAGAATGAGGATGACACCGAGGAATCCGAGTGGACCAAGGGTTTATTTGAAAGCCCGTTTGATAGTGCCCACAACAAGAAGGTGGGGGAACCTAGCACCGAGAGCAAAGATCACAAAATGGTCGACTCAATCATGTCATACATCGACCAACGCTTCAATGGGATCAATTTGGGGAAAGGCTGCGACAAAAGCCTTTATTAGTCATCAATTCTCATGAGCACGATGGCCGCTCTCCCCAACAAGTTCAAAATGCCCGACATCAGCAAGTTTAAGGGTAACTCTTGCCCTATGGCTCACATTGAAACTTTCATATGGGCTATGGTTCCAAATAAAGTGTCCCCAAAGGTAATGGCACAATGTTTTCCACTTACTCTCGAAGGGGTCTCAAAAGATTGGTATGCAACTCTCCCACTCACCATCCATCTTGATTGGGATGTTGCCATGCTTGCCTTCAAAACTCAATATCAAGGGAACACCACTCACCGCCCAATAAATAAGGAGCTTGAAAGTACCACCCAAAGGGACAATGAGTCCTTTATTGATTTTACAAAAAGATGGAATGATAAACTTGCCGAAATAGTGGAAAGGCCCAATACGAAAGAGCAAATGGACATCTTCCTCAAGTGTCTCAAAATTGATCTCCGCACCCACCTAAGTGGGGCTTGTAGACACCCTACCTTTGACCGCTCACCCCGATTGCATATTTGATTTTGTGTTTCTACTGGTTTTAAGTGTTTTTCGTTAGTTTTTGTTACTTCTGTTAAGTTCCTGACTGACCCTGTTAAGTCAAAGGATTAAACTGAATAACAGTGCTAACTTTCCAGTCCATTCTGTCAAAATTGCCTTTTCAGAGTCGGGCGCCTCTACTTCTTGAGGCCAAACGCGTGCGCATCCCGCCCCAAAGGTAGGAGGCGCGCACTTCTGTTGGGTTTCGTGCAATCATGCGCAGCGGAAGATATCACATGAAAAACCCAAAATCCTAGATCGTTATGTTCAATAATTCATAATATGATGATGAAAGAAACTAACCATTCTAGATCTAAATATGAAGCCTTAGATTTAGATGCTAAGAAAAGCATCCTCTACCGGTGATCCACACTTCGAACGGATTCAAGAACGATTCTTGAACTTGACTGCTAGGTCCTTCGGATTGAATAACTTTGTTGAAGAACGATTCTTCAATTGATCCTAATGATTATTATGGTTTGATAATTGGGAATAATCAAACCTAATAACCCTAGTATATTATGTTGGTGTTGTATGCTCTAGGCATGTTATTTGAATGATTATTGTTATCATTTGCTTATATAAAGATATTGAATATGCGGTCATTATATCTTTTGCATGTTTATTATAATAATCCCCGTCTCTGATAATTATGATTAATTATAAGTATAAGTTTAATAGATAATCATATGATGATTATGTGTATATGATACAGTTAGACTTATGGTTATTTATTGGAGAACAAATACTGGACTGACCCCTATGAGATTTATGTCATGGTCACAATGTCATAATTAACTCTCATATAGTTATATCACTGGAATCTCTAGACTTGAGGTTATCAAAGTCTTCCACTTGATGAACATTACGTTTGGCATATTCAAACGTTACCCCTAACCGGGTAGATATAAAGAATATGATTGGCGTAATCGGAATCATGTAGGGAAGAGTAATGAGCCAAGATGGAATTTGTTCCTCGTCAAGAGAGATGTCAAGATTTGGCCACTCGATGAATGGTATTGATGAAATGCATGGCCATGCTCAAGTGCATTGATTAGATCAATGTCATTTGTATTATCAATACATTCAGTATCGAGAAAGCATTGAACAAAGTAAGTTGACCATTGACCATGGCTTATGTTCAATAAACATCGTGAAATAAAGAGATTGTGTTATGTTCTATTTAGGAAACTTTGGATTTCAAAGTTATACTAATTGGGTAGTCATAATGGCTTGCTAGAGTCCGCTTATGACTTACGAGGTTTGACTGGTTCGGACTCTTTGCCAACTTAGTATAATCCTATTGGGTCACACACGCAAAACGGATAATTAAAAGGAGCAAAAAACGAGGAAACTGTAACCTGCGACCGTACGGCAGCCAAGGAGCCGCACGGCTGGCCTGGCGCCGTACGGCTGCCCCGGCAAATAGTTTATTTTAAGTCAATTCTTGTTGTATAAGAAGGCACAAGTCCTAAAGGGTTTTGGACACCCCTTGTATATAATGTGGACAGACGGGAATTGTTCCCTAACTATTGATTTGATCAATTCCAAACTCTTTCCTTGAGAAAGAAAATACACATTGTATTCTTGGGTTATTGTGATTGATAATTCTCAATCATCAAGTCACAATAATCATTAGGAGCTTTGAAGAATCGTTCTTCAATATTGTTTATCAATCTGAAGGCCTAGCAGTCAAGTTCAAGAAGGTGTTCTTGAAATCTGTTTATTGTGTGGATCACCGGTAGAGGACGTTTCTCTTAACGTCTAATCCATGTTTTATCTCGATCTACAAGGGTTAGTTTCTTTCATCTTCATAGTATGAATTATTATTCATAGCGGATCTAGGCTATTGGGTTTTATTCATGTCTTTCTTCTGCTGCGCATGATTGCACGAAACCCAACAGTGGTATTAGAGCACTGTTGATGATCAATAATTCTAATATTGTCATGATATAATTATTTAATGCAATTATTTAATTGGTATGATCATGATAAGATAAATTTATGTGATGGATTTTATATGAGATATAAAATATGCATGCTAGCTTGATGATGGGATTATGTGGTTATAATAATGATTTGATTGATATGTTTGATCGCATGCTTAGATTATCATGTTATAATTAGATTATAATTGTTGATAATATTGATCTAATTTGTATGAGTAATAAATTGATTATTTTTTGTATGAATTAGATGGGTTAAAATTTGTATTCTATAATTTTTGTATTTCTGTAATCTGATGATGTATAAATACGATATTGGATTGATCGAATTTCTGAAAAACTGAAAATCTGGAAATTGGCCAAGGCGGCCGTACGGCCAGATTGTAGCCGTACGGAGCCTGGGCCCGATACAGAATTCGAATCTGGAAACAGAAACTGGTTTCAGACGGCTGGTTTTCGAAATAGTGTTTCCTGAAACAGTTTTTTTGTAAAGAATTCAGAGTAACTGCAGAAATCAGAGTCCTAATGAGTTTAGAATTGTTGTAATCTGTGAGATTAAGAGACAATGAAAGATCTTGAGACAAGTGGCCAATCTATATGGGAATTTGGATGCCTTTTGGCTTAGTTTCGACCGTATAGAAAAGTTGCTTGGTTTCTTGATCCTAGTACGGGAATGTGGATGCCTTTTGGCTTAGTTTCGACCGTACGGTTTGTGCTCATTATTTCAGGATGATCTGTGGATGGTTTGGACAATGCTGATTTTAATCTGTTCCAGATGACTGGTTTTGGAAACCGTGTTTCCTGAAATAGATTCGGTTAATTCGGTTAATTGATTAACATTATGTGTATGAACCTTCTTAAAATTTAAGTTATGTGCCAATCCATGATTAAAATACTTGTGAGTACGTGGGTGTAGATACCCCGGGAGGGGCCCACTCGCTTGGCTAGAGCAGTGGGTTGTCCTAGGATGTCTATTCGTGTTTTAAGTTGTTGTTAGAGTCGACACCTATGTTTTAGAGGAACATAAGAAAAACCTAATATTTAGCCTAAGTTTTGATACGAAAACAGAGATTTTTGTTATGAGGTTCGGGGGTTAGGTTACGAGATGGGAAGTATTTAAACACCCATCTCACCCAACTAATGTTGGTCTTGCTTGTTCAAAGTCTACATAAATAAAATGTTCTTCCTATTCTTCGATAATAATAAAAGGGAGTTAAAAGGGGTGTTTTGAATGTGGGGAGATAACTCCTTGACCAACTTCAATGGAATGAAGTGGCCTTTGGTGTCATGTCCCAAAATGGTTTGGGTAATTGCACGTTTGATCAAAATAAGAGAAAAAAAAGAGATGAGGTAGAGAAGGGAGAAAAGAATAGTCTTTTTACCTAGACTCAAAATGACTTCAAGTACTTCTTGGGAGATTGCCTTTGGAAATGCCTTGAGAGTATTTTGTGTATAGTATTCTTATGTTGCAAAAAAAAGGTCCTTTGAAAGGTTGGAGAAGAGGGGTTTTTATAGTTGAAAACAAGATGTTTTTGGTGCCAAAACGAAGTCACAAAGATCAGTTTCTCAGGCAAAATGAGCAAGGGAGGAATTCTTGGACAGAATCTGTAACTGACGCCCAGGTGCGCGCGCCTCCTGCCTTGGTGGCGGGACGCGCGCGCTTCTTACCCCTACGGGCGGAGGCGCGCGACTTCAAAATGGATTTTCTGACAGAATGGACTGGAAAGTCATCCCTGTTATTCTGTTCAGTCCCTGGACTTAACGAAGTCAGTCAAGAACTTAACGGAAGTTACAGAAACTAACGAGAAACACAAGATCAACCGTGCAATTAGGGTGAGCGGTCCAAGGTGGGGTGTCTACAGAGCCCCTTGGCGACGTGGATTGCAAAGAAAAATGCGTCGACGAAAGAAAGTACATCCGCCGAGGACATCACCAAGAAAAAGCAAAGACTCGATGAAAACAAGAATTTGAAATTGCGAGGGATAGAAATGCGCTTCCAGTGTGAGCGACTTTTGCTGATAGAGGGGGTACGGTAGTATGAAAATGGCCCACTGTGTCCAAGGCTTAAAGTCCGTATAGGGGACTAGCGGGATCCGAGAATCCGTCTGCTGATAGCGAGATCTGAGAACCTGTCTGCTGATAGCGAGATCTGAGAATCTGTCTGCTGATAGTGAGATCCGAGAATCCGTCTGCTGATAGCGAGATCCGAGAATCCATCTGCTGATAGCGAGATCCGAGAATCCGTCTACTGATAGCGAAATCCGAGAATCCGTCTGCTGGCTTAAAGTCCATATAGAGGACTGGTTGGATCTGAGGACCCGTCTGCTGGCTTAAAGTCCGTATAGAGGACTGGCTGGATCCGAGGACCCATCTGCTGGCTTAAAGTCCGTATAGAGGACTGGCTGGATCCGAGGACCTGTCTGCAGGCTTGAAGTCCGTATAGAGGACTGGCTGGATCCGAGGACCCATCTGCTGGCTTAAAGTCCATATAAAGGACTGGAAATGAATGTGAGTTTTTGAGTAGACTTTGTTGATAAAGAGGTGGTGATTTCAACGGTTCACCATGGACCAAATTGCTGCTTGGAGCTGTATGCTATTCGGAGCTGCACTTACCGTTGACTTTTGTAGGGTGCGGGCACAGTTGACTGTAGACCAAAAAGAAAGTTTTCCCTTTAGGGAGGAATATGTCAAGATTGACTTTTGACTTTTGTCTAAAAAGAAAGACACACCCTACTTTTAGTAGGAGTTTCTATCTAATTTTAATTTTGACATGCCTTATGGGCGGACCAAATTAATGTATGCCCAACTGTGTATTTGAGGGCAGAGATGTTGTGGTTTTGATGAAGAACGTTGATCCTGCTGATTTTGGGAATGTTTGAACTTTGTTCCTTTGTGATTTCCTTCTTTGACAAGGGCCAACTGAGGCATCTCTGAAGCGGAAAGCGGGCGCCCCGGCTAGTGACTGTGAGACGCGGGCGCTTCCCATATAGGTGTCGGGAGGCACGCGCTTCTGAGGAGCGAATTTTGGGGCTTGACATTTGCTGGCTAAAAGATCCCCAACATCTATAATATCAGCTTCTGTTCGAAACCAGTCTTTCAACAGCTATTTTCTGCCATTCTTGAACATTCTTTCTTCCTTGATTTTGCTTGTAACCAACATTTTCCATGGCTTCCAATTCTTTCATTCTTGATGCCAAGGTTGTCAGTGACTATGAGAAGGATTTGTCGACCTTCGTGTATTCTTTCAAGACTCATCCCAAAAAGGCTTTTGTCAAAGACTTCGGATTCCGAATTCTTTTCAAGCTACGGACTTTGAAACCGGATTGGGATTTGTTGAGGACTGTTGCAGCCTTTTGGGATTGTGACAGTCACACCTTTAACTTCTCAGCGAATGAAATGGTGCCGATTGTTGATGACTTTGGGGCCATTCTTGGCATGCCATTGACAGGTCAGATTGCTGTCCCCAAATACCATCGAGGTGTGATTGACTCTTGGTCCAACTTGTTGAACCTTCCTGTCGGAGATGTGAGGAAGATGCTGCACGGCACCGTGGTTGACATAACTGAGTTGCCGATGTTCTTCAGTTTGCATTCGGAGGTCATGGTGGTTCAGTCCTTTAAGAGGAATGCCATGGCAGTTTTCCTTTTCAGCGAGGTTCGGTTCGTTATACCCCTCGGGACTACGGATGCGCAGTTGGCTGAGATTAAATTGCAGGCAAAGGAGCAACAGTTCAGCATAATCTCTCTCATAGTGGGGGAGACTTTGCATGGTTTGGATGAGTTGCACCGGACGGGAGAGATGAGACGGGGAAGCCCCTTGCTCTTGACTATATGGCTTTGAGAGCATTTCAAAATTTATTCTCCAGATGGTGATCTTTCTCCTTTTGCTATTCATAGGAGGAAGCTGATGACTCAGGATTTATCTGAAGATGATTGGAAGAAGTTCTTTGCATCTCGAGGATCAGCTGACATAGATTGGTGTCCTCTGTCACGACCCGAAAACTAGGCTCTATTTTATTAGTAATAAATAATTGTTATTTATTTATTTGCTTATTTATTTATTTAAATTATTATTTATTTAAATATTTATGTGTGCACTTTATGTGTCATAATAAATTGTGCCTAGCATTTTATTTGGGTCATTTGTGCTAGTGTAGAAGTGTTGGGTCTTAATTATTAGTAGGGAGTGCAAGTATTTGTGTGTAGTGTGGAAGAAGGGGCCTAAGTGTAAGTTTATGAAAAAGGTTTTAACTACTCCTTCTACTCATCTTCTCCCTCACTCTCTCCCATTCCCAGTCACTTCTCTCTCTCTCTTCCATAGAAAAGGTAAGTTTTTCTCTCTTCCTTCTCTCTTCTTTTTCTTCATCTTCCTCTCATAATCTCTCATTTCTTAAAACTTGAAACATGTTTAGATCGTCGATAGGATCGTTGGAAGCCAAAAATATTTGAAATCCATCAACTTTGAGAAATCCGGGTAAGTTACTTTTCCCCCATTTTGATGCTAAAATGTTCATCTCATGTTTATATGATGTTTGATGTGTTATATTTGAAGTTTGGTTGAGTTTAGAATTTATTTTGAATTTATTTGAGTTTTTGGGTAAAAATGGTGAAATCTTGAATGTGGGGATTTGGTGTTGGTTTAGATGATTAAAGGGTGTTATTTAGGTTCCCTTTAGGTTGGATGTTGTTTAGGAGCTTTAGAAATGTATTGGGAAGCTTTGATTTTGATAACTTTAGTGAAGGTTGTGTTTTGGTTCGAAATTGGTAAACCCAGGAAGAATCTGGGCATTGTTCTTCTGGCACGGTCGTGCCCCTTTATTTGGCACGGTCGTGCCAATATTCACTTTTCTCTCGTCATGTTTGGCACGGTCGTGCCCCTTTATTTGGCACGGTCGTGCCAATATTCACTTGCCTCTCAACATGTTTGGCACGGTCGTGCCACTTTCTTAGGCACGGTCGTGCCAAGATGAGACTCTGATATATTCTTCCCTTTTCTTCTAAAACTGTTTCCCCCATAACTTCTTCGTCCGGACTCCGTTTTAGGCGTGTAAACTATCGTTTCGAAGATCTCTTCGAGTACTAAAAGATGGGATGGGTCGTTCAGTTAAGTTCTAAGTTTTATACTTCGGGATTTTATTGGGTGTTTGAGGGTAAGAGGAGTTGCATCAATCCTTTGTGATCAAGTTTTGCAAATCCATTTGAGTGACCGTGTGGAGTTGTTGTGATCATCTTTGTGATATAAGTGAGGATTTAATACCTTGAAACCATTTAATTGAAAGTTATTTTACTGATCGGATTGATTTTTGAATAAGACTTGGTCTAGGTTTTAGGTGATATCCTATAGTACCTAGAGGGTTGTTTTGGAACACTAAAGTGTAGGGTTTAGTCCGGTCGTGATCATGTTCTAATAAGGGTAACCTTTTGGATTCGTTTGGGGTGTTTAGAATTGGTTCGTTATGGGCGGAGGTAAAGCGTGAATTGGCGATTGGGTACTTACGGTTTGATTAACCTTAAGGTGTATTCATTCTGATTTCCTACTTTGAAATTCCAGGTGTGATGAGATGGTTGAGTTCATAGTCCTAGTATATCTTTATGAGTAAATGTTAGGGTCATTTTGGTAATAGTCATTGTGCCATTTGTGAGCGACCGTTTGGGTTGTGCTCTTTATGATTTACTTGTGGGTATCATATTTAGGATGTATTTGATACGTGCCTTGTCTTGGAATCATCTTGTTTTAATGATCAATGTTGTTGTGCTCTTTATGAGAAATTCCGTTTATCGTTGTTGTGCTCTTCATGAGAAACTCTTGTTATCGTTGTTGTTAAACTCTTCATGAGTACCCGTTGCATCTTTATGGTGATTATTTAGTATGGTTCCCTACTTTGGAATCCTTAGTTGTTTACCGTGCTAGTATTTTATTTCTTAGCATGATTGAAAGTCCAGCTGGTTAAATTGTGTATCGAGTCAGGCAATGGATAATGCTATAATGGCACGAGCCAAGTCCAGTATAGCATCGCCCATTGGTCCTTCTGTCCTCATCCAGATTGGCCTTGGTTGGGATGAGCTAGCTCCGTTGTGGGTATTCTAGCTAATCGTTTTGGAGCATGACTTTGTGGCATGGCTCCCGCCCATTGTGGCACTTTACATTGTTATTGGTTCCGGTACCGGGTTTCTCTTCAGCTTTTATGCTACTATGAAGATGGTTTGTTTGATTGATGGGTTGATTGGTCGCTTCTGACCGGGGTTTTTTCTTCGGCTTTTATGCTACTGTGAAGATATGGATTGGTTGATTGTTGAAGCTGCGCAGCGACCTTTATTTGGTTCTTTCTGTTGGGAAACCTTGGCTAATATCCTTTGTTATGTGTTTACTTTCCGCTGCTATCTGTTGACTGTTAATTGTTTCATGCTATGTGATATTTATCATTGTTTATTGCTTATTGCATCATAGCATGCCATGTAGTTGCATTAGTAACTTACTGAGATTTTATCTCACCCCGTTTATTTCCATCTTTGTTTTTCCTTAACCCCCCCCCCCCAGGAGGAAAAGGATTAGGATTCGCGGATCGAGGAGGACGTCGAGAGGATTGAGATTTTGGGGCAGGTTGTTATGGATCGGTTTACATTATTTAAATGTATAACCTTTTGGGGGATAGTTTTACCATTATTGACGTCATTAAGAATTGTATATTTTATTCTTTTGGGTATAAGCTGTGGAGCTTATGTTAGATGTACTTTGTTGATTTAAACTTGGATTTGTAAAACCTTGTGTTATCATCTTTTGGTTCAAAATGGAATTTTTAACTTCTATATTTTCGAGTTTTGGTTTTAAGTCGACGTCCAGTTCGCGTATTCCGGACCCGCGGGTTCGGGGTCGCGACATCCTCCCTCTTTGGGGCTTCGTCCTTTCGTGGAATGGACTTTGGGTTTCGGACATGTGGTCCTCCCCGGTCTCAGAGAGTCCTCATTTTATCAGCCTGAGAGGCTTCTAAGGCAGTTTGTCGTCAGCAGATAGTTTCTTTCCTGAGGAGCGGGGTGCTCCATCCAATCTCGTACATGGGTCAGACTTTTCGAAGGAGCTCCATTTGTCTTGGGGCGGTGACCGTCATCGGTGGACTTCCATCCCTACTTATCAGGGTAGTATTTTCTTTCCTAAGAGTTACTTGGATTATCTGTTCGGCACCCTTTACCGTGGTATCACTTGGGTTGACATGCTTCGATTTGAGTTGCTAGGTAAAGACTTTGAGCCTAGCATTGCTATGAGGTACAAAGAAGTTGCTGCTGACTCGAACAACATTTTTGGTTGACCCTTTTGGAACTCCTTTGGACAGCTTTTATGCTCGGAGACATCTTGCTGCGCAGAAGGTTTTGGTCCGTCTCAGCGTTCCTAGGTCTCCCAAGAAGAGTAGGATTGAGAGCCATTCGGATGGCCCTTCAAAAGCTAAAAAGAAATTAGATTTTTCTTAGTACCCCAAGATTGCAATTAAGTAGACCACTTGTTTAGGATTTAATGTTTTAATGTCTTTTATTGCTCAACATTGTCCGTTGTAATGATCAAAATGATTTGAGAATGAATAAGAATTACATTTTGTTATTACATGATTGGGTAAAAATTTATGTTTTAGACCGCACCCGAAGGTTGCCTACGTTCCTCTTGTAGAGAGGCTCAGGTCTCCGTAGGTCAAACAAATGAAGACCATTTTTTTTCGTGTGCACCCTGTTTTTTGCCTAGACCGCCCTTTCGAGTTTTCAATCTAGCGGGCTTCTTTTTTGCACCTGCTCTAATTTTTGCCTAGGCCGCCTTTGCGGGTTTTCAACTTAGCGAGCATTTTTTTTTAAATGGTCTTTTATTGTTAAGCGTAGAACTTCTTGAGCTTGTTGAGGTTGACCTCCTTTGGAAATTGATCACCATCCAAGTCTATGAGTCAGACTGCACCGCCGCTCAATATCTTCTTGACCATGTACGGACCGATCCATCGAGGTCCCCATTTCCCGAGGGGATTCATGGCATTGGGAGGATGTTGTTTTAGGACCAAACCTCCCACCTTGATGTTTCGAGGCTTCACCTTCTTGTTGAAAGCCTTTGCCACTCTTTGTTGATAAGACCTCGTGCGCTCAAACGATCTTAACCTCTTTTCGTCAAGTAGGGCTAGTTGATCATATCGACTTTGCATCCAATCAACCTCGTTGACTTGGTTCTTGAGTAAGACTCGTAAAGAGGGAACTTCTAGTTCGACTGGAAGTACGGCTTCAGAACCATAAACCAATGAGTATGGGGTTTCTCCCGTTACTGACCGGATTGATGTGCGGTAGCCCCACAATGCTAGAGGTAATTTCTTGGGCCAGTCCCTTCCTGTTGAAGCCATTTTTCGTATGATGACCTCAATTGTCTTGTTTGCTGCTTCGACCGCTCCATTAGCTTTGGGGCGGTACGTGGATGACTTGTGCTTGGTAATTTTGTAATCGACCAAAAGCACATCCATTTCGTTTTCAAAGTGAGGACAATTGTCGGAGTTGATCTCATGAGAAGTACCCATAAGTTTAATTTGTATCACATACACATGATCATCACATAATCATCAATTAAACTTATACACAAACTCGGCCACTTAATGATTCATTAGAACCATTAAATTTTTTCCCGCCTCTAGCAATTTTTCTCTCTAGCAGCTCTCTTTCCCGTCTCTAGGGTTCTCCCTAGAGGCCTCGGCCGGTAGCTATGGCTTCACCAGCTGCTTGGATTTCATCCGTCAATTCCAGCTCCCATAATCCTTATTACAACCCGACATTGCAGCCGTCAAACCCTAATTCTGGTGTGCCGCAACACCAAAACCCTAGTTCATGCGTGTTGCCAAACCCTAGTTTGAAGCCTCCATCCCATGCAAACCCTAATGTGCCGCAATCTAATTCTTTACCGCAAACAAACTCGTGTTCATCCCAGCCTCCAAATTCGTCTTTGAGTTCTAAGTCCTTTGCAGATTTATTTTCTGCTCCCTCTCAATTTACGCAATCCAATGCCTTCCCCATTGTCCCGTTAGCCACCCATAAGGGTACTCCGTCTATTAAATTTTCTAGGAGGCAATTGATCAATTTGCTCGGCCTTTCCAGTGGACTCTTGTTGGGAAATTCTCCCATGGCAGACCTACGATGGAAGCTACTAGGTTAGCCTTTGCTAAATTTTAGTTAAAGGGTATGTATAAGCTGGGTCATCTTGATTCCAAGCATCTTTTGATTCAATTGACAACGGAAGCTGATTATCAAAGATTGTGGATGAGGGAAACATGGTATGTCGATAAGTTCCCAATGAGGACCTTGGCTTGGTCACCGGCCTGGCGTCCAGAATAAGAATCTCCCATTGTTCCAGTTTGGGTGGGGTTGCCAGGATTGCCTGTGCATCTTTTCAACAAATCTTTCATATTTTCGTTGGCAAAGGCAATTGGTACTCCTTTATCTTTGGACAAAGCAATTGCTGATCTTTCTATTTTTTTTAATTTTTTTTGGCGAAAGGAGGGCGGCACCTCCCTAGATTTTATTAATAGAAATAAAAATTACAAAATGGTGGGGGACATGACCAACCTCAACCACCAAGGAGAAAAAGACTAAGGGGGAGGCCTCACACAAGATGTAAGGTCCTCTACAATAAAGGGAGGGGAAACTGCCAATCAACATAACTAGAAAGTATTGAAACCTAGCCATCAAGCAAAACATTATCGGAGCCGAATATATGATGTAGATGATCAACATAACTAGAAAGTATTGAAACCTAGCCATCAAGCAAAAGAGTAGTAACAGGAGTTAGACTGAGAAATTACAGCAGAGTTAGCAAGTCCATCAGCAACCTTATTTCCTTCCCGAAGAATATGAGTGATCCGAACGACAGTAACTGTAAAAGTCTTTTAATCTCCAAAAAAACATACCAAATGGACCAAGGAATATGATAATCCTCAATTAAAATTTTGAGAAGGACTTCAGAGTCAATCTCAAGCCATAACGAATTAATACCAAAGCGCCTTGCAAAAGATAAACCATCCCTAACAGCCTTGGCCTCAGCAACCATATTCGAACCATGCCCATAGAAATGAGAGAAAGCGAAAATAAGATCACCTTTAGCATTCCGAATGACACCTCCTCCAGAAATAATACCCGGATTCCCTTTTTATGCACCATCAGTATTGAGCTTAAAAGGCTCAATTGAAGGAGGAGTCCACGAAACAAATCTCAACTTCTTGTTCACCATGGGAGAGACCGACATACCAAAAAATTCAAAAATCCGAGCTGTACTCCAAGAACCCGAAAAATGAATAGCAAAAGCTTTTACAACATCCTTGATAGAATTGTTAACTAAAGATATTATCTGAGACGGGGACATTTTAACACTATCGAATCTAGCTTTATTTCTACTCTTCTAAATTTCCCACAAAATGAAACAATGGAGAAGCCGTCTAAGCCAAGAAATCCCTTGAGAGTCCCGACATGAGTTGTTAAACCACCAACTAGCCAATATAGAATGAATATTAAAGGAGTACAGCCTTAGGCCTATAGTGTTCGAGAAAAAACTCCAAACTGCCTTGGCAACATCTCCATACACAAACAAGTGATCCAGATCCTCAATAGAAGGCAAAGAACAACAACTACAGGAGGAAACAAAGTGAATACCCCTCTTTTGAATAGCACAATCAGTGGGAAGGCCATGGTGAAGAGTGCGCCACATGAAAACTGAAACTTTAAGGGGATATGCTTGTGCCAACAATATTCAAAGATAGGTTTAGAGATACCTTTTTTTCTACACACATTCCACGCCGAAGAGACAGAGAAATTACCCGAAGCATTAGGGAGCCAATACAAAATATCCGGATTGTCCATGAGACGAATATTATTATCCCGAATGAAGCTTAAAAGCTGGTTGCCATACACATTCTGAATATAGTCTATCCGTGGCTGCCCATGCAAAAAAAGAGAAGAAACTTCAACATGATCCCCATTCAATAAAGTATGATCAGCCATCCAATGATCATGAACCGAAATATCACCTCTCCCAACCCGCCAACAGATATTATTTTCTACCAGCGGCTTAGCATTAATCATTCTACCCCAAATATGAGATGCATAAGAGGTTTTAGTAGCATCCATAGGATGAGTAGCATGACAATACTTAGAAGCCATAAAATATGTCCAAAGAGATGTAGTGCTCCTAAAATGACACCACAACTTCATAGCAATAGCCATAGCCATATCTTCAAACTTCCGAAGCCCAAGTCCTCCTTCTGAAACAGGAAGGAACATGCTGGATCTCCGAACCCAATGACACTTATGAAGACCATCCTCATTACACCAAAAGAAATTGGAGATGAGACGGTACATAGAATTAATCACACCCTTAGGAGGATCAAGAAGGGCAATGTAATAAAGAGGGATAGCCTTAAGACAAGTTTTGATGAGCGTCAACTTAGCACCAAAAGAGAGAAGTTTACCTTGCCATGTAGCTAAACAAGCTTCCATCTTTCGCAAAACTGGATCAAACAGGGAGTGTTTCTTACGACCAACATATAAAGGGCAGCCCAAATAGATAATAGGAAGATCCTTCTTTTGAAATCCCGTCACCTCAGAAATAGTAGTATCCCGCGGGTCATTGTGAACTCCAGTAACAAAACAAGACTTTGCCGAGCTAACAAGCTGTCCAGAGAATGATTGATACCAATTCAAGCATCTCATATGAGCATCAAGAGAATCCTTAGAACCATTGCAGAAAATAACAACATCATCCGCATATGCCAAATGAGAGATCATAGGGGTATGAATATGAGCTCGGTATCTATAATGAGGAGACTCGGTATGAAGGAGATTTAGTCCCCGACTTAAGACCTCCGCTGCTATAATGAAGAGAGTCGGAGAAATAGGATCCCCTTGTCGAAGGCCACGGGAAGAATGAAAAAAACCACTACTTTCGCCATTAACAAGGACAGAAAACCAGCAAGAAGAGATACATCGAAATATCATATCATTCCACACTTCATTGAACCCAAACTTCCTCATAACTTTGATAAGAGAGAACCAAGATATACGGTCATATGCCTTAGCCATATCTAGCTTTAAAATAACATTAGAGCCCCACACCTTCTTCTTAAGAGATTGCATCAATTCTTGGGCAAGAAGAACATTTTCATGGATTAATCTACCTTGAATGAAACCACTTTGCTGCGGGGAGATAATTCTTGGGAGAATAGGGGTAAGCCGAGAATTAAGAAGTTTTGTAATAACCTTATTAGAGAAATTACAGAGACTAATAGGTCTCAACTCCGAGAAAGAAGTAGGGGAAATAACCTTGGGGATAGTGACAATAAGAGTGCTAGTCCAACTTCTTGGCATCACATGGCCCGCAAAGAATTCCTTAATAGCACGAACAAAGTCATCTTTGATAATGTCCCAACAAGATATATAGAACGCACCTGTAAAACCATTAGGGCCAGCAGCACTTTGACCATTCATAGACCAAACCACCTGTTTAATCTCCTCCAAAGAAGGCAATGCCGTGAGCATCAAGTTATCCTCATCCGTGATCAAAGTAGGAATAAAATCAAGAATGTCATCACTAGGATTATCATGAGGCTTTTGTAGCTGGTCCGAATAGAAGTCCACGGCCTCCTTTTTAACATCTTCCTTCGAGTGAATCCATCCCCCATTTGAATTCCTTATGCGATGAATGAAAAGCTTTTGTCTCTTTTTTCGAACATAAGAGTGAAAAAATTTAGTGTTCTTATCACCGTCTTTAATCCAAGAGATATTGGCTTTTTGACACCAAAAATCTTCCTCCATTTTGAGCTTTCCCAGTAAATCTGCTTTAGCTACATTCAAGGCAACAATGTGTTCATCCGAGGGATCACTCTGACTCGCCAACTCACATCGAGTGACATTGTCTTCAGCATTTTTTATTTGTTGATCAATCTTCCCGAAACTCTCTTTATTCCAACCTGAAATAACCTTCTTAAGCCGAGAGAGCTTTTTAGCAAAACGAACCATCGGCCTCCCATCCATATACTCATGCCATGAATCAGCTACAAGAGAATGGAACTTAGGATGCTTCAACCACACATTCAAAAAATGAAAACTTCCTCTTACAATATCAGCCTCGGTTTGAACTTGAATCACAAGGGGAGAATGATCCGAACAAGTTCTATTTAAGTGAGTAACACAAGTATTATGGAACTTGGCCAACCAAAGAGTATTATAGAAAGCCCTATCCAGCCTTTGTAAAATAGTAGGGCGCCCACGGGGTTTATCCACCCAAGTAAAGCCATTACCCCGGTAACCCGCATCAATAAGGCCAAGAAATTGAACCATATCAGAAAATTCTTCAACTATTTTCTCCTTGATAGGCCTACCACCCAACTTCTCAGATTGTTCAAGCACACTATTGAAATCCCCAACAATAATCCACGGTTTATCCCCCACATCCATATTCATAAGAGTATCCCATAATTGTCTCCTTTTATAACGATCACAGCTAGCATAAACAACGGTTAAAAGAACCGGGGAATTCCATAAAGATTGAGTAACCTGCAAAGCTTGCCCAGAATCATGAATAACTAGGCAATCAAAACCATGCTTCCAAAAAACCCAAATTTTATTTGAGGAATTAGCTAAGCTCCCAACACAGCCAAGAGATCTTCGAGTTTTAATGAGATGAGCAGCATTAATCATAGGCTCAGATATAGCAACAAAAGAAGCACCATACAAACAAATTAATTTTTTTAGTCTACGGAGAGAAGATTTATTGCCAATCCCTCTCACATTCCAATTAATCAGCACTACCATTGGGAAACAAATCAAGAGAAGAAAAAGGATTACCATATTACGAAGGTGGGGAAGCAGATTGGCTTCTCTTTTTCCTTGGCTTCACAGAAATGAAGCCATCAGTATCGGTATTCGCAAGAGGAGGACCAGCAAAAGGAGTAGACCCAGCCTGATCCGTGACAAAGGGAGTAGAAAAAGTTGGAGCACTTGGAGAGAGATTCAAACCAGCCACAGTATAACTAAGCTCATCATTGGAATCAATGGGACCAACTTTAGTATCATGAGGAGGACTAGAACTCTGATTTTCCTCTCTATGAGCAACAACATTAGTCAAAACACTTTCAATAGCTACATCATCGTTAGGGCCTGATTTAGAAATCTCAGCCAAATGAATGGCCTCATTGCACGCCTTATTAAGAGCCCTTTGAACAGCTTCAGAAAGGGGCTGTCCTCTTTTTGCCATAGTGGGAACATTAACCTTTTCACTACCTTGCTAGTAGGAACATCCTTAGACAACTCAATCTGCTCAATATTCTGAACAACTCCCCCACCAAGATCAACAGTCTCAGTTTCTTGAGCCACTCCATCAATTTTCGCACAACTACTAGAAGAAATCTTTGATGGCTGAGAATCAACCTGTTTAGGAATATAAACTTTCTCTACCTTCTCTAACGGTATAGCAGACTTTGAAACATTAAGTTTTGAGATAGGCTTAGCAGGTTTCTGAACATTGAGGGAAGGGTTGGCCTTTCTACAAACAGAAATATCATGCCCCAAAATAAAGCAGTGCTTACAATACTTTGGAACATTATCATACTCAACCTTTTGAAAGAAACTCGGACACACATCACCACAATCAATGAAAATCTCATGAGGAAGCTTCTTAGTAGCATCAATTTGAATAAGAATCTTAGCAATACTAGGCCTAGTAAATTCAGCAGTAGCTTTATCAAGAGAAAGGGGGTACCAATCATCGATGATGCAGCAAACAAAAATGATTTATTCATTAAATGGATTGGTAGGCCCGGAAATCCAACCCAAACCGGAACTATAGGGGATTCTTGTTCAGGTCTCCATGATGGTGACCAAGCCAGAGTACGCATAGGATATCGATCGACATACCACACATCTTTCATGAACAAACGTTGATAATCTTCTTCCGTAGACAACTGAATAAGCATGTGACGATTATCTAAATGACCTAGTTTATAATTACCTTTCAAATGAAACTTAGCAAAGGCAATTCTAGCATCCTCCATAGACGGTCGGCCACTCATGAATTTACCTACAAGAGTAACTTTAAACGGTTTAGCAAACGCAGCAAGAACCTCCTTAGAAAGCTTTATAGCCGGCATTCCTTTGTGAGATCCAGTTTGTATTGCCGAAGGGGCAATATTGTTATTATTGGGATTCGAATTCCCATGAGACGAAGGATTTTGAGGTTGAGAAAATAAATCAGCAAAGGATTTTGAAACCGGGGATGAAGAAGTAGGGTTTGGTTTTGCAGTTGCCGAATGAATTTCACCGTTGGAAACAATCTGGCTAGTTGTAGGGTTAACTTGCAAAGGCGGGGAAGGATTAGGGTTTGCATTAGAAGTGAACTGCGCCGCAATATTGTGTTGCGCCGCCAAGCTACTAGGGTTTTGGACGGAATTCGAAATCTGAAGTGCCGAAGGGGAGTAGTAAGGATTACGGGAACTAGAGTTCAAGGACGGGAAAAGAGAGGCCGGGTTAGCCATAACATATGTGGCCATGACAGCCGGAGACAAAAAGAAACCAGATCAAGCTGCCGGCGGCAGCCCTAGAAGAGAAACCCTAGAAATCTCCTAGAGAGAGAGAAAACCCAGGTGTGGTGATTGATCCATGAAAATGTCCTAACTGCTGATCTTTCTAGGCCAAGCATCGCTAAGGTTTTAGTGCAAGTTGATGTTACTAAAAAATTGCCTTCTGAAGTTTTTATTGATTGTGGAGATTTTATTCCAAGTTTTTATCAAAAAATTGAGTATGATAATTTACCCCGATATTGCAACCATTGTTTTGTTCTTGGCCATGATTTTAGTTCATGTCGCCGTGCAAACCCTAATGCTGGAATGGACAAAAAGAATGGTCATGGGAAAAAGGTGAATGATCCGACTTATAAAGAGAAAGTACATGTGACTGCTGATAAGAATAACGGGGATGCCAATACTTCGGGTTCAAAGGTGAATGGTATCTCTAAGGAACCAGAAGTGATTGATGTCGTTGATGATGATAAATCAAAAGGAAATAAGGTTTTTGTCCCAAAGATGGCTGTTCGTGAACAGCCTATTCCTGATATTGTTAACCTGGTTTTGAAGAAACCTAGTGCCGGGTCTAATAGTAACCCTCAGGTTGGATTGGTGAATACTCTTGATAGGTTAAAGAATCAAGCTAGTGGGGTGGATGGGGATAGTGATGGTTTAGAGAAGGTTCTTGAAAAAGTGCAATTGCATAAAGAACAACATAATGGTATTGTGGTTGATGCTAATGAGGGTGTCCAGCAGGTGGATCATGTGATTCAATCCAGAAATTTAATTGAGGGGTTACACCTATCTCCTCGTGCTCCTTCTTCTACAAATTTTTTCACTGAAATGGCTGGGTCTACACCTTTTGCCAATCAATCTCCTTCGAGTGTTGACGCTGAAGGTTTTACTTTGGTAAAATCTAAGAGGCGTCGAAGCAGATCTGTTTCACCCTCTCATTAACTCTTTGTTGAGTGACTTTTATTTCTTTTTATGAGTTTTATAATGGTAGCTCTAATTTCTTGGAATGTTCGTGGCATTGGTAATAAAGCATCATTCAGAAGAGCTAAAAGGTTGCTGCGTTTGCATGGAGCTTCTTTTCTTGCTATCTCTGAACCAAAGGTATATTCTTCTCAGATTATGGATGCTCAAAGAAAGTTTGGTTGTACGGGTAGTGCTTTTAATTGTAATGAGAAAATTTGGTTTTTTTTGGAGGAATGGTTTTGATTGTAGGGTGGTGCATGATTCTTCCCAAGCCCTTACATTGCATGTGTCCCATACTCAATGGGATACTCATATTCTCCTTACTATTGTTTATGCAAGCTGCAACAGGTTTGATAGAAGGGAATTATGGGATGACTTAATGAATTTCAGCTCTTGTCAAAATCCGTGGATGGTTATTGGTGATTTTAATTGTGTCCTTGATCAGACAGAAAAGAGGGGTGGGAAAGCTCTTTGAGAGAGTGTTATTTCTGAATTTGTGAATATGATTCAATTCTTGGGTCTAATTGATGCTGGTTACTCTGGGAATATTTTTACATGGGTAGATAAGCCTAGAGGTAAACCTACTATCTACCAGCGTCTGGGTCGTGCCCTTTATAATAGTCTTTGGGTGGATAAGTTCCATATTACTTCGGTGTCTCATATTAGTCGTACTTGCTCAGATCACAACCCCCTTGTGGTCCAAGTTAAAGTTAGTGCTGATGCCTCTCGAAGTGCCTTTCGATTTCTTAATGTGTGGCTTAAACATCATACCTTTATGGAGTTGGTTAAAGAGTCTTGGAATCTTCCTATGGATGGCCGGCCTATGGTTAGGTTTTCTAAGAAATTAGCTCGTTTAAGGAAAGTGATCTCTGTATGGAACAAAGAAATTTTTGGTAGAGTAGATCAACAAGTTAGAGATGCGGAGGATGAAGTTACTCACAAAGAATTCATATTCCAATCTGATCCCACGGATAGCAATAGAGCAGCCCTCAATCTTTCTCAAGCTAAGCTCCTTTCGAAGCTCAAAATGGAAGAGGAATTCTGGTCTCAAAAGGAAAATATTTCTTGGTTAAAGGATGGTGATTGAAATACAAAGTTCTTCCATTCCTACGTCCGTAAAAAGAGGTAAAAGCTCCATATTCATAGAATTAAAGGCAGTAATGGGCAATGGCTTTCGGGTAAGGATGACATTCAGAATGAAGCAGTTAGTTTCTTTGCGAACCAGCTGCAATCTCCGCATAATAATCCCTCTAATGATATTCTTGATGTTATTCCGAGCCTCATTACTAACGAGGATAATGATATGCTTATAGCCGCCCCTTCTATGCAAGAAATCTATGATACTGTGTGTTCTATGAATGGTCAAAGTGCAGCAGGGCCGGATGGTTTTACGGGGGAGTTCTATAAAGTCTGTTGGGATGTCATTGGTCTAGAATTTCATAGGGCCATTCTTGAATTCTTTTCTGGCTATGCCGAGAAGTTGGTCCTCAACTACCATTATTCTTATTCCTAAGGTGAGCGCTCCTACTACTTTTTCTGAGATGAGACCGATTAGCCTTTGCAATTTTTCAAATAAAGTTATTACCAAACTTTTATCTTGTCGATTGGCTCCAATCCTTCCAAGGATTATTTCTCCGCAGCAAAGTGGTTTTGTTAAGGGTCGTGTCATCCATGAAAATGTGTTGTTGGCTCAAGAATTGATGCAATCTATCAAAAAAAAGGTTTGCGATTCGAATGTCAGTTTAAAGCTTGATATGGCTAAGGCTTACGATACGATTTCTTGGTTTGCTCTTATTAAAGTTTTGAGGAAGTTTGGTTTTTCGGAAGTGTGGAATGATATGATTTTTCGTTGTATTTCCTCTTGCTGGTTTTCGGTTCTTGTTAATGGGGAAAGCTCGGGATTTTTCCATTCCACTAGAGGCGTTCGTCAAGGAGATCCTATCTCGCCTACCTTATTTATTATTGCAGCTGAAGTGTTGACTAGGGGGCTGAATTTATTGCATACGGATTTCCCTCAATATAGATACCGGGCTCATATTCATACTCCTGTTCTAGATCGATCATCTACATCATATATTCGGCTCCGATAATGTTTTGCTTGATGGCTAGGTTTCTATACTTTCTAGTTATGTTGATTGGCAGTTTCCCCTCCCTTTATTGTAGAGGACCTTACATCTTGTGTGAGGCCTCCCCCTTAGTATTTTTCTCCTTGGTGATTGAGGTTGGTCATGTCCCCCACCATTTTGTAATTTTTATTTCTATTAATGCAATCTAGGGAGGTGCCGCCCTCCTTTTGCCAAAAATAAAATAAAAAATCATATTCATACTCCTATGATCTCTCATTTATCTTATGCGGATGATATTATTATTTTCTGCAATGGTGCTAAAGACTCCTTGGAAGCTCATATGCGATGTTTACATTGGTATCAATCCTTTTCGGGTCAACTTGTCAATACCTCCAAATCGTGCTTTATCACAGGGGTGTTGGTATTGGTGCCCTAGGCACGTTTATTGAACGTTGTAAGTTATCATGCTAATAAAGAGATAATAGGATTATTATTATGGCTCATGTTTGCTTATAATAATCTCCGTCCCTAGAGCTTCTTAAGCACTAGTATAAAGGCTAAATGATCATGGGATGATCATGTTAGATTTATGGGTACTTGTTTGGAACAAGGTACTGGACATGACCCGCGGTATGAGATTTATGTCATGGTCGATGTCATATATAAATCTCATATTAGTTATGTCATTTGAATCCTTAGACATGAAGTTATTATAGTCTTCCACTTGATGAACATTATGTTTGACATATTCAAACGCTGCCTTAACACGGTAGTTATAAAGGGTATGATTGGCATGATTGGATTCACGTAGGGAAGAATAATAAGCCAAATGGATTTGTCCCTCTTCGGAGAGATGTCAAGCTTGGGCCCCTCGAAGGAATGATGTTGGTGAAATGTTTGGCCAAACTCAAATGGATTGATTGGATCAATATCATTTGGATTATCAACATATTCGGAATCGAGAAAGTATTGAACAATACAAGTTGACTTGTTGACCATGACTTGTGTTCAATGACATCGTGGACAAAGGGATTATGACATGTTCTAAAAGGAATGCGAACTTGTATCTAGTTACACTATTTGGGTAGGTATGGCGGTTTGCTAGAACCTAATCATATCTTATGGGTTCATGTTTGGGCTCATTGCCAACTTAGTGTAATCCTAGAGGGTCACACACAAATAGAACGAATCGTAAAGGACTAAATGGGAATTATGGAAAAATATCAGTGTTTGGCTCTGGCACGGTCGTGCGCCTTAAAATGGCACGGTCGTGCCATAAATCCAAACCAAGGCAAACCTGTCGACATGATTGGCACGACCGTACCAAATTACCAAGCACGACCGTGCCGAAAATGGGCGGCTGGGGAATGCGCGCGGACTAGATGGCACGACCGTGCCAGATTGTAGGGCACGACCGTGCCAGTCAAGTCGGCCAGAATTCCTTGTTGCCTAATTTGGTGACGGGATTTAGGTTTCTTAAGTCCTTAAGGGTTAAGGATTAGGACCTATTTAAGGATCCTTTCAGCAGTCATTAAGCACATGGTTATGTGTGCCTCCAAAGGGTTTTGGGAGGTTATTTTCTTGTTCTAAGATCCAAAAGGTGAAGAACAAGAATATTCATAATTCCATATAGTTCTTACAATTGTGAAAGCGTGTTTCATAATTTGGTCTAGCAACCAAGATCAAGTGTTCTTGATATTCGTTCGTGGTGTGGATACCGCTAGAGGGTGAAACTTATCATCTTCATAAGTTCGTGATTCTTGCTTTGTTCGTGATCAAGATTTCAAGCCTCCATCGAATTCAAGGTTGCAAAATCAAAGGCATCAAGGGTTAGTATTCTAGTATTCATTATGTTGTATTTGACTTAAATCATATGAATGGATCTATGGGCTTTGGGTTTTATAAATTTTAAATGCTTAATTCCGTTGCGCATGTTACTACGAAACCCAACAGTGGTATCAGAGCCCCGTTCATGTTGATTATTTCAATACATAATCATGTTGTGTGTATATAAATTGTTTATGTACCTAGCATGATTTGAATATTGAGATTATGATGTTTATGTGGTCTATGCGTTTATGTGGTTTATTGTTTTATAAACTTTAATCGCACTGTTCAGTCGCAATTAAAATTATGGTGGATTTAAAATTGTTTGGATTATCAATTTTTGATTGGATCAAAGTTTTGATATTCTAGGGATTCAAGAATAAATCGTTTGTTCAAGGTTTTGATGATCATGGTGATTGGATCACCAAGAACACCAAATCCTAATCGAATCGGGAAAAACAATTTTGAGATAAATTTTGGAACTTTAAAAATTTGGATTTTTCGCAAGGGGTCCGACCGGACCCAAGCCTTGACCCGGCCGGACCTAAGGTTTTAGCGCGGGGGTAGGGTTTGGGTTTTGGGTGTGGATCTTGGGTTTAAATCTCCTATTTGCTTTAGTCTTGTGATTCTAAGATTAGTTCAAGGTTTGGATGGCTAATCTACGTTCATCGAGATTGTGTTTCCCAAACTTGATCGCAATCAAGGTTTCAAAGATAAAGCGAAATTAGAATTATGAAGAGTTCATAATTGCTAAAATTGAGAAACAAAGTTCTTGATTCAATGATTGGAGATCCATGTGGAATTTGTGAATGCAATTGGCCTGCATTCATCGAGACCATCTATTGCTTAGTTTAGGCCACATGGACTACTTTCTTGGTTTCTTGAATTAGTGCGGAATTGTGGTTGCCAATGGCTTAGTTCGGCTGCACTTCTTGTTGTCTTGATTTGGAGATGATGACCAAAGTTCAAATAATCTCATCCTCATAATTATAGAGAAACTAATGACACATAAATGTTGTGCTTAAATTAATGGAGATTAATTTAGTGGCTAAACTTGATGCGTAACATGTTTATCTTGTGTGCTCATAAATATGTTGTATTCTATATGTGATGAACCTTCAAAAAAAGTTTTAAGTCATCTTGCCATGCCGTGATTAAGACACTTGTTAGTGCATGGGTAATTTTAATGTGGGTTCGCCCTAGCGAGGTACATTGACTTTATCTATGTATGAGTAAGATGGATGATGTGGGCACGCCCTAGCGAGGCACATCAACCATGCGTTTAAAATGGTTGGACTTAATAAGGCGTCAAAACAGTTTTGGGCCTAGGCAAAAGATGAGATTAAACATGCTTTTGAAATTGGATCACTAAGAATCATATTGGATATGATTGACAAGAAATTGTCTACCTAATTAATTTGATTTTGAGCGGTCCGCCTCCGTCGACTCAAGATTAAATTAAAGTTGGATCTTAGCCCAATTTAAAAGAGTCTCATGAAAGGATCTAAGAGTCATATGGGATATGATTGACAGGGTTGTCTACCTAATTAATTTGATTTTGTGTAATCCGCCATAGCGGACTTAGAATTAAATTAAAGTTGGATCTTAGCCCATTTAAATTATATTATACATTGGATGTGTATGAAGGTTATATAATTTAATGGGAGTATTTTTGGAAAATACATTATTTACCTCTTTAATGAGATTGGTACTTGTAAAAATTTTGGAAATTTTGCATAAGTTGTAGATGACAACTAAAATCGTTGCGATTAATCCTTGTTAAGGATAAAGCTTCAAAAGAATGGTACAAACTTCATGGATTGGATCCTGAGCCTAAGAATGGTTCTAAGGCAAGAAGATGGGTTGTACATTCTTGATGGGCCTATTCCTAAAAGAACCAATGCCGGAGTAGACAATCACAAGAATCATGAGTATGATTCTAGGAATGTGAGTTGTCTTATGCTCACGATTATGTGCTCTTAAACTCCAACAAAGTTTGGAACTTGTAGAAACCTATTAGATAGGTTTGGAGTTGAGTCACATGTATCAAAGAGCAATCTAAGCAAGAGAGGTATAAAACCATTGTTGCATTCACTCATTGCAAAATGAGTGAAGGGCAATAAATGAAACTTCACATGCTTAAGATAAAGGCTACGTAGAGCATCTTGAGAAACTTGGTTGTCCAATTGGATTGGAGCAAGCCATGGATCTCATTATTGATTCATTGTTTAAATGTTATGATCACTTAGTGATGGAATATAACATGCTTAAAATGAATAAGAATTTCTTCGAATTGCATTAACATGCTGAGAAACTGCGAAGATGAAGATATTGGAGAATGGTTCTCCAGAGCTCATGGTTCATAATGGAAAAGGGTCAAATGCCAAAAGAAAGGTAAGACAAGAGTTGTCAAACCTAAAGGAAATAATTATGGTTATAATAATAACTCTAAATTGATGCAATTTGGTAATGTGGCAATTGGATTGACCATCTAAAATTGTAGTCATAATTCTGGACGATCAATAAAAGAATGGTAATGGGACTACCACTTGGGATATTTATGTTATAAATTAATCTTTTCTAAATTTAATTATTGGGTATTGGATGCCAGAATAATTAGTAAATTGAAAGACTACTTTTAGTAACGGTTGATCTATGAGTGGTAATGATGCAAGAGTTGCAACATTATTCATAGAACACTTGTAAAGTGGCTTTACTAATGAAGTAGGAAATATTATTTTGTTATAAGATAATGAAGGATATTCATTTCTTATTTGGAATAAAAAAGGTGCTTTATTTATTATGATTTACTTCATTGTGTTATCATATAAATAAATTTTATATCCTAAATCTTGAAGAACAAAGTAATAAAATCTATAACATAAATAATTAAAATTCTTTATGCCTTATTGTTTTGATCAAATAAATGAGAAATGCATATCTAAAATTCCATGGGACGGAGTTTTAACTCATATGATTTGGAATCACATGATTTATGCAAATATCATTTACTTGGACCAAAACATCTTTTACTATGAATAGTAAAAGGCTAATATCTTACCTGACCTAATACATGTCAATGTATATGGTGCATTAAGTAGCAATGCTAAAAGAGAATTTTGGTTATACTTGGTAAAACTATTCAAAGATTCTGACTCGATCGTGATGATGAATAATTGAACCGAGATTTTGATAGTTATCATTAAGGTTGTGAAATAGTTTCACAATAAACTCCACTAAGAACACCATTTGGAATGATGTGTCTACATGGAGGTATTGAACCTCATTGGATATGGTTCATAAGATGATAAAATCAAAATTGATCTTCCATTATTTGTTTTGGGGTTATGTGTTATAAACTGCTATGACTACACTAATTTGAGTTTCATCAAAAGAGGTTAAATGATGAAAGAAAACTCGGTTGGTCTTTCGTAAAGATTTAAGATGGTGAGACCTTTTGAAAAGGAGCTGTCTGGGACACACTCACATTTAAATCTAATAAATATATTTTCATGGGATATCCTAAGGAAACTTGAGGATAATAATTTTACTCAT
This sequence comes from Campanula takesimana, assembly GCA_026119855.1. Lineage (NCBI taxonomy): Eukaryota > Viridiplantae > Streptophyta > Magnoliopsida > Asterales > Campanulaceae > Campanula > Campanula takesimana. Next base: position 103,249 of record JAOWBW010001704.1, on the reverse strand, counting down.
AAGAAACAAATGGTTTGTTAATTATGATGATACTTTTCTAGATAAATGGTTTATCTCTAAAAGAATCAGTGGGAGTAAAATGTATCTCGAATGGTTCGAGACCTAGAAAATATATTTTAACCTAAGATGGAAGTTGAACAAGTCTTCACAAGGGTTGTGAAAATCCGTTCAAGATATACAATTACTTGCACACATGATAAAATACAATCTATTAGAAGAAATATTGGATATTTTGAAATAGAAAGTATTGAGGTAAAGTTCATTTAGAATGAAATATTTACCACCTATCAAAGATGCAATATCAACTCCACTTTTAGATTAATGGCTTGGAGTCATAAAATCTAAAAGGCAATTCATGTATAATAATCAAGTTTGGAACTTGATCATTCTAACCTAAGGTGTAAAAACCAAAGGATATGAATGACTTTTCTTAGAGAAAAACTTACATGGATAGCAAGAAACTTATTAAAATTTTCATAGTCACATGTTCATATTTGGAATATGAAATTTGATAAAATGATGTCAAAACAAGCATTCCTCAATGGGAACTCACTTAAGGATGTATTGGATACAACCTAAAGGTTTTGATAGTCAAGAAAATTCTAAAAGGTATGAAAGTTGCGAAGATTCATTGGATCGATTGAAGCAAGCTTTTGGGAGTTGGAATCTCCGTTTTGATAAGTCATAGAGCTTGGGTTGATCAAGAACGAAGATGAATCTTGTATATACAAGAAGATTAGTGGGAGCATGGTGCTATTCCTTATCTAATATGTGGATGACATATTGCTCATTGGAAACGACATTCCTATATTTTAATCTGTAAAGACTTGGTTAAGAAAGTGTTTCGCAATGAAGAATATGGATGAAGCCGCATAAGTCATTGGCATTAAGATCTATAGAGATAGTTCAAGGAAGCTAAATGGTTTAAAGCCAATGTACATACATTGACAAAGTCATAAGAAGATTCCGCAAGGAAAATTCTAAGAGAGGACATTTGTCAATGTTACATGGATTTTCTCTAAGCAAGACTCAATGTCCTTGAGACAAATGATGAGCATGAAAAGAATGAATGGGATGCCATTTGCTTCGGCAATTGGATCCATCATACCATGACAAGTACTAAGCCGGATATATCTAATGCTTGGAGCATAAGGAGTAGATATCAATCCGACACCGGTGAGATTCACTGGATGGCTATGAGAGCGAGTCTTAAAGTACTTTAGAAGGACTAAAGATTCGTTTATGATCTATGAAGGTATGGAAAATGATCTCGGATGCATGCTTCCAAACCAACAAAGATGATAATAGATCGCAATCAGTTTTTTTTGTGTGCTGTCAAATAGTGGAACTGTAAGTTGGAATGGTTCCAAGCAGAGTACAGTCACTAATTCTGCGACTAAATCTAAGTATATAGCCGCATTGAATGCTGCAAAGGAAGTTGTTTGGATTAAGAAGTTCATTGGTGAACTTGAGATGGTTCCTAGCATTGCTAAACTAATAGACCTTATTAGAAATAATATTGGTGCTATTGATCAAGCAAAGGAACCAAGAGCAGATCCTAAATCCAAACACATATTTAGGCGTTTTCTTATCGTTTGAGAAATCGTTGATAAGGGAGACGTACATATATGCAAAGTACCTACTAATGATAACGTTACGGACACACTAAACAATGGGACTTCCACAAGCTAAGACATGATGGTCATGTTAGGTCCATGGGTATTGGATACCTAGAGATTGGGCCTAGGGCAAGTGGGAGATTGTTGGTGTTGGTGCCCTAGGCACGTTTATTGAACGTTGTAAGTTATCATGATAATAAAGAGATAATAGGATTATTATTATGGCTCATGTTTGCTTATAATAATCTCCGTCCCTAGAGCTTCTTAAGCACTAGTATAAAGGCTAAATGATCATGGGATGATCATGTTAGATTTATGGGTACTTGTTTGGAACAAGGTACTGGACATGACCCGCGGTATGAGATTTATGTCATGGTCGATGTCATATATAAATCTCATATTAGTTATGTCATTTGAATCCTTAGACATGAAGTTATTATAGTCTTCCACTTGATGAACATTATGTTTGACATATTCAAACGCTGCCTTAACACGGTAGTTATAAAGGGTATGATTGGCATGATTGGATTCACGTAGGGAAGAATAATAAGCCAAATGGATTTGTCCCTCTTCGGAGAGATGTCAAGCTTGGGCCCCTCGAAGGAATGATGTTGGTGAAATGTTTGGCCAAACTCAAATGGATTGATTGGATCAATATCATTTGGATTATCAACATATTCGGAATCGAGAAAGTATTGAACAATACAAGTTGACTTGTTGACCATGACTTGTGTTCAATGACATCGTGGACAAAAGGATTATGACATGTTCTAAAAGGAATGCGAACTTGTATCTAGTTACACTATTTGGGTAGGTATGGCGGTTTGCTAGAACCTAATCATATCTTATGGGTTCATGTTTGGGCTCATTGCCAACTTAGTGTAATCCTAGAGGGTCACACACAAATAGAACGAATCGTAAAGGACTAAATGGGAATTATGGAAAAATATCAGTGTTTGGCTCTGGCACGGTCGTGCGCCTTAAAATGGCACGGTCGTGCCATAAATCCAAACCAAGGCAAACCTGTCGACATGATTGGCACGACCGTACCAAATTACCAAGCACGACCGTGCCGAAAATGGGCGGCTGGGGAATGCGCGCGGACTAGATGGCACGACCGTGCCAGATTGTAGGGCACGACCGTGCCAGTCAAGTCGGCCAGAATTCCTTGTTGCCTAATTTGGTGACGGGATTTAGGTTTCTTAAGTCCTTAAGGGTTAAGGATTAGGACCTATTTAAGGATCCTTACAGCAGTCATTAAGCACATGGTTATGTGTGCCTCCAAAGGGTTTTGGGAGGTTATTTTCTTGTTCTAAGATCCAAAAGGTGAAGAACAAGAATATTCATAATTCCATATAGTTCTTACAATTGTGAAAGCGTGTTTCATAATTTGGTCTAGCAACCAAGATCAAGTGTTCTTGATATTCGTTCGTGGTGTGGATACCGCTAGAGGGTGAAACTTATCATCTTCATAAGTTCGTGATTCTTGCTTTGTTCGTGATCAAGATTTCAAGCCTCCATCGAATTCAAGGTTGCAAAATCAAAGGCATCAAGGGTTAGTATTCTAGTATTCATTATGTTGTATTTGACTTAATCATATGAATGGATCTATGGGCTTTGGGTTTTATAAATTTTAAATGCTTAATTCCGTTGCGCATGTTACTACGAAACCCAACAAGGGGTTCATAATTATGCCAAAGATGCCTCTATTTCTGAAGTCACGGGGTTCATGAAGAAAATCTGCCTATAACTTATCTTGGATGTCCTCTTTACATTGGGAGGAAAAAGATTTCTTTATTTGATCCGGTTCTAAGGAAAATGGAAGACCGTCTAGCTTCATGGCAAGGTAAAATTTTGTCTTTTGGTGCAAAGTTAACTCTTATTCAGACTTGTCTTCAAGCGATTCCCCTTTATTATATTTCCTTATTGGATCCTCCGAAAGGTGCTACTAATGCTATGTATAGATTAATATCTAATTTCTTTTGGTGAAATGAGGATGGCCATAAGAAATGTCATTGGGTTCGTAAAGAATTGATGTTCCAGCCTATTTCGGAAGGGGGATTAGGGCTGCGAAAATTTACCTTTCTTTGGCTTTTGCTATGAAGCTGTGGTGGCGCTTCCGTGGTACCCAATCTTTATGGTCTGAATTTATGATGGATAAATATTGTTTTGGTACTCATCCCATGGATGCAACTAAACCCACTTATGCGTCTCACATTTGGTCCCGAATGATACAAGCTAAATATTTTGTTGAGCCTCATATTGGTTGGCGTTTGGGGGCGGGTCTCATTTCTGTGCATGAGAAGTGGCTCGAAGGTCCCAATCTCTCTCTTCCTGGTAATCATGTGGAGATTGCTTCCCTTTTCAGTGATAACCAGATCAGAGAAAACCATGTTCAAGAACTTTATGGTAATCATCTCCTCTCTCTTATGCATGAGCAAAATATTGTGTTGTCTAATGGCCCGGATCAGATTTTTTGGCTTCCTTCTCCTAAGGGTCAATTCTCTATTTCTTCGGCATGGAAAATTTGTAGGATGCAAGGTACAAAGAGTTTAATTTTTGATCACTGTTGGCATAAGCATATTCCTCTCAAAGTCTCAGTCTTCTTATGGCGGTTAGTGAATAATGGTCTTCCTACGGATTTGGCGGTTCAGCAAAGGGGCATTCATCTTGTATCTTCTTGTGTTTGCTGTACTAGCCACTCTATGGAGGATATTCCTCACTTATTTGTTCATGGTTTGGTTGCCTCAGAGACGTGGCTATTCTTTGGTCAGAAGTTGGGGATTTCACTTGCCATGTATAATGTTCGTTCTATTCTTTCGTCTTGGTGGTTTGGGAAGAACCAGCGGAAAAATTCTGGTATTTATTGGCTTTGTCGACTCCTCCCGTGTTTTATCTTTTGGGAGCTTTGGAAACATAGAAACAAGGCCAAGTTTGACAATACTCCTATGACTTCAAGGGCTGTTATTAGGGATGTTTTTTCTCATATTGTTGCTGTGGTTCGAGCCTTCAAGGTTAGCTTTCCTTATTCTATGGACAACTTTCAAGTGCTGGAACAGTTTCAAATTCCTGTGTGTACTACCCCCTCCCGGCCTATGAGGTTAGTTCACTGGCATTCTCCTTTGGTTGAGCAATTTAAGTTGAACACAGATGGGGCGTCTAAAGGTAATCCGGGGCCTAGTTCAGGTGGTGGGATTTTTCGAGATAAACATGGTAACATTATTTTTGCTTTTTCAAAGTATTTTGGCTTTGGAACTAATCTCATGGCAGAAACAAAAGCTGTGTTGCATGGCCTCTCTCTTGCTTTAAAGTTTGGCATCACTTCTTTATGGCTTGAGATTGATTCGGAGATTCTCCTCAAAATTCTAATTCTGGATTACCACATACCTTGGAATATTTGGTATGAGGTTCAACATATCAAACGTTTGTTGGGTCAGTTTTTAGTTCGAAACACGCACATTCTTCGGGAAGGTAATAAAGTGGCGGATGGGCTTGCTAATATGGCTGCAGTTTCGAGAAGTGACTCTGAATTTTATGATTTTCATCATCTCCCACATGTTTGTAAAGGTGCTTATCGTTTAGATAAAGCATCTATCCCGTATATTAGAATTCATTAGTTTTCTCTTGGCTAGATATAGACTTTTTTCTATGGCTTTTAGACACCCCTTCCTTGATTGTAGAGGAGCTTACAACTTGTGTAAGTCCTCCCCCTAGGTTTTTCTTCCTGGTGGTTGAGGTTGTCATGTCCCCCTCCATGCTTGTATTTTTTGCTTATTAATAAAACCTAGGGAGGTACCGTCCTCCTTTCGCCAAAAAAAAAGACAAAAAAAAACAAAAAAACGAACTCGGCCACTTTCTTGGCGTTGAGAACTCGGTAAGCATGTGCTTCGACCCACTTTGTGAAATAATCCACGGCCACTAGAATGAACGACTGTCCGTTGCTTCCCGTAGGGTGGACTTTGCCGATGATATCTATGCCCCAGCAAGAGAACGGCCATGGTGTGGTCATGTTGTACAATTGTTAAGGTGGAGCATGTTGCAAATTAGCATGGAATTGGCACTTGGCGCATTTCTTGACTTTCTCGATGCAATCTCTTTCCATTGCAGTCCAATAGTAGCCAATACGGAGTATCTTCTTGGCTAACATAATCCCATTCATGTGGGGTCCGCACTCATCTTTGTGGATTTCGTGCATGATTTCTTGAGCTTCGGTCTCATTTGCACATAAGAGATTGATCCCTTGCTGATGTCTCTTTTAGACTCGGTTCCCAATCAATACATATCTCGCAGCTAGCTTTTGTAATGCTACTCGAGACTTCCCATTGCTGTTCTCGGGGAAAGTGCCATTGTTGAGAAAGTTCATGATGTCTGTGAACCACTGAGGGTTTATTTGGACTTCATTGATCTCAATACTCATGCAATATGCCGGACTAGTCCTTCTTGTAATTTTGAAGGGCTTCACCATTTTTCCTCTGGGCATCTCAACCAGTGAGGCTATAGTACCTAGGGCATCGGCAAAGCGGTTCTTGTCCCTTGGCAAATAATTGAATGTGATGTCTTCGAACTGTTCAGCTAGCTCCTCAAGGTGTTGACCATACTGTTGGAGGGTTGGATCTTGGATTCGCCATTTACCCGATGTTTGATTGATAAGGAGCAGGGAGTCACCAAATACTTCTAGATCTGTGACATTTCTTTCTAGGGCTGCTTCTAGCCCCGTTATACATGCCTCATATTTTGCAATGTTGTTGGTAGCTTCGAATTCAAGATGGATTGCAATTGGATTGTAGATGTCCCTTGGATCGACAAGCAACATTCCTATCCCATAACCGTGCTTATTGGCTGTGCCATCGAAAAAAAGGTGCAAATCAAGTGCTCGTCAAGAAATTGTAAGTCTTCCCCCTTCACTTCGTCACATGAAAATTTAGCAAGTTGATCACTGAACACTTTCCCCCTGATGGATTTGAGTGTGGCGTAAGTGATATCATAGCCGGCGAGCATGAAATACCACTTAGCTATCCTTGTTGACATGAAAGGCTTCTCGAAGATGTAGCGGAGCGGGTCCACCTTTGCTACTAGCTTGATCGAAAAGGCTTCCATGTAGTGTTTGAGCTTTTGAGTGACCCAAACCAATGCCGCACATGACTTCTCCAAGATGGAGTAGTTCTTTTCGCCTCCTTGAAATCGGCGACTAAAAAAATAAATGGCGTTTTCCTTTGTGGAGTCTCGTTGCTCTTGTGCTAGCATAGCCCCTAGGGCTTCATCATTCACTGTGAGGTAGATCAAGAGAGGCTTCTCCTTGTGTGGTGGAACCAGGACTGGAGCGCATGTCAAGTAATGCTTCACTTGGTCGAAAGCTTCTTGGAAAGCGTCGGTCCATTCTAGAGCCACATTCTTCTTGAGTAACTTGAAGATTTGCTAACACATAGAAGTGAGTTGGTTCACAAACCGACTAATGTACTGAATTCTGCCCATGAGACCTTTAATTTCTTTCTGTGTTTGGAGGAGGCATGTCAATGATTGCCTTAATTTTTGAGGGATCTGCTTTAATTCCCCTTTCTGTGACCATGTAGCCAATAACTTTGCCTTGGATAACCCCGAAATTGAACTTTGCGGTATTGTGAATACGCCCGTTAAGAAAATTCAGAGTCGCCACGTTGTTTTATTTGTTGTTAAAACATTGAGAAAACCATTTATGAGAATAATAGGGTTCAGGGGTCAAATTACAATAGAAGAAGAATATTCATGTTATCACTCCTATTGCCCAACGAATCGGACTTTCTATCATGATCAATGTGTGTGTGTGTGTTAGTGATTGAGACTGGATCCGAAGATTTCCTACATTCTTCTCATCATGAGAAGCTCAGGTTGGTGTAGTTCATTGGTGAATTAGAATGGGGAGAGATGAAGCTGGATCATGCATATAGAGGGGGAAGATTAGAGTTAGAAGTAGTTCCTAGATCATATTAGGGTTTGATGAAACCCTAGGATCATCATTGGCTATGGTATGTGCACATAAATAGGGATCACAATCCTACATCTAGCATATGATATATGATAAGTCGTAAATCTAGCATTATAATAAGAACACGAACGATGAACAAAACCCTAGATCTAACAATATAGAGAGGCTGGGAAGAGCTTCTGTGAGGGTTTTCTAGTAGGTGAAAGTTGTGATCAATAGGCTGAGAGGAGGGGCCTATTTATAGGAAAAAACCTGGAAATTGGAACCTGGACGCACGGCCGAGAAGTGGCCGCACGGCTTGATGTTGGTAGTGGTGCCCTAGGCACGTTTAATAAACGTTGTAATTGTTATCATTTATTTCATATCAATAAAGAGATGTTTTGATTATTATTGTTGTTCATGTTTACTTATAATAATCCCCGTCCCTAGTACTTGTTAAGCACTAGTATAAAGGCTAAATGATCATGGGATGATCATGTTAGATTTATGGGTACTTGTTTGGAACAAGGTACTGGACTTGACCCGCTGCATGAGATTTATGTCATGGTCTATGTCATACATATATCTCATATTAGTTATGTCATTTGAATCCTTAGACATGAAGTTATTATAGTCTTCCACTTGATGAACATTGTGTTTGACATATTCAAACACTACCTTAACACGGTAGTTATAAAGGGTATGATTGGCATAATCGGATTCCCGTTGGGAAGAATAATAAGCTAAATGGATTTGTCCCTCCACGGAGAGATGTCAAGCTTGGGCCCCTCGATGGAATGATGTTGATGAAATGTTCGGCCGGACTCAAATGGATTGATTGGATCAATAGCATTTGAATTATCAACATATTCGGAATTGAGAAAGTATTGAACGAAACAAGTTGACTGTTTGACCATGACTTGTGTTCAATGACATCGTGGACAAAGGGATTGTGACATATTCTAAAGGAATGCGAAATTGTATCTAGTTACACTATTTGGATAGGTATGACGGTTTGCTAGAACCTAATCATATCTTATGGGTTCATGTTTGAGCCCATTGCCAACTTAGTGTAATCCTAGAGGGTCACACACAAATAGAACGAATCATAAAGGACTAAATTGGAATTATGGAAAAATGTCAGGTTTTGGCTCTGGCACGGTCGTGCGCCTTAAAATGGCACGGCCGTGCCATAAATCCAAACCAAGGCAAATCTGTCGACATGTTTGGCACGACCGTGCCAAGAAGTCAAGCACGACCGTGCCGAAATTGGTCGACCTGGGGAATTCACGCGGATCTGATGGCACGACCGTGCCAGATTATAGGGCACGACCGTGCCAGTCAAGTCAGCCAGAATTCCTTGTTGCCTAATTTGGTGACGGGATTTAGGATTCCTAAGTCCTTAAGGGTTAAGGATTGGGACCTATTTAAAGATCCTTTCAGCAGCCATTAGACATATTATTGTGAGTGCCTCCATAAGGTTTTGAGAGGTTATTTTTCTTGTTCTAAGATCCCAAAAGTGAAGAACAAGAATATTCATAATTCCATATAGTTCTTGCAATTGTGAAAGTGTGTTTCACAATTTGGTCTAGCAACCAAGATCAAGAAGTTGCTTGATATTCATTCGTGGTGTGGATACCGCTAGAGGGTGAAGCTCATCATCTTCAAGGTTCGCGTTCTTGATCAAGTTTCAAAACACCACCAAATTCAAAAGCTAGAAATCAAAATCATCAAGGGTTAGTTTTTCTGATATTCATCTTATATGTATTTGACTTAACCACATGAATGGATCTATGGCTTTGGGTTTCATTAAAATTTTAAATGCTTTATTCCACTGCGCATGTGACAACGAAACCCAACAGTGGTATCAGAGCCCCGTTCATGTTGATTAATTCAATACTTGGATCATGTTGTGTGTATATAAATTGTTTATGTGCCAAGCATGATATGAATATTGGATTATATGATGTTTATGTGTTTTGTGATTTTATGTGGTTTATTGTTTTAGAAACTTTAATCGCACTATTCAATCGCAATAAAAATTATGGTGGATTTAAAATTGTTTGGATTATCAATTTTTGATTGGATCAAAGTTTTGATATTCTAGGGATTCAAGAATAAATTGTTTATTCAAGGTTTTGTTGATCATGGTGATTGGATCACCAAGAACACCAAATCCTTATTGAATCGGGAAAAACAATTTTGAGACAAATTTTGGAACTTTAAAATTTTGATTTTCAGAAGGGTCCGACCGGACCCATACCTTGACCCGGCCGGACCTAGGGTTTGGCGCGGGGTAGGGCTTGGGTCTTGGGTGTGGATCTTGGGTTTAAATTTCCTATTTGTTTTAGTCTTGTGAGTCTAAGATTGGTTCAAGGTTTGGATGGCTAATCTACGTTCATCGAGATTGTGTTTCCCAAACTTGATCGCAATCGAAGTTTCAAAGATAAAACGAAGTTAGAATTATGAAGAGTTCATAATTGCTAAAATTAAGAAACAAAGTTCTTGATTCAAAGATTGGAGATCCATGTGGAATTGTGAATGCAATTGGCCTACGTTCATCGAGACCATCTATTGCTTAGTTTCGGCCACATGGACTACTTTCTTGGTTTCTTGAATTAGTGCGGAATTGTGGATGCCATATGGCTTAGTTTCGGTCGCACTTCTTGTTGTCTTGATTTGGAGATGATAACCAAAGTTCAAATAGTCTCATCCTCATAATTATAGAGAAACTAATGACACATAAATATTATGCTTAAATTAATGGAGATTAATTTAATGGCTAAACTTGATGTGTAACATGTTTATATTATGTGCTCATAAATATGTTATATGCTATATGTGATGAACCTTCAAAGAAAGTTTTAAGTCTTTTATTGCCATGCCATGATTAAAACACTTGTTAGTACATGAGTGATTTTAATGTAGATTCGCCCTAGCGAGGTGCATTAAATTTATTTATGTATGAGCAAGATAGATAATGTGGGCACGCCCTAGCGGGACACATTAACTATGCATTTAAAATGGTTAGACTTAATTGGGCGTCAAAACAGTTTTGGGCCTAGGCAAAGATGAGGTTTAACATGCTTTTTGAAATTGGATTTCTTAAAGAATCTCATAAAAGGAACTAAGAGTCATATGAGATATGATTGACAAGAGTTGTCTACCTAATTAGTTTAATTTTGTGTAATCCGCCTTAGCGGACTTGAAATTAAATTAAAGTTGGATCTTAACCCATTTAAATTATATTATACATTGGATGTATAAGAAGGTTATGTAATTTAGTGGGAGTATTTTTGGAAAAATACATTGTTTATTTCTTTAATGAAAAATTGGTACTTATTAAATTTTGGAAATTTTGCATATTTGTAGATAATGACTAATAACACTCAATCAATGTCATTGCGATTGATCCTTGAGAAGGATAAGCTCGAAGAGAATGGTACTAACTTTATGGATTGGATCCGTAGCATAAGAATCGTTCTTAGGCAAGAAGATAAGTTGTACATTCTCGATGGGCCTCTCCCTGCTGAACCACCGCCTACTGCCCCTAGGGCAGAAAGAGACAATTACAAGAAACATCGTAATGATTCTAGAGATGTAAGTTGTCTCATGCTTGCTGCTATGTGTTCAAAACTCCAACAAAGTTTGGAACATTTGGAAGCCTATGAAATAGGCGTGGAGTTGAGAACCATGTTTCAAGAGCAAGCTAGGCAAGAGAGGTACAAGACCATTGTTGCATTCACTACTTGTAAGATGAATGAAGGACAACAAGTGAGTCCTCACTTTCTTAAAATGAAAGGTTATGTAGAGCACCTTGAGAAACTTGGCTATCCAATCCCATTGGAGTTAGCCACGGATCTCATTCTTAATTCATTGCCTAAAAGTTATAATCAGTTTGTGATGAATTATAACATGCATGGAATGGATAAGAATCTCTCTGAGTTGCATGGGATGCTCAAAACTGCAGAGATGAAAATTGTGGAGAAAGGTTCTCCCGTGCTCTTGGTTCATGATGGGAAGAAGGCTGGTGCCAAAGGAAAGGAAAGGCAAAAGTTGTCAAACCCAAGCTAAGCAAGGCAAAGGTTGCCAAGGCTTCTGAGGCAAAACCTGATTCACAAAAGGATGCAATCTGTTTCCATTGTCAAGAAATTGGTCATTGGAAACGTAATTGCAAGGCTTTCTTGGAAGAGCAAAAGAAGAAGAAGGGCAGCAAAGCTGCGTCGACTTCAGGTATCTATATGATAGATATTCTCCTTTCTACCACTGATTCTTGGGTATTGGATACCAGATGTGGTTCTCACATTTGTCTAAATGTGCAGGGACTAAAGAATAGGAGAGTGCTTAAAGAAGGTGAAGTAGATCTACGTGTGGGGAATGGAGCAAGAGTTGCTGCATTAGCCGTAGGGACTTATGAAGTCACTTTACCTTCCGGATTACTTCTTGTTTTGAACAATTGTTATTATGTTCCGGATTTAAGCAGAAATATTATTTCAATTTCTTGTTTGGATAATGAAGGTTTTAAGTTTCTTATTGAGAATAAGAAATTTTCTATTTATTTAAATGATGTGCTTTATGGTATTGCTAATTCATTTAATGGCCTTTATATCTTTGATGTCAAGAATGAAAATAATGTCTATCATGTAAATAAGAAATCTAAACCTAATGATGTAAATCATACTTATTTATGGCATTGCCGTCTTGGTCATATTAATGAGAAGCGTATCTCAAAACTCCATGGGGGCGGACTTTTGGGTTCATGTGACTTAGAGTCATATGACACTTGTGAGTCGTGTCTTCTTGGAAAAATGACTAAGACACCTTTTACCAAGTTGGGTGAAAGGGCAAGCGACTTATTGGGGTTGATACATTCCGATGTATGCGGACCATTAAGTAGCAATGCTAGGGGAGGATTTCAATACTTCATAACCTTCACTGATGATTATAGTAGATTTGGGTATGTTTACCTAATGAAACATAAAAGTGAAGCATTCGAGATATTTAGAATATTTCAAAATGAAGTAGAAAAACAACTTGGCAAAAGTATAAAGGCACTTCGATCAGATCGAGGTGGTGAATACTTGAGCCAAGAATTTGATGATCATCTAAAGAATTGTGGAATAGTTTCACAATTGACTCCGCCCGAAACACCACAATGGAATGGTGTGTCTGAGAGAAGAAATCAGACTTTGTTAGACATGGTTCGATCAATGATGAGTCAAGTTGATCTTCCAATATCCTTTTGGGGTTACACCCTAGAAACCGCTGCTTTCACACTAAATCAAGTTCCAACTAAATCGGTTCCAAAGACTCCATATGAGATGTGGAGTGGAAAGAAACCTAGTTTATCTTTCATGAGGATTTGGGGTTGCGAAGTTTATGTCAAGAGACTTATCTCTGACAAACTAGCACACAAATCCGATAAATGTATTTTCGTGGGATATCCTAAGGAAACTAAAGGATATTACTTTTACAACCGTGAGGACAACAAAGTGTTTGTTGCCCGAACTGGTGTCTTTCTAGAGAAAGAGTTTCTTTCCAAAGAAATCAGTGGGAGTAAAATAAATCTTGAAGAAATTCGAGACCCAGAAAATAACATTGAACCAATAGTGGAACAAGAACAAGAACCACAAGGAGTTGTGGAAACTGTTCATAATACACAAGCGACTCGCAGATCTAGTAGGTTACGATCCGAGCCCGAGAGATATGGATTTCTCGTAACGGATAGTAATGAGGTAGAAATCATTGAGAATGATGAACCGTCAACCTACCAAGAGGCGATGTCCTCTCCTGATTCGGACAAGTGGCTTGGAGCCATGGAATCCGAATTGCAATCCATGCAAGACAATCAAGTTTGGAATTTGATTGATGCGCCCGAAGGTGTAAAAACCATAGGATGCAAATGGGTCTTCAAGAAGAAGACTGACATGGATGGGAAGGTGCATACTTACAAAGCTAGGCTTGTAGCGAAAGGTTATAGGCAAGTTCATGGTATTGACTATGATGAGACCTTTTCACCCGTAGCAATGATCAAGTCTATAAGAATTTTGCTTGCCATTGCCGCATATCATGACTATGAAATATGGCAGATGGATGTCAAAACCGCTTTCCTAAATGGAAAACTCCAAGAGGATGTGTATATAACACAACCAGAAGGTTTTGAACAAGATTCTAAGGTATGCAAATTGCAAAGATCCATCTATGGATTGAAGCAAGCTTCAAGGAGTTGGAATCTCCGTTTTGATGAATCGGTCAAAGAGTTTGGTTTCATCAAGAACGAAGATGAGCCTTGTGTATACAAGAAGATTAGTGGGAGCATAGTGCTATTCCTTATTTTATACGTGGATGACATATTACTCATTGGAAACGACATTCCTACACTTCAGTCTGTGAAGACTTGGTTAGGAAAGTGCTTCGCAATGAAAGATATGGGTGAAGCCGCATATATTCTTGGCATTAAGATCTATAGAGATAGATCAAGGAGGCTACTTGGTTTAAGCCAAAGTACATACATTGACAAGGTCATTAGAAGATTCCGTATGGAAAATTCTAAGAGAGGAACCTTGCCCGTGTTACATGGAGTTTCTCTAAGCAAGACTCAATGTCCCAAGACAAAAGATGAGCGTGAGAAAATGAATGATGTTCCATATGCTTCGGCAATTGGGTCCATCATGTATGCCATGATTTGTACTAGGGCGGATGTATCTTATGCTTTGAGCATGACAAGTAGATACCAATCCGACCCTGGCGAAAATCACTGGATAGCCGTAAAAGCGATTCTTAAGTACTTGAGAAGGACTAAAGACTCGTTTTTGGTCTATGGAGGAATGGAAGATGATCTCGTTGTAAATGCTTACACGGATGCAAGCTTCCAACCGACAAAGATGATAGCCGATCGCAATCGGGTTTTGTGTTTATGTTAAATGGTGGAGCTGTAAGCTGGAAGAGTTCCAAGCAAAGTACAACCGCTGATTCTACAACAGAAGCTGAGTATATTGCTGCATCGGATGCTGCAAAGGAAGCTGTTTGGATTAAGAAGTTCATAACTGAACTTGAAGTGGTTCCTAGTATTGCTAATCCAATAGACCTTTATTGCGATAATAATGGTGCTATTGCTCAAGCAAAGGAACCAAGAGCACATCAGAAATCCAAACACATACTTAGGCGATTTCATATCATTCGAGAGATCGTTGATAGGGGAGACGTAAATATATGCAGAGTACCTACTGATGACAATGTTGTGGACCCGCTAACAAAAGGACTTCCACAAGCTAAACATGATGGTCATGTTAGGTCCATGGGTATTAGATACATGGGAGATTGGACCTAGGGCAAGTGGGAGATTGTTGGTAGTGGTGCCCTAGGGACGTTTAATAAACGTTGTAATTGTTATCATTTATTTCATATCAATAAAGAGATGTTTTGATTATTATTGTTGTTCATGTTTACTTATAATAATCCCCGTCCCTAGTACTTGTTAAGCACTAGTATAAAGGCTAAATGATCATGGGATGATCATGTTAGATTTATGGGTACTTGTTTGGAACAAGGTACTGGACTTGACCAGCTGCATGAGATTTATGTCATGGTCTATGTCATACATATATCTCATATTAGTTATGTCATTTGAATCCTTAGACATGAAGTTATTATAGTCTTCCACTTGATGAACATTGTGTTTGACATATTCAAACGCTACCTTAACACGGTAGTTATAAAGGGTATGATTGGCATAATCGGATTCCCGTTGGGAAGAATAATAAGCTAAATGGATTTGTCCCTCCACGGAGAGATGTCAAGCTTGGGCCCTTCGAAGGAATGATGTTGATGAAATATTCGGCCGGACTCAAATGGATTGATTGGATCAATAGCATTTGAATTATCAACATATTCGGAATTGAGAAAGTATTGAACGAAACAAGTTGACTGTTTGACCATGACTTGTGTTCAATGACATCGTGGACAAAGGGATTGTGACATATTCTAAAGGAATGCGAAATTGTATCTAGTTACACTATTTGGATAGGTATGACGGTTTGCTAGAACCTAATCATATCTTATGGGTTCATGTTTGAGCCCATTGCCAACTTAGTGTAATCCTAGAGGGTCACACACAAATAGAACGAATCATAAAGGACTAAATTGGAATTATGGAAAAATGTCAGGTTTTGGCTCTGGCACGGTCGTGCGCCTTAAAATGGCACGGCCGTGCCATAAATCCAAACCAAGGCAAATCTGTCGACATGTTTGGCACGACCGTGCCAAGAAGTCAAGCACGACCGTGCCGAAATTGGTCGACCTGGGGAATTCACGCGGATCTGATGGCACGACCGTGCCAGATTATAGGGCACGACCGTGCCAGTCAAGTCGGCCAGAATTCCTTGTTGCCTAATTTGGTGACGGGATTTAGGATTCCTAAGTCCTTAAGGGTTAAGGATTGGGACCTATTTAAAGATCCTTTCAGCAGCCATTAGACATATTATTGTGAGTGCCTCCATAAGGTTTTGAGAGGTTATTTTTCTTGTTCTAAGATCCCAAAAGTGAAGAACAAGAATATTCATAATTCCATATAGTTCTTGCAATTGTGAAAGTGTGTTTCACAATTTGGTCTAGCAACCAAGATCAAGAAGTTGCTTGATATTCGTTCGTGGTGTGGATACCGCTAGAGGGTGAAGCTCATCATCTTCAAGGTTCGCGTTCTTGATCAAGTTTCAAAACACCACCAAATTCAAAAGCTAGAAATCAAAATCATCAAGGGTTAGTTTTTCTGATATTCATCTTATATGTATTTGACTTAACCACATGAATGGATCTATGGCTTTGGGTTTCATTAAAATTTTAAATGCTTTATTCCGCTGCGCATGTGACAATGAAACCCAACACTTGATCCTCTGGATTTTGTGATTAGAACGATCTCAACAAATCCTTATCAGTTTATTCTTGGGATTTGTTCATTATCGTGACGGAATTCGATCTATAACTGATTTCATCTATCAGGGAGTCTGGGAATCTGTCGAAAAGGTCCCTGTTAGGTTATAATTGCCAGAAAGGTCCTTAGAGATATCTAAAGGTCTAGGAAGTCCTAAATCTTCTGATCGGGTACTAAAAGTAGCCCCTCGGCGACGCTTCTTTCAAGGCATGGAGGGGTCGTCGATTAAGAAAGGAACCGATCTGAAAAAAGTGTTCCAAATCAGGAGAGAAGAAGTAAACGGCGACCAGGTTGGTCAAACGGCTGAACCTATGTAAGGCTACCTACGTATCCAAAGGGAATCAAGCCAATCATAGTTCGAGATTTGGGGGAGAAAGAAATGAGACATTGTCTTTTGCTGGGGATAGACAAACATTCGTAAAGCAATAAAGTCACGTGGACCCTACTGGGGAAAGGGAAAAAAACGAGACATCAGCCTACTGCTGGGGATAACAATCCTACGGGCACTATCATGTATGAAGACCGAACATTCGTTAGAAGAAACGAGACATCAAACTTTGGCTGGGGATAATGATCCTACGGAAACTATCCTATATGAAGACCGAACATTCGTAAGCAATAAAGTTGTTGCAAATGGACTCTATTGGGAAAGGAGAAAAAAAAAGAAACGAGATATTGTCTTTCCGCTTGAGATAGACAAACATTCGCGAAGCAATAAAGTCGTTGGAAATGGACTTTATTGGGGAAAGGAAAAAAGAAACGAGACATTATCTTCCGGTTGAGATAGACAAACGTTCGCGAAGTAATAAAGTCATTGCAGATGGACGTGTCCCACCTCCAATAATAATCTTAGGGATTATGGATGTTCCCGACCTTTAATTATAGATTGATTTGGTAATTTAACGCGGTCTTCTGGACCAAATTTTGGTAATTTTCGCGGTCTTATAGATCAAATTTAGGTAATTTTTTTCGCGGTCTTTCGGACCAAATTTTTTGTAATTTTTGCGGTCTTCCGGACCAAATTTTTGGTAATTTTCGCGGTCTTCTGGACCAAGGATCATTTTTTTTGGAAATTTACGCCGTCTTTTGGACCAAATTTTTGGTAATTTTCACGATCTTCCGGACCAAATTTTTGATAATTTTCGTGGTCTTCCGGACCACGGATCATTTTTTTTTTGGAAATTTACGCGGTCTTCTGGACCAAATTTTGGTAATTTTTGCGGTCTTCCGAACCAAGGATTTAACTGTTTTGGAAATTTACGCGATCTTCCGGACATAAGGAACGAACTAAGGATGAGTCCTAAAGATCGTTCTGTTTTGTAATGTATTTTATGATAAGTGTATGAATGTAACACTTTTAGAGTTTTAGTATGAGCATTTGTGAGTGATTGCGAGTTTGAGGGATCGAAGTTAGAGAGTGTGTAAGGTTTGGAGATTTGTAAAATACCTATTGCTTAGGTTTTAAGTATTGAGTAAGGTTATTTGAGTGTAAATTACCTACAGTCTAGGGTTTGAGCGTTGATTGCTTATTAGAGATAGTTTGGATGTGATTTTGAATGTAAATTTCCCAATGTTCGGGGTTTAAATGTGTTAATCTTGATTTGATTGTAAATTACCCAATGTTTGGGGGTTAAGGATTTTGTAGAGATTTAGTTGTCTAATAAAAAAAAAACAATGATTGACCGTTTGACTTTTTCTCCCTTCTCTCTCTTCTAGCCTTCGTCTTCTTGCTGCCGTTGAAACCCTAATTAGGGTTTCAGATTCGTTTTTCCTTTGCTTTCCTGTGTTCATGGCTTCCTTTAATGGTCATGGTTTGTTTCCTAATGCGGGTACTTCGTTTTCCTCCAAGGACGGTTCTTTCCCAGACATGCAAGGAAACCCTAGCGCCGTCAAAATCCCTAGCGCAGAAGGAAATACTAATGCGCCTCCTTCTAACGCATCTGGTATCAATCCTAATCCTTTTCCCAATCAAATTTCTAGTACCCCGCAACCTCAATCTCCTACAAAGGTTAAATCCTTTGCGTCGCTTCTCAAGAATTCCACAGCAACTCCGGTTTCTTCCCTGAATTTGGCTCCGATGTCTTCACACAAAGGTGAACCTGCTGTAAAGTTTTCCAAAGAGATGATCCAAACCCTAGCGCAACCATTCAAGTTTACTCTGGTTGGGAAGTTTTCGCATGGCAGGCCTTCCATGGAAATTACTCGTCAGCACTTTGTTAAGTTTGGATTGAAAGCAGATTTTAAATTGGGCCATGTGGATTCCAAGCATATCCCCATTCAATTGGTTCATGAAGGGGATTTTAACAGACTTTGGTCAAAGTAACAATGGCATTTAGGGAGATTCCCTATGAGGGTTTTTAGGTGGTCCCCTTCTTGGCATCCGGACAAGAATCTTCTTTGTTTCCTGTTTGGGTAGGGCTGCCCGGGTTACCAATACACATGTTCAACAAGGTTTGTTTGTTCTCTATCGCTCGTATTTTTGGTGACCCTTTAGCAATTGATAAGGCTACCTCAGATTTATCGAGACCTAGTATTGCTAAAATGTTAGTGCAAGTAGATTTGTTGAAGAAGTTGCCTTCTAGGGTTTATATTGATTGTGGAGATGATTTTGATAGTTTCTGGCAGCCCCTTGAATTTGATAATCTTCCTTATTAAATCCGAAGCAAGATGGTACTAAAAATCTTGAGGTCCCTAAAGTTGATAAAGGGAAGAACATTCAAGATGGTGCAGCAACAAATTCTGGAGTTAATAAAGAGATGAACAAGAAAGATTTGATCAAGTCCAACCAGAGTAACCCTAATCAGAATCTGAAGTATATCGAGAAGGGAAAAGATGATGGTATTAAATTTGGAATCCCAAGTATCCCAATTACTTCCATGCACGAGCAGCACACTATTGTTGATTCGGATGGAGCTATAGCAGACCCTGTGGTAGATAAAGTTTCAAACACTAATCATGTGATTAATAAACCTCACATGGAGACATCTAAAACAGTAAATTCTTCTTTGGCATCAAAGCCCTCAAGTTCTTCTAATATTGTTACTAATGGTTTCAGTTTTCTTTCAAGGAGAAGTGTCCCTTTTGTTTCCCCTACATCTCTCAAAAAATCTGGTTCCCATGAAAGCCCTACACCGTTGCCTAAGGATGCTCATGCTAGTGGTAGTACTACTATTCAGCCTAGTTTGGCCCAAGGTGAGTTTGATGCAAATCAAGAGGGTTTTGTTGAAGATGTGATAGACGACAAAGTGGACTCAGATTCTAAAATTATGGTTCACGAGAGTGGTGTGGCAAAAAGGCAAAGTAATGATACTATTGGTAATTTGCAGTTATCTCCTAGAGGTCCAAGAGTTACAACTATTTTTGCTCGAATGTTTGGTTTTCCTGTAATGCTCTACAATGTTAAGTCTATTCTTGCTAGCTGGTGGTTCTCTTCAAAGTCGGGTGATAGTAAGGGGATTCGTTGGCTTAGTAGAATCCTCCCTTGTTTCGTTTTTTTGGAATTTATGGAAGTGCCAAAATAAAGCTAAGTTTGAAGCCTTACGGATGTCTTCTTGTGAGGTTACTCGAAGTGTTATTGATTAGATTTCAAAGGTCGTCTCGGCATATAATGTGAGCTTTAGCTATTCAAGCTTAGATGGCTACATTCTCTAAAGCATCGACGGTTTATTACTCTTTTGAGTCTCTTCCTCATGGCTGCAAAGGCCCGTATAAGTTAGATAAATCTGCTATCTCTTATATTAGACTTTAATTATGGCTAGTTTTTTGTATAGTATTCTCGTTTTTCATAGTAGGTTCCCCGTCCTTTATTGTAGTGGTTCTTACTTTTTGTGTAAAACCTCCCCCTTAGTCTTTTATTTCTGGTGGTTGAGGTTGTCATGTCCCCCACCTTGCTTGTACCTTTTCGTTAATTAATAAATTTTAGGGAGTACCGTCTCTTTTCGCCAAAAAAAAAAAATTAGATGGCTACATTTTTCGGATCTTTAAAATCCCTATGGCTGGTCTCTCCTCTCGGTGTCTGAGACTAGTTCATCGGCGGTCTCCTAGTCCGGGCTTCATCAAGCGCCAAACTGATGGTTGAGGCGCGTAAATGCTTACTGTTACTTAGAAAATTTCTGGTATTGATCCTATTACAAAACAGAGTCTATGAAATGGACTATCTAAAAATTGAAGTATACATACTTCTTACATAGGGTCCTAAAGTCCATAAATTTTTTTTTTTTTTTTTTTTTTTTGGCGAAAAGAGGACGGTACCTCCCTAGATTTTATTAATTAAAGAAAAATAGAAGTCCATAAAATATAACTTAGGTAATGTATCAATCAAATCTAACATTAAAAACATGAGATATAAGTGGGCATACACAACAATCTCCCCCTATTTGATTGATGTATTTACCAACTATAACAATGCCAAAACATTATACTTTATAAAAGTATGTCCAAAAGATTTGAATTTGGTAACTCATACCTCAAGTTAATACACACACTAGCCAATGCTATAGATTTCTAATCTATCCTTAAAGATAAAAACTTACAATTTGGAAAGATAGAAATAATCAATTAGCACATTCATATATGAGTTTAAGTTTGAAATGTGCTTAAACTAATTGTTTAAACAAGATGCATGAAAATATGAGCAGTTAAGTTTTATGCATATGTTTTTGAAAAATGATGCATTCATTGCTATACAAACTGGAAGTTTGAGTGAACAAGGTTTTGAAGAGAATGAAATGTAGATTCTCTCATTAATAACATGACCAATGATAAGAGTTACATGTTACAAGTTACAATGGAAAACAAAAATGAGTGCTAAAAACAGGTAAGCACTTCAAAAGATACAACACTTAACAAACTACAAGGTCAACCAAATAACAACAAACTGATAAACATCTAAAAAAAAGAACAAGAATAAGGCGCGCACTAAGGATCACTAGGCGCATTATCTGGATGGCTAGGGCACACCAAGTCATCTATTGTGTCAATCTTCTGGCTAACTTCAGTGAGTGTCTGATTTGTGCGCTCCACTTCATCATGAGTGGATCTAACTCCATCTCTGATGTAGGCAAGATGTACGGCGTTGATGTTATGATACTCATCAACTGACCTTTGAGTTACTTGGAACTCATTTGCCATACTTTCAATTATGCTTTGGAGTGTATACTCAATTGATTGTTGAGCACTCTGAATACTAGAGGTTATCTGATGAAGGCGCACATCTGCATGGGAGTGTTCAACTCCAAAGTGGGTAACAAAGATCTCCTTTAAAACATCAACTTTGGAAAGAATGGGAGCGATATCAAACTGAGGCGCGTTAGTGCTAGGCGCGACATTGGGCGCAGATCTCGAAATTTCACCCATCAAATTTTCAGCCATGTCAGAAATGACTGTCTTCAATTCATCAATCTTCACAAGTGAGGAACTATCAGTTGCCATCACTACCCCTTTGCACAAAATAGCATTGAATTCACCTCACAAATTGTCTTTGAAGGATTGTATCCTTTCATCAAGTTCTGCCTTGTTTATATCTTCTCCCCCTTAAATGCATCAAGCGACGATTCGATCTCTGAAAGTTTCAAAGCTTGATTTTGGATATCATTTTGAATTAAGGATTGGGTTTCAAGAATTTTGGTAAGTGTTTGTTGGATAGATTGAAGAACAGGTGCGTAGTCAGGAGGCGCGAGTGAGGAAGAAGGCGCGCTGGGGTCAGTCAAATTTTGGAGATGGTGGGAAAGTGGTGAGAGTTTGGTAGATGGAAGAGAAGTGGAACTGGAGCATTCAGTATGGTTTGAGGAAGAAGTAGAGGAATGGGAAAGTTGTTTAGAATGGATTGGTGAGATGGATTTTGTGGGAGTGGCAGAATGGGATCGGGAAGGAGTGTTGGAATGAAATTTAGGGTTGGATTTAGTAGGGGTTTTGTTGGTACCTAAAGAATCATCCTTTTAAAGCTCCCCCTCGAATCTAGATTCCTTCTCAACCTCAATTTCTGGAATCTGCTCCCCCTCAACCTTATCTCCCAATTCTTCACTGTCTGAGTCCTCCACCAAAAATTTCTTGGACCAACTTGACTGCAACTTCAGATCTGACCTTGGCAGGCGCACTAACAAATGGCGCAACATCAACAGTAGGTGTAGCAAGTGAAGGCGCAACAAGGGCAGTAACAGGTGCAACAGGTGGGGCACGTGCTTTCATCGCATCAGCCATCATCTTCCTAGGCGCGCAAACAGTAGGCACACCAACAGCTTTAAAAGCCTCATCAATTACCCTTGCTCCAACTTCAGCAGCCTTTGCATGCTTTTCTGCACTTTGAATTTTCTTCTTCAATCTTCTCAAAGGATTGAATTTTCTCCTCTAAAAAATATGAACCTTTTTTGCATCAAGAGATTTTGTGAGAATGTCAGCAATTTGATAATCAGTCCCCACGTGCTCTAAATGAATGTTTCCTTTTTCAACGTGGTCCTTGAGGAATTGATATTTGATGTCGACGTGTTTGGTTTTGGAATGCATGACGGGATTTTCTGAAACTGAGATGGTTGAGGTATTGTTACAATAAATTGGACAATTTTCTTCTATAATATCATAATCCACCAACTATTATTTCATCCAAAGCATTTGACAGCAACAACTTCCAGCTGCAATGTATTCTGTTTCTGTTGTTGAAACTGATACTAATGCTTATTTCTTGCTAGCCCATGCCACAAGTCTATATCAAAGGAAATGACAAGTGCCACTAGTGCTTTTCCTGTCAATTGTGCATGCTGCATAATCTGCATCTGAATAACCTACAAGTTTGAAATTCGAATCTTTGGTGTACCAAAATCCAAGGTTAATAGTACCAGATAGATATCTTATAATACATTTCACAGCAGTTAAATGTACTTCTCTAGGGTCATATTGATAATGAGCACAAACACAAACACTAAACTTAATATCAGGCCTACTAGCAATAAGATAAGATAGAGATCCAATCATACATCTATAAAGAGTTTGATCAACCTTTTTACCTTTTAAGTCTTTGTCTAGTTTGTTGCCGGTGGCCATAGAAGTGTCGTATGCTTTAGAATTTTCAAGTCCAAACTTTTTGATAAGATCTCTTGTATACTTTGCTTGGTTGATAAATATGCCTTCATTCAATTGTTTGATTTAAAGTCCGAGGAAGAATGTGAGTTCTCCCATCAAGCTCATCTCAAACTTGCTCTTCATAAGTTTCTCAAAGCGCTTGCACAACAATTCATTAGTAGAACCAAATATAATATCATCAACATAAATTTGAACAAGTAATTTATGACTATTTGTAGACACCCCGCCTTGGACCGCTCACCCTGATTGCACATTTTATCTTGTGTTTCTCCCTATTTTATGTGTTTTTTGTTAGTTTCTGTTATATTTGTTAAGTTCCTGATTGACTCCGTTAAGTCCATGGACTAAACTGAATAACAGGGCTGACTTTCTAGTCCATTCTGTCAAAAAAACCATTTCTAAGTCGCGCGCCTCCGTCCGTAGGGGTCAGATGCGCGCGCGTCCTGCTACCAAGGCAGGAGGCGCGCGCTTCTAGGCGTCAGTTACAGATTTTCTCCAAGAATCCCTCCCTTGCTCATTTTACATGATTTTGCTCGGGAAAGATTTCTTGGTGACTTTGTTTTGGCACCAAAAACACAAGTTTTACACCTATATAAACCTCTCTTCTTCACCATTTCAAAGGGAGAGACTTTTATGATTAAGAAAACTATACACAAACAAATTCAAGGCATTTCCAAGGCATTTGAAGTTTAGGTAAACAATACTCCTTTCTCTCTTCTCTCCACTTCATCTCTTCTCTTCTTCTTTTACTCTTTTTTATCAAACATGCAATCACCCAAATAGTTTTGGGACATGACACCAAAGATCACTTCATTATATTGAAGTTGGTCAAGGAGTTATCTCCCTACAATCAAAACACCCATTTTTTTTTTAACCCTTTTTATCATTATCAAAAAATAGGAAGTACAATTTATTTATGTAGACTTTGAACAAGCAAGACGAACATTAGTTGGGCGAGATGGGTGTTTAAGTACTTCCCATCTCGTAACCTAACCCCCGAACCTCATAACAAGAATCTCTGTTTTCGTATCAAAACTTAGGCTAAATATTAGGTTTTTCTTATGTTCCTCTAAAAATATAGGTGGCGACTCTAAACAACTAAAACACGAATAGACATCCTAGGAAAATCCCTCCACCGCTCTAGTCTAAAGCGCCTGGGCTCCTCCCGGGGTATCTACAGTGGCGACTCTGCTGGGGAAGTTTGAGGGTTAAACTTGCGTTTCTGTTCAAAGTCTACATTTTCTGGGCATTTTGGTTCCTGATGTAGGAAGCGTGCGCCTCTGGCCTACTTGGCCTAAGGCGCGTGCATCCCACACCAGAGACCAGAATCGCCTGCCTCTCAATGTTTTTCCTATTCTTCTTCTTTTTTCTACACTAATCATCTTTGCAGGGGTCCCATTAGACATGCAGAACCAGGGCAATCCCCTGAGTCCAAAGTCTCTGACAGTCTGACAGGTTTACCCAGAAGCGGGTGCCTCCCAGAGACTCTGCGCCATGCGCGCGCATCCCACAACACAGGCCAGAGGCACGCGCTTCTGGGTGGTTTTCCAGAACAAGAACAGGTTCCAGAATAGAGCAGAATAATGGGGTGTAGGCACAGTTGCCTGCATCAAGGACTGATTCGGACCATTTAACTGTTTGATTTTGTGTTTTTTATCGGTCACACGGGTGACTCGAAAGTTGTAAATTACGTGCTTATTTGCTTTTCTTTTTGTTTTAAAAAAAAGAAAAAAATGTAAACAATGTTTTGTCACTTGTTGGACCTCACACTACGTGCACTAATTCTTATCAACTGCTCACTATCGAGTCACACAACTTCATAACCCCAAACCCGTCAAGGCCCGTCCTAGAGAGTTTCAAGCTCCACCCGACCTTGACTCTCTCAAAGGGGTAAACCTCAGCCCGTGGCGTAGTTCGTGACTACATGCCGGGGGTGACCTTTAGGCATCTCTTTAGCCGAGCACAAGCCAACACAGTTCTAGTTAGGGTCTAACACTCCATGACCAAGTCGGTTTTCATGTGCCGAGATTTCCCTAAACTAATGTCTTTAAATCATACATGCCAAGTGGTTATCATGGACGAAATAAAAATCCATCCCCAAGTGGTTATTATGGACGAAAATAAAAATCCGTCCCCACATGTATGCTTTACTACATTAATTTAGTTTAATCCCGACACATGTAGGAATCACAAACGTGGTGGAATTCGATGAGTATATGGGACCGCGAGAAAGTCTATATACTAGTGTGACTATTCCACTATTTTCTTAGAAACTCAAAAGGGACTCCGTCCCTCCGACTTATAAAAAAAAAAAAAAAAAAAAAAAACTTTTCTTTATGTGGTTTGAGTCGTGTGCCCACTGTGTGTTCTAAGCCCCTTCATGGACCGGAAGTGTTACTCAAGACTGACAAGGGTCTCTTCTTCAATTTAGGTTCAATTGGTACTTACCGCATCTACCGAGATTCAGCAAACCGGCTAGTTCGTGAATTAATCACTCCAACAGCTCCGACAACATCAATGGCCGGTGACTCCAACAGCAACAACACCATGTGTCTTGAGCAACTCTCAGCTATGGTCTAAATGCGCTAAGAAAAAATCTCCACTCTCAACAAAGAGTCCCAAAGCAAATATGACCTTTGGCCATCCCATCTTGACAATTAAAGGGAGGCTCATGAAGCCAAGATGGACCAAATGAAAGCCAAGCTCACCAAGCTTTCCAATGGTAAAGGAAATATTGACAATGAAGAGTCCGAGTGGACCAAGGATTTATTTCAATGCCCTTGTGTTAGTGCCCGTACCAAGAAAGTGGGGGAACTAAGCACCAAGAACAAGGATCACAAGATGGTTGATTCAATCATGGCTTACATAGATCAACGCTTCAACAGTCTTAACTTGGGGAAAGGCTCCGACACAAGCCTTTATCAGTCATCTATTCTCATGAGCACCATTGCTGCTCTCCCCGACAAGTTCAAGATGCCCGACATCAGCAAGTTCAAGGGAAACTCTTATCCCATGGCACACATCAAGACTTACATATGGGCTATGGTGCCGAAGAAGGTCTTTCCAAAGTGATGGCACAATGCTTCCCTCTCACTCTTGAGGGGGCGGTAAAGGATTGGTATGCAACTCTCCCGCTCACAATCTGTCTTGATTGGGACGCCGCCATGCTTGCCTTCAAAATTCAATACCAAGGCAACACCACTCAACGCCCGACCAAGAGAGAGCTCGAGAATACCACCCAAAGGGACAATGAGTCCTTTATTGACTTCACAAGAAGCTGGAATGACAAGATTGCTGAAATTGTTGAGAGGCCTAATACCAAGGAACAAATGGACATCTTCCTCAAGTGTCTAAAGATCGATCTCCGCACCCACCTAAGTGGGGCTTGCTATGCAGATTTCTCTCAAATGTACGAGGCAGGGGTCCGAATGGATGACTTGCTCAAGGAGATCAAGAAAACCGCTCCTAGCTTCCGATACAAGGCCGCCTCTAACTCAACAAAAGAGGCTTCAGTCAATGCCGTTACTACCGACAAGGGGAATTATAAAAGGGTTACTCCACCGCAAGGAAAGAGACCTCAAAATGATCGCGTCTACACTCCTCTTCAAGGCATGACTCACACCGAGGCCTTCGAAGTCCTCAAAGCAAAGTGGCAAATCACACCTCTACAAGGGTACCAACCCAAGGCGATCAACGCCAACCATGCTCATCACAAGTATTGTGGCTACCAACAACACAGTGGCCATCTTACTGAGGAATGCTTCGTCTTCCGTAACATCATCCAAGATCTCATAGACAAGAAAGAATTCATAGTTCATAGTGGGGGTGATGTCAATGTAATAAAGTTAGGAGAGTTTGAGGAGACCACTCATTCAATTCCCTTTGTGAATGAGGGCTTCAATATAATGAATGAATTTGACAATTTATGTTACGTTGTGACTTATGATGAGGTAATGAGGGAAGTGTTAGAGAATAGGAAGAAGCAAAATGGGAACGTCAACATCCTAACTCGATCCGGACGAGTCATAGCAAGCAATCCCACTACTTCTGTGCCGAACACCTCTTCTCAAAGATCGCAAGCTCGCGACCCTCCCGAAGATCCTTTATTAACACAACTCAAGAAGACTCAAGCCAACATATCCATTTGGGACCTCATTGCATCTTCAAAGAAACATCGAGATCTTGTTATCAGCAATCTCGATGACACGTCAATCTCTCCAGACACAACTCCCGAGGACCTTACTGCTATGATAGGCCACATACATTTTGGCAATGTCATCACTTTTGCCGATATGGACCTTCCACCATTTGGGTCCGATGACAATGAGTCTATCTATCTCAAAGTAAGGGCAAGGGGGAGACCTATTTTAAGAGTCTTGGTCAACGGTGGCTCCGCACTCAACTTAATGCCGGCCAAATCATGGGCATACTGGGGCTTAAGAGTTCAGATCTAAAGCCTTCTACTCAAGGAATCCGAGGTTACGACAGCACTGCCCACACAGTCATGGGTATGGTGGAAGTAGACATAAAGTTTGGGAGCATGGTTATGTCCGTCCCGTTTCAAGTGCTCGATGTCCCCTCCTTATTCAATTAACAGATTCGTCAACCGGGTTCACAAACGGACTCATTCAATGGATTCACAAACGGATTCATCAACCAGGGTTCACATACGGACTCATTCAATGGATTCATAAACGGATTCATCAAGCGGATTCACAAATGGATTCGTCAAGAGGGTTCACAAACGGACTCATTCAATGGATTAACAAACGGATTCATCAAGCGAATTCACTAATGGATTCGTCAATCGGGTTCACAAACGGACTCAACCATCGGATTCACAAACGGATTCGACTAATGGATTCACAAACGGATTTGGCAAAGGGTTCACAAACGGACTCAGACATCGGATTCACAAACGGATTCGACCAATGGATTCACAAACGGATTCATCAAGCAGATTCACAAATGGATTCGACAAATGGACTCACAAACGGGTTCAACAAATGGATTTAAAACGGATTCATCTAGCGGATTTACAAATGGATTCGTCAAGCGGGTTCACAAACGGACTCATCCAATGGATTCACAAACGGATTCATCAAGCGGATTCACAAACGGATTCGGTACACCTCCTCTATAAACAAAAGCCGCTCACACAGGGAGCACACCTCTATCTCTCGCAATCTCAAATTCCTGCTTTCATCGAGTCTTTGATGTTTTCTTGGTGATGTCCTCGGTGGATGTTTTCTTTTGTCGGCGCGTTTTGCTTCACAATCCACACATAGGGGTCAGATGCGCACGTCCCGCCACCAAGGCAGGAGGCGCGCGCTTCTGGGCGTCAAATACAGATTTTCTCCAAGAATCCCTCCCTTGCTCATTTTACATGATTTTGCCCGGGAAAGATTTCTTGGTGACTTTGTTTTGGCACCAAAATCACAAGTTTTACACCAATATAAACTTCTCTTCTTCACCATTTCAAAGGGAGAGACTTTTATGATTAAAAAAACTATACATAAACAAATTCAAGGCATTTTCAAGGCATTTCCCTAAGAAGTACTTGAAGTCATTTGAAGTTTAGGTAAACAATACTCCTTTCTCTCTTCTCTCTACTTCATCTCTTCTTTTCTTCTTTTACTCTTTTTTATCAAATGTGCAATCATCCAAATCATTTTGGGACATGACACCAAAGATCACTTCATTATATTGAAGTTGGTCAAGGAGTTATGTCCCTACATTCAAAACACCCCTTTTTAATTTTATCATTATCAAAAAATAGGAAGAACATTTTATTTATGTAGACTTTGAACAAGCAAGACCAACATTAGTTGGGCGAGATGGGTGTTTAAGTACTTCCCATCTCGTAACCTAACCTCCGAACCTCATAACAAGAAGATGTGGGGATATCTCTATTCATGAGCATTGGGCTGATTTTCCCAATATTCTTCCTGGAAATCATGTTGAGGTCTCTAGTCTTTTTGAGAATGGGCAGCCCCGTATTGATCATATTAGGGATGTCTATGGAGAGCAACTTTTACACCATATTCAAAGGTACAATATTCAGATTATTGATAATCCTGACAAACCTTTTTGGTGTCCCTCTACTTCGGGTAGCTTTTCTATTTCCTCAGCTTGGAAAGTATCTAGACCTACAGGTACCCATAATCCTATGTTCGAGAATTGCTGGAATTCTCACATCCCTCTCAAAATTTCTGTTTTTATGTGGCGGCTCCTCAACAATGGTCTTCCTACTGATTTGGCAATCCAACGAAGAGGAATTTCCATGGTTTCTGCATGTGTTTGTTGTTCTCATCCTTCGACTGAAGACCTTGATCACCTCTTTGTTCATAGTCGTATTGCTAAGGAGGTCTGGGCTCAATTTTCGAACTTAATGGGGATTAAGATCCAAATATACAATGTTCGGTCTTTGATAGCTAGCTGGTGGTTTAGCACTGGTAAATATGGCCCGAAGGGATCCAAATGGCTCTCCCATCTTCTTCCATGTTTTATCCTATGGGAAATTTGGAAAGGTCGAAACAAAGCAAAATTTGAAGAAAAAAGAATGGCTGCTCCACTTATTATTACCGAGGTTATTTCTGCGTTGCAAGGTATTATTAAAGCTTTTAATATTTCTTTTAGAGCTACGTGGGTAGAATTTCATATTTTCTCCTATTTTGGTCTCCCCATCCATAATTTCGAGTGTAAGAAGGCCCGCATGGTGGTTTGGCAGCCCCCGTTGGTAGAGCAATTCAAGCTTAACACTGATGGGGCATCTAAAGGCAATCCGGGTATAATGACAGGTGGAGGTATTTTCAGAAATAAAATGGGAAAAATTTTGTTTGCTTTCTCCAATTACTATGGGCATGGGACAAATATGGTGGCTGAGGCTAGGGCCGTCCGTGATGGGCTGATTTATGCTAGAAATTTTGGTATTGCTTCTTTATGGCTTGAGATTGATTCTGAAGTGCTTCTTAAAATTCTCATTGAGAATTATCACATTCCATGGTGTATTTGGTATGAAGTGCAGGAAATAAAGCGTTTAATGCATATGCTTTCGGTCAGAATTTCACATATTCTTCGTGAAGGAAATAGAGTAGCGGATGGATTAGCCAATGCAGCTGTGGTCTCTAGGTCAAACTCGGTCTATTACTCTTTTGAGGATCTTCCTGAAGACTGCAAAGGCCCATATGTTTTGGACAGCTCTTCAACTCCTTATATTCGGATTAGGTGATATGGCTAGATTATTGTGCTTCTGTTTTTTTAGCTTGGCTAGTTCCCCTCCCCTTTATTGTAGAGGTATTTACATTACGTGTAAAGCCCCCCTAGCTTTCCTTTATTTGGTGGTTGAGGTTGTCATGTCCCCCACCATGTTTGTATTTTAATTTTTATATTAATAAAATCTAGGGAGGTACCGTCCTCTTTTCGCCAAAAAAAAAAAAAAAAAAAAAAAAAGAATCTCTGTTTTCGTATCAAAACTTAAGCTAAATATTAGGTTTTTCTTATGTTCCTCTAAAAACATTGGTGGCGACTATAAACAACTAAAACACGAATAAACATCCTAGGAAAATCCCTCCACCGCTCTAGCCTAAAGCGCGTGGGCTCCTCCCGAGGTATCTACACCATTATGTTTGGCAATGAAAAGAGTAGTATCGATTTTACAGCACGTGAAGCCTTTCTCAATGAGAAACTTATATAGTGTATCATACCATGCTCTTGGAGCTTGTTTGAGTCCATACAAAGCTTTTTGGAGTTTGTAAACATGTTCTGGAAATTTTGAATCTTTAAATCCAGATGGTTGAGCTACATAGACTTGTTCTTGGAGTTCATCATTTAGAAACGTGCTCTTCACATCCATTTGATATAGCTTGAAGTTCTTGTGAGTAGCGTAAGCTAGAAAGATTCTGATAGCTTCAAGTCGTGCTACATGTGTAAAAGTTTCATCGTGATCAATCCCTTGTTCTTGCTTGTAGCCTTGTGCAACCAACATTGCTTTGTTTCTTGTGATGGTTCCATTCTCATCCATCTTGTTTCTGAACACCCATTTTGTACCAATCACTCCTTGATCATGTGGTCTTGGAACCAGAGTCCAAACCTCATATCGTTCAAATTGATTGAGTTCTTCTGACATTAAAATAACCCAATTTGGATCTTGGAGCTTCATCAGCCTTCTTTGGTTCAATTTGAGAGATAAATGCAGTGTAAGCATCAAAGTTTGTAGCTCTCCTTGTACGAACCCCAACATTTAGATCACCAATGATATTTGCAATTGGTTGACCTCTAACTTCACGAATTTCAGGAGGTAAGTTAGGCTGAGTTGTTGTAAGATGAAGGTCTTCAATTGGTATATCTTTACCAGATTCAAAACCATTAAAGTTAGGGGGTTGAATTGGTTCAGAATTGAAAATGGGGGTAACATCAGGTGCGGCAGTAGATTGAGGCACATGTGTATCTTCAATAGGCATGACATTCATAGGGGGTGCCACTGAAGACTCACTAGGTACGCCATACATGGAATTAGGCGCAACTGATATAGATGGATTTCCTTGATTAGATGACTTTTGATCTTGTGTAGGCGCAACTTGTATAGGAGCATCTGTCTCAATAAACTCAATAGAATCATTAGAAGCATTTGGAGCCAAATGTGGCTCAAGGAGAGAGAATGTTCATCAAATGTAACATGTACAGATTCAACTATCACTAAAGTAGATCTATTAAAAACACGAAAAGCTTTCGAATGTTTGGCATACCCAACAAAAATACCTTCATCAGCTTTGGCATCGAATTTACCTCTATGTTCTTTTCTGTTGTAGATGATATAGCATTTGCATCCAAATATTTTGAAGAAAGCAATGTTGGGAGCTCTACCACGCCAAAGTTCATATGGGAGCATCCAATTTTTTTGTTGTGAATGTTGACAGCTTCTTCCCAAAAGTACTTAGGTAGTTTGGCTTCAGCTATCATCGTTTTTCTAGCCTCAATCAACGTTCTATTCTTCCTTTCCACAACACCATTTTATTGAGGAACTCCAGCAGTTGAGAAGTAATGATCTATTCCATGATCATCACAATATCGAGAAACATCATTGCTCTTAAATTATGTTCCATTGTCGGATCGAACACTTACGATGTCATCTTCTTTTTGAGTTTGGAGCAGTCTGAAGAGAGTGGTCAAGTTTTCATAATAATTGTCTTTTGATATCATTATTTCCACCCATGTATATCTTGAATAATCATCCACCACAACTAGAGTATACTTGTTTCCTCTAATACTTGCAGTGGTAACTAGTCCAAATAACTCAATGTGAAGCAGTTGCAAACATCTAGAAGTTGAGGGATTTGTCTTGCTGGAGAAAGACTGTTTTGGTTGTTTGCCAAGTTGACGTGCGACACACTTTTTGTCATGATGATCAGCAACTTTGGGAAGTCCTTTTACAAGATTATTCCTGCTGAGTTTTGATAAATACTTGAAGTTCAAGTGACTTAAGCGCTTGTGCCATAGCCAACTATTTTCGCTCACACTTTTTGCTACAAAACAAAGATTAATACTAGAGTTCATATTTTGAAAATCAATAATATAAATATTTGTCTAACGATATCCAGTAAGTAATGGCATTCTAATCATTTGTCGCATAATTGAGATATGGTAATAGATTGTGCTTGAGTCCTTCAACTAGAGAGACTCTTTCAATGCACACTTTTTCTTTCTTGAGCTTTCCATATGCTACAACCTGTCCTTTATTATTATCACCAAATGTTACTGAGGGACCTCTTTCTTCATGAACATCTTCAAGTAAAGTTCTATCTCCAGTCATGTGTCTAGAACATCCACTGTCGAGAATCCATTCATATGTTTTAGCTTTTGAAGATCCAGCCATGAAGCAAAGAACCTAAAATATAGATATTAAAGCAGGTCCCCTTTATTCCTTTTTGGGTCCTAAGGTTAGCAACTTTACCCACTCTTGCTTGACCTTAGGATTTTTACGTCCTTTGGCATTGGGAGTGAATCGCAAAAGGCATTCCACGGCCTTATGACCAGAACAATCACAAACTGAACAATGATGAAAGCCACCAATCACATGAGTTTTTACAAACTCCTTAATTTTATTTGGGATAGCATTCTTAATTGGGTCAGATGAACTAGCTTTATTTATTTATGCATGGTAACCCGGTTAATACGCATATATGGGTTTTATGGTGTAATGGTATTGAGATGGATGTAGTTGCTTCATCTAATCAACATATCTCAGTACGGGTCTCGGTTTTTGGGGAGCCATATGGGATTTTCTCTTTCGTGTATGCTAGTTGTGATCGTGTTACAAGACAATCTCTATGAGCAGATTTGGTTCAGTTATCTCATCAATTTTAAGGGCCTTGATTGGTGGGTGGAGATTTCAACATAATTGCCGATCCGTTTGAGAAGTTGGGAGGTAATGGTTGGGATTTCCCAAGTATCGATGAATTCTGTAATTGCATGGTTGCTGCAGGCATTTCTGATGCGGGATTTGAAGGGAGTATCTATACGTGGTGTAATGGGCATCCTATTGCAAAACGCATATGGCACCGACTTGACCGTGTGCTGGTAAATGGGGCGTTTACTGCGAAGCATGGAAGTGTCACTGTCATAAAGAAAGCAGCCTACTGAATAAAGAAAGCAGCCTATACAATTTTTTTTTTTTTGACATAAAAAACTAAAGTCTAATATTAGGATAAGAGATTCTATCAAAGTATAACAAGCTTTGGCACAAACGAGGGCAATCAACTAAAGAGTGAAAATCACAATCTGCACTACCATCCGCGCCATAATTAGCAAGAAAATCTCCAACTTTGTTTCCTTCTCGAAAAATATGAGTGACCCGGATCTGAATCTCTCCCATAATTCTGAAAATGGCTTGAATTATATACCAAATCTCCCATGGAATCTGATATTTCCGATTGAGAATGTTAGCAAGAACTTCTGAATCAATCTCTAACCAAATGGTGTGAAAACCCATCGAATGCGCATGAATGAGACCATCTAGAGCAGCCCTTGCCTCTGCAACCATGTTTGTGGCTTGACCATAAAACCGAGAATACGCAGAGATAAAAGAGCCATCATGAGAACGAAGGACACCACCTCCTGAAGCAATACCAGGATTTCCTCTAGAAACTCCATCAGAATTAAGCTTGATTTGACCAGAAATCGGAGGATTCCAAGAGACAAGCTTAACCCGAGACAACTTAGGAATAGCCGGGACCACTTCAAAAAATTGAAATACATACTCATCCCTAGATACAACAGGAAAATAGAGTTTATGAGCACTAAGAATACCAATAATCTGATGCCGAATATTATGGATTACTTTGTCCGAGTTTGGAACTAATCCATCAAACCTGCACTTATTCCGATGCTTCCAAATTTCCCAACAGATAAATCCGGGCAGAATATTACCCAACCAAGAAACAATACTTGTACTAGAGGGGGAATGCCAAGCAACAATTCTAGTAGCAATAGAAGAGCCCAAAATCGGTAAACCAAGCATAACTCCAAAAAACGTCCATACACTCTTAGCAATATCACCATTAATGAAGAGGTGATGTATTGATTCAGAGGAAGAATTCACACAACAAATGCATTTAGAAACAATAGGAATACCTTTTCGAGAAACATTTTCATCCGTTGGGAGGGCAGCTTTAAGGGCTTTCCAAAGAAAGACCGAGACTTTGAGAGGAATGTGTTTATGCCAACACCAATCAAAAGCATTATCCCGTTGTCTTGAAACTCGACATTCCATCCAAGCAGAAGAAATGGAAAAATTACCAGAAGTTGAAGGAATCCAAAATGCTTGATCGTTCCCCGCCTCAATCTGAATATTATTGGCTTGTAGCGCCATCAAAGCTTGTTGACCAAAAGTGTCAAGAACATACTCTTCACGAAGCACGCCATTTTCATATAGAGAGAAAATTTGATCATGACGATTATCTAAAAGAGTAATATCATGAGAAAGCCATTTTTCTTGAATGGAAATCTGACCATTACCCACACCCCATCTAAGCCTCTCTTCCACCAAATCTTTAACACTAACCATCCTTCTCCAAATGTGAGAGCAACCTTGGCGGGTCATAGCATCCATGGGATGAGTATCACGACAATATTTGGCACCAAGGAACTGACCCCAAAGAGAATCTGAAGTACGAAAGCGCCACCAAAGCTTCATGGAAAAAGCCATAGCCATTTCATCAAACTTGCGCAGCCCTAACCCTCCTTCTTCAACCGGCCAAAAAAACTCCTTTCTAGAAACCCAGTGACACTTTTTTCCTCCATCCGGGCTGCTCCAAAAGAAATTAGAAATCAGACGATTCATTGCATTGATTA
The DNA here is from genome assembly GCA_026119855.1 of Campanula takesimana. Lineage (NCBI taxonomy): Eukaryota > Viridiplantae > Streptophyta > Magnoliopsida > Asterales > Campanulaceae > Campanula > Campanula takesimana. Next base: position 67,335 of record JAOWBW010001704.1, on the reverse strand, counting down.
CACCCTTAGGAGGGTCCAGCAAGGATATATAATAAATGGGAATTGCCTGCAGACAAGCTTTGATAAGAATCAATTTAGCACCAGCTGAAAGAATTTTCCCTTGCCAAGAGTCAAGACGAACTCCAATTTTTTGCATAACTGGATCAAATAAGGCTTGTACTTTCCGCCCAATATAGAGAGGGCAGCCGAGATATATAATAGGTAAATGCTTTTTCTGAAATCCCGTAACATTGGCAATAGCATTATCTCGATCCGCATTATCCCTCCCAGTAATAAAGCAAGATTTAGAGACACTGACCATCTGACCCGAGAATTGTTGATATTCTTCAAGAAAATTCATGTGCATTTCAAGAGACGGAATGCTACCATTACAAAATATAATAATATCATCAGCGTAGGACAAATGAGAGATAACAGGAACATTAAGGTTACCCGTGTGATAGTTGACTTGAGGATGAAGGAGGTGTAGATTATTCAGCCCACGACTTAACACTTCAGCAGCTACGATAAAGAGGCTGGGGGAAATGGGATCGCCTTGACGCAACCCTCTAGAAGATGAAAAATAACCACTAGCATTACCATTTATGAGAACCGAAAACCAACAGGAGTTGATACACCGAAAGATCATATCAAGCCACTCTTCAGAAAAACCAAAACTCCTCATAACTTTAATCAAGGCAAACCAAGAAATCCGATCATACGCTTTCGCCATATCAAGCTTTAAAGCTACATTAGAACCAAAAACCTTGCGTTTAAGAGAGTGAAACATCTCTTGAGCAAGCAACACATTTTCATGAATCAAACGCCCCTTAACAAAACCACTTTGTTGAGGAGAAATAATACGGGGGAGAACATTCTGAAGACGAAGGCAAAGAAGTTTTGTAATAACTTTGTTCGAGAAATTACACAAACTAATAGGCCTAAGTTCAGAAAAAGAGGTAGGAGCAGCCACCTTTGGAATAGTTATAATAAGAGTGCTGGTCCAACTGCGAGGAAGATGAAAACCACAAAAGAATTCCACCACCGCTCTATGAAGATCAGCCTTGATAATATCCTAACATTTATGATAAAATTCACCCGTGAAACCATCGGGACCCGCTGCACTCGAGGCACTCATGCTGAACACCACATCATGAAGCTCTTCCAAAGAAGGACTAGCAATTAATATCCGATTTTCATCATTGGTAATCAATCTAGGAATTAGATTCAATAAACCATTTGGGGGATTATCATTAGCTCCATTAAGCTGATCTGAATAAAACTGCACCGCTTCTTCTTGGATCAGATTTTGGTCATCAATCCATTGCCCATTCGTACCCCGGATCCTATGAATGAAAAGTTGCTGCCTTCTTTTTTTAACATAAGCATGAAAAAATCTGGTATTATGATCCCCATCTCTTATCCACGCCAAATTTGCTTTCTGCATCCAAAATTCTTCTTCAATCTTTAAACGATAGGAAAGGTTAGCTTGAGCAAGGTGGAGAGCAGCCCTATTCTCTTCACTAGGGTCTTGCTCAAAAGCCAACTCTTTCCCACAAACCTCATCTTCCGCATTCTTGACAAGTTGATCAACCCTCCCAAAAGTGTTTCTATTCCAGACTTGTAAGGCATGTTTAAGTCTAGTAAGTTTCTTAGCAAATTTCACCATAGGTCTCCCAAACAACCAGCCAGCCCAAGAAGATTGAACCGTAGACAAGAAAGTATTATTTCTAGTCCAAATGTTCAAGAATCTGAATACACCCTTCCTAACTTCATCAACCAAGCGAATATTAATAACTAATGGAGCATGATCTGAACAAGTTCTATTCAAATGCTCAATAGATGTTTGAGCAAATCTTTGAAACCACCTTGCATTATACATTGCCCTATCAAGACGTTGAAGAATTGTAGCTCTCTCAGTCCGCTTATTCCACCAGGTATACACATGCCCTCTATAACCCCCATCAATGAGGTTAGAAACTTGAATCATATCAACAAATTCAGATGTTGTACGATCAACAACAGGTTTGCCCCCAAGTTTCTCGGATTGATCTATAATTGCATTAAAATCCCCAACAATCATCCATTCATCTGCCGTATCACTCATATCAATGATATAATCCCATAAGGCCCGTCGAATGTATTTATTGCAGCTAGCATGAACAAAAGATAAAAGAACATAATGAGGCCAAAGAGCATGACTAACACGAACCGTAACTACCTGATCATCTTGAAAAACCAAAGCACAAGTAATACCGTGTCTCCATATAACCCAAATATTACCTTTATCATTCGAAATACCACCAATACATCTGAATTTACGAACATAAGAAGGAAGGACAGAAGTATCCAACTTAGGCTCATAAATACCACCAATCGAGATATCATGCATCCTTAGAAGTCTCTTCACCCTTCTAATAGATGCTAAATTTCCAACACCACGAATATTCCAGCTTAAAACTCCTACCATTAAAACAATAACGAGGAGAGAGAAAAGAGAAGGGCTTTTAAGCCAAAGAAGGATCTCCGCTCCTAATATTAGGAGCTGGATTTGTAAAGTCACCATTACAAGCATGAGAAGAGAGCTCATGAATGTCAAAATCTGTTGTCATGCGAGGACCACGAGGAGAAAGCTGCAATTGGTCTATAATAGCATCACTAGAACGTGGATAAATAACTGAATCCGCAACCAAAAGTTCAGAGTCAGAATCAACATTACCATCATCAACATTAACAATAATAGGCTTTGAACCATCCACATCATTCACGAGAGTAGCGTTTATACCATCCTGAGTTTCCATAATGATTTCCTCATCCATTCATTCCTCTTCAAGCTCAATGATCCCATCAACCACAATACCTTTTTGTCCTTGAGAAACCACCACAGGAGCAGCCTTATCCACCTTATTCATAGCCTTTAAGGACGTAGGAGACACAAAAGGAACCCCCCGTTTTGGAAGGAAGCTGAAACCACTTGTAACAAGATTAGAAAAGAGGGAGCTTTGTCTAGTAGGAGATAAGGGCTTAGGAGCCATAGGAGCACCAACAACAGTCTTAGCATGAATATGAGTTAGGGGGTTACCTTGAGGAAATATCGTTGAGTTCTGGCCATTACCTTTACTTCCACCGTCTGACTTAGGATTGACATCAAATTGAACACTTTTTAGAATTCTGAGTATCTTTGCCACGAGCATCATTAGCTGATTTACTTTTTTCCACATAAACTTGTTTTTGCTTATCCTTCTGACCCATACTTCTTTCCTTATTAGTACCTTTATCTCCTGCACCAGTATTAGGGTTTGGAACCGGAGCATCCTCCACACCTACTCCAGAATTAGCCTTGCTCAAATCTGCCTTAGGAACCTCCTTTTCGTTGGTTTCACCTTTACGGGGATGAAGGAAAAAACATGAACTCATATCATGACCAAGCTTATAACAATGTTTGCAATAATGGGGCAAATTTTGAAACTCCAAAGGCTGATAGAAACTTGAGAATTCATCTCCACAATCAATAAAGACCCTAGAAGGCAGCTTCTTTAGCAAATCAACTTGAACTAAAACCCTAGCTTCACTTGGGCGAGACAAATTTGCCGTGGCCTGATCAATTTGTAAGGGTTCTCCAAATATCTTGGCGATTGAAAAAATACAAACTTTGTTGAACATATGAATTGGAAGGCCAGGGAGACTTACCCATACAGGAAATAAAGGAGACTCCTTCTCCGGATGCCATGAAGGTGTCCAACGAAAAACTCTCATTGGGAACCGGCCAAGATGCCATAATTCTTTAGCCCATAATCTGTTGAAGTCTCCCTCATGCATTAACCGAATGAGAACATGTTTTGAATCAATGTGACCCAAAATAAAATCTGCTTTCAATCCAAATTTCAAAAAATACTGTCGTGTAGACTCCATGCTAGGCCTCCCATGAGAAAATTTTCCCACAAGCGTAAATCGAAAAGGCTGGGCCAGCGAATTAATCATGTCCTTACTCATCTTAATCGCTGGTTCCCCTTTATGCATGGACATCGGAATAATATTCAAAGGAGGAGGAGGAATAGCAGAATCCTTAAGCAAGGAGGCAAACGATTTCTTTTGAGTAGGCGAGGAAGGAGTCGGGATGTCCTTATCAGAATAGGGAGGTGGAGAAATGGCTGCCGCATTAGGAAAAGATGCGGCATGAGATCCTTGAATGCTAGGGTTTCCTAATGCGCTAGGGGTTCCATTCTGACTAGGATTCTGAACGGGATTGGGCTGCACAAGAGATACATTAAGGGGATGAACAAAGGCCGGAGCAGCCATGAAAACCAACCGGAAAAAGGGAAACCCTAATTAGGGTTACGAAAAGCAAAGAGACGGCTAGAGAGAGAAGAGAGAAAAAGTCGATCTCTTCTGAGTCCGTTTCAATCCAAGTCTTGAGTTCCTTTGATGGTGATTCTTCCTCAGCAACCATGTCCTTGTGACAAGAGAATTTAGGATTGTGGCTGCTCTTTTTCTTTATGTACTCAAACTTGGGAATTGGTTAGCTTGATGCAAAGTGACCTGGTTTCCTGCAATTAAAACAAACAAGATCTTCTTTCTTTTTGAATCATTGCGCCTTGTGAATTTTGGAGGAGCTCTGCAGCTAGATCCTGGAGTTTTGTTGGTTCCTCCTGGTTTTGAGAACTTTCTAAACTTCTGGAATCTCTACACAAATAAAGCGACGTCTTTTATCATCCATGTCCAATAGCTCGGAAGTAGAGATTTTGGGGTCTGAGCTTTTCAACATGCGCTTCTTCTCTTTGCGCCAACATTGCTATGGATTTTGATTTTCCTTCAGTTTCACTGATACATTGAAGTTTGAGTTCATAAAACTTGAGATTTGCATAACGGTTTCTTAAAGTCCAATCATTCAAAGTTCCAGCGTCTTCATGAGCGCTAGATTTGTGGAGATATCTTGATCCAAAAGCATCATGGAAATTAACATTCAATTCCTTATTTGAGAATTTCTTGCCAAGTAAAATACACAGATTGGTAATTTCACAATAACATTCATAGGTCTGTCTGAGAGTTTCACCAGGAAGTTGAGAGAAATTGTTGAACCTCTTTTGAACTTCATATCTCTTGTTCTCCTTACAAATCATGTCTCCTTCAATATGCTCTTCAGTAGCATCCCATAATTCATTTGCAGTAGCACAATGCATGACTTCTTGCTTCATTGTAGTGCTTAAGGTGCTTAAGTGAATGTTTCTTGCTTTCCCATCATTTCCAACTCTTCTTGCTTCTTGCTTCTTCTTCAGTCCATTCTTCCTTTGGTTTTTGAATGGTTGGTTGAGCAGCGTTAGTGCGTGGGTTTGGATTCGCTATAATCGGGATGTAAGGTCCATAAACAACGGTGTCATGAAGCCTTTCATCAATTGAGTTGAGATGGGTCAAGTTGCTGAATTTCCATACGTCAAAATGATCTTCATCAAAGACGGGAACATGTGTGTAGTTTGCAGTTGCCATAGGTTTTAAGTTTGCCATATTGAATTGGCACCCAAACTGTTAAGCTTGAAAAACAAAAAGAAGTTTTATAAAGGTATTAGCTCTGATACCACTTGTTGGTCCCAAAGGGCAATAAGGGTATTAGATACATTAGTGATTGGGCCTAGTGCAAGTGAGAGATTGTTGGTGTATATGCCCTAAGCATGTTATTTTGGCACGTTGTTTGACAATGTTTGTTATCACTTTTCATTTATATATAAAGAGATGTTTTGGATTATTATTTATTGTTACATGTTTTATTATAATAATCTCTATCCCTAGTACTTATGAAGAACTAGTATAAGTTTAATTCGATGATCATATGATGATCATGTGTATTGGATACAAGTTAAACTTATGTGTATGTGTTGGGGAATACATACTGGGCATGACCCAACTATGAGGTTTATGTCATGGTCAAAATGTCATAATTAAACCTCTAATAGTTATATCATTTGAATCCTTGGACCTGAGATTATTACGATCTTCCACATAATGGAAATCATGTTTGACATATTCAAACGTCACTCTTAACCAAGTGATTCTAAAGGATATGATTGGCATGATCGAAGTTATGTAGGGAAGTGTAATAAGTTAAGATGGAATTTTTCCCTCTTTGTGAGAGAGGTCAAACGTGGGCCCCTCGATGAATAGTGTTGATGAAATGCATGGCCGTGCTCAAATGAATTGATATGATCAATGTCATTTGTATTATCAAACTATTTGGAATCGAGAAAAGTATTGAGCATTGTAAGTTGACCATTGATGATGACTTACGCTCAATGACAACGTGGACAAAAGGATTATGATATGTTCTATGAAGGATAAGAGAACTTTGATAAAGTTGTATCCTTTGGGTAATCATGATGGACTGCTAGGGTCCGCTCATGATTTATGAGGACAAAATGTATTTAGACTCATTGCCTACTTGATATAATCCTATGGGGTCACACACAATGGAACGAATTGTTAAAAGGCAAAAAGGGTAGAATTTTGGTCTGACACGACCGTGCCAGATATAAAGCACGACCGTGCCAAATGGCACGGCCGTGACGGTTATAAAGAATGACCGTGCCAATATTGATCAGCCGAGGAGTGCTAGTGCGCACTGATTGGCACGACCGTGCCAATTTTCAGGCACGACCGTGCCAGAGCTGACTTGACCGAAAATCTAATTCTTAATTTGGGTGACCGGATTTAGGTTTCCTTAGTCCTTAAGGTTTAGGACTAGAACCTATATAAACATCTTTTCACCAGCCATTAAGTATATGATACCTAGTTGTTTGAGAAACAATATTCTTGAAAAAAAAAAAATTGGCGAAAGGAGACGGTACTCCCTAGATTTTATTAATATGGAAGAAAAATACAAACGAGGTGGGGGACATTACGGCCTTTTATTGTTTTTTAATGGCTGCTATGATTTATTGGAATGTTAGAGGTATTGGTAATGGTGCTACTTTCAGACGTGTAAAAAGGCTGTTCCGTCTTCATGGTGCTTCCTTTTTTGCTATGTCTGAACCAAAAGTTGGTAATTTTCAGCGTTGTACTACGCAAAGGAAGTTGGGTTGTGGAGGTAGTGTTGTGAATTGTAATGGTAAGATTTGGTTCTTCTGGAAGCATGGATTTGACTGCCAGGTTATTGTTGATTCTTCTCAAGCGATTACGCTCCAAATTTCTCATATTCTTTGGGAATCTCCTATTCATATAACTGTGGTTTATGCAAGCTGTAATAGATTTGATCGTCGAGAATTATGGGACTCTCTAATAGATTTCAGCTCTTGCACCACTCCTTGGATGGTTATTGGTGACTTTAATTGTGTGCTGAATCAATCTGAAAAGGTTGGTGGCAAACCGATTAATAGAAGGGCGGTTCGAGAATTCTCTGACATGATTCAATTTTCTGGGCTCATTGATGCTGGCTTCTTAGGTAATTCTTTTACTTGGGTGGATAAACCTAGAGGTAAGCCTAATATTTATCAGCGGTTGGATAGAGCTCTTTATAACTCTCTATGGATGGATCATTTCCATATAACTTCTGTTACTCATCTTAATCGAACTTGTTCCGATCATTTGCCTCTTCTGGTTCAAGTTAAAGCCAAAAATGAAGTCTCTAAAGGATCCTTTCGTTTTCTTAATGTTTGGATTAAACACAACTCCTTTCTTTCTGTGGTCGAAAAATCTTGGAAGGATTATATGGATGGTAGGCCTATGGTTCGATTTGCTAAAAAGCTTGCCCGGCTTCGTAAAGCTATTTCTGTATGGAATAAAGAGGTTTTTGGCCGAGTTGATCAGCAGGTTCGGAAGACTGAGGATGATGTCTGTCACAAGGAGTTGATTTTTCAGAATGATAGTTCGGATGCTAATAGGGCTGCCCTTAACTTGGCTCAAGCAAATCTTCTTGCGAGGCTGAAAGTTGAGGAGGATTTATGGCACCAAAAGGCAAATATCAAATGGCTTAAGGAGGGAGATTGTAATACAAATTTTTTTCACTCTTATGTGAAGAAAAAAAGGCAGCAGCTTCATATTCTTCGCATTCGAGATCGTAATGGAAGTTGGCTTCACGCTAAGGAGGATATTCAAGAGGAAGCTGTTTCCTTTTTCTCGGATCAGCTCCAATCCCCTCATGTTATTCCTTCCGATGACATCTTGGATGTGATTCCAAGGATGATTAATGATGATGATAATGATATGCTCACGGCTGTTCCGTCGTTAGATGATTTGAAGGCTACTATTTGGTCCATGAATGAGCTAAGCGCTGCTGGTTCGGATGGTTTTAATGGGGCTTTCTATAGGAGTTGCTGGGATATTATCAAGGATGACCTTTATAGAGCCATTAAGGAATTCTTTTCAGGTTTTCCTTTGCCTAGAAGCTGGACTTCAACCCTTATTGTTTTAATTCCAAAGGTTTGTGCTCCTACTTCTTTTACGGAGATGCGTCCGATTAGCCTTTGTAACTTCTCTAACAAAATTGTTACTAAGCTCCTCAATTCTCGGCTTGCTACAATTCTTCCTCGTATTATTTCCCCTCAACAAAGTGGTTTTATGAAAGGGCGGTTAATTCATGAGGATGTCCTTTTAGAGCAAGAGCTTATGCACTCTCTATGGAAAAAAGTGAGAGGGACAAATGTCAGCCTTAAATTGGACATGGCCAAAGCCTATGACCGGATATCCTGGTTTGCCTTGATTAAAGTGATGAGAAGGTTTGGATTCTCTGAAATTTGGAATGATCTAATTTTTCGATGCATATCTTCTTGCTGGTTTTCTGTGCTTGTGAATGGGGAAAGCACTGTTTTTTTTCATTCATCTCATGGCCTTCGTCAAGGAGACCCTATTTCTCCAACTCTGTTTATTATTGCAGCTGAGGTGTTGAGTAGAGGGTTAAATCAGCTTCATTCAGATTTCCCCCAATATCGCTACCGTGCCCACATTCATACTCCTACGATTTCCCATCTTTCTTATGCTGACGACATCATTATTTTTTGTAACGGGTCTAAAGACTCATTGGAGGCTCATATGAGGTGTTTAAATTAGCACCAAAATTTTTCGGGTCAGCTTGTCAAAACAAGGAAGTCTTGTTTTATTACTGGGAAAAATGATGATGTTCGGGATGACATTATTATGGCTGCTACGTCTTTTGAAAAGAAAACCCTTCCTATCAATTACCTTGGCTGCCCTCTTTATGTCGGGAGGAAAACGATTTCTTTATTTGATTCGGTTCTCCAAAAAATGGCTGCTCGGCTTGCTTCTTGGCAAGGGAGGATTCTCTCGTTTGGGGCCAAGTTAACGCTTATACAGTCATGTCTTCAAGCTATCCATGTCTACTATATTTCTTTGGTGTTTAAAGCTATGTACCGTCTCATTGCTAACTTCTTTTGGAGTAATGAAGAAGGTCAAAAGAAATGTCATTGGGTAAATAGGGATCTTATGTTTCGGCCTACTGATGAGGGTGGCCTTGGTCTCCGTCGTTTTGAGGATATTTCTATGGCGTTCGCCATGAAGCTTTGGTGGCGTTTTAGAAGCTCTTCTTCCCTATGGGCTGATTTTTTGAAGGTCTTATCATTTGGAGAATTGGGCGGGGTTCTATTTCGATTCATGAGCAATGGATGGAGGGGATTCGGCCTAATATTCCTGGGGACCACATTGAATTCTCTTCGTTATTTGTTGATGGGCTTCCCAGTTTAGAGTTCATTTAGAATAATTATGGCATGCATGTTCTTCAATTAATTCAGCACCAAAATATTGTTCTTTCTGATGACCCGGATTGCCTTTTTTGGACTCCTTCTCCTAAAGGTCAGTTTTCTATATCTTCAGCATGGAAAGTTTGTCGAAAGAAGTTTCACCATAGTCCTATTTTTGAGTTTTGTTGGAACAAGGTGATTCCAACTAAGATTTCTATTTTTCTATGGAGAATGTTGCATAATGGTCTCCCTACGGACTTGGCTATTCAATCTAGGGGAATTCTTCTTGCCTCTTCTTGTGTTTGCTGCTCTCACCATTCTAATGAAGATATAGATCATCTTTTTGTTCATAGTCAAGTGGCGACTGAAACTTGGGAGTTTTTTGCTCGTATGTTTGGTTTTCCAGTAATGCTCTACAATGTTAAGTCTATTTTTGCTAGCTGGTGTTTCTCTTCAAAGTCGGGTGATAGTAAGGGGATTCGCTGGCTTTGTAGAATCCTCCCTTGTTTCGTTTTTTGGAATTTATGGAAGTGCCGAAATAAAGCTAAATTTGAAGCCTTACAGATGTCTTCTGGTGAGGTTACTCGAAGTGTTATTGATCAGATTTCAAGGGTTATCTCGGCATATAATGTGAGCTTTAGCTCTTCAAGCCTAGATGGCTACATTTTTTGGATTTTTAAAATCCCTATGGCTGGTCCCTCATCTCGGTGTCTAAGACTAGTTCATTGGCGGTCTCCTAGTCCGGGATTCATCAAGCTTAACACTGACGGGGCATCAAAAGGTAATCCGGGTCCAATCTCTGGTGGGGGTATTTTCAGAGATAATCAAGGGAAGATTTTATTTGCTTTTTCAAAATTTTATGGTCATGGTTCTAATATGATTGCTGAAGCTAATGCGGTTCTTGATGGGCTGCTTTATGCCTCTCGTTTTGGTATTTCCTCTCTTTGGCTTGAGATCGACTCTGAAGTCCTTTTGAATATTCTAATTCATCAATATCAGATACCATGGAGTATTTGGTATGAGGTTTTGCATATTAAAAGGCTTCTTTCCCAGATTAGCTTTCGTGTTACTCACATCCTCCGTGAAGGAAATCAAGTTGCTGATGGTCTTGCTAATACTGTTGCGGCTACAAGAACAAATTCGTAATTCTTCTCCATTGGTGATCTCCCTCTCTCTTGCAAAGGCGCCTACAACCTGGATAGAGCTGCTATTCCTTATGTTAGAATTTGATTGGTCATGGCTAGATTCCTGTATAGGTTTTTGTGTTTTGGTAGCCTCCCCTCCTTTTTTTGTAGAGGTCCTTACAACTTGTGTAAGGCCTCCTCCCTAGTCTTCTCCTTTCGGTGGTTAAGGCCGTCATGTCCCCCACCTTGCGTGTATTTAATTTCAATCTTTAATAAAATCTAGGGAGTACCGTCTCCTTTCGCCAAAAAAAAAAAAGGACATTACAGCCTTAACCACCTTAAAAGAAAGGACTAGGGGGAGGCCTTACACAAGTTGTAAGATCCTCTACAATAAAGGAGGGGGAAACTAGAAAATAAAGTAAATAGCCTATACAAAAATCTAGCCATGCAGAAATGAAAGCCCTTTAACTAAGGAAGCCGAGTGTAAGAGATCTGTGCTTTGTCAAGAGCAAAGAAACCCTTACAAAGATGAGGGAGCGCTTGGAAGGAGTTGAATTCAAGGTTTCTTTGAGAAACAATATTCTTGATCAATGATTGAGAATCAAATATCAACAACCATAATTTCATATAGCCTATTTTGGATCTAGCAGTCCGGATCAAGAAGGAGTTCTTGATATTCTTTCGCGTGTGGATACACATAGAGAGCGTTGATCTAAACTCCTCCAAGTTCGTGATCCAAGATTTGAAGTCGTGTTCCTGCGATCGTGATTCAAGGAAGCATGAAGAACAAATATTCAAGATCCGAAATTTTAACGCTCCATCACGGTTAGAATTCTAAATTCACCTTGTATTAATTTAATCGTCTTGAACGGATATAGGCTTTTTGGGTTTTATTCCGTTGCGCATGATTGTGCAAAACCCAACAAGAGAAATAAACGAGACTTGATGGTGAAAATAAATCAAACACAAGAACACAGATGTACGAGGTTCACCAACTTGGCTACGTCGACAGGTGGACCATGTTGGTGTGTATTCCCTAAGCACATTATTTGAACATATCATTTTCTTTACGCATTAATAAAGATATTGAATGTTTGATTATTATATCTATTGCATGTTTATTATAATAATCTCCATCCCTAGTAATTATGATTAATTAATAGTACATGTTTAATGGATAATCATATGATGATTATGTGTATGCAATACAATTAGACTTATGGGTATTGTTGGAGAACAAATATTGGACTGATGATTTTGTGTATGCAATACAATTAGACTTATGGGTATTGTTGGAGAACAAATATTGGACTGATGATTTTGTGTATGCAATACAATTAGACTTATGGGTATTTGTTGGAGAACAAATACTGGACTGACCCCTATGAGATTTATGTCATGGTCAAATGTCATAATTAAATCTCATATAGTTATATCACTTGAATTTTTAGACCTGAGGTTATTACAGTCTTCCACATGATGAACATGGGTAGCTATAAAGAATATGATTGGCATAATCAGAATCATGTAGGGAAGAGTAATAAGCTAAGAAGGAATTTGTTCCTCGTCAAGAGAGATGTCAAGCTTTGGCCACATTCGGGATCGAGAAAGCATTGAACAAAGTAAGTTGACCATTGACCATGACTTACATTCAATAAACATCGTGTAACAAAGAGATTGTATTATGTTCTATTTACGAAACTTTGGGATTTCAAAGTTATACTAATTGGGTAGTCATAATGTCTTGCTCTCCGCTTATGACTTACGGGTTCTGAATGGTTCAGACTCATTGCCAACTTAGTATAATACTATTGGGTCACACGCACAGCGGATAATTAAAAGGAGCAAAAAATGAGGCAGTATGGGATAGGAGTCGTACGGCTCCTTGAGAGCCATACGGCTGTCTTGGAACCGTACGGCTGGTGCGGCGCACTACAGTGTATATTAGGATTTTCTTGTTGGAAAAGAAGTCCTAAACCCTAAAGGATCTTGGAGACCTCTAGTATATAATATGTACAACCGGGATTCAGTCCCATAACATTGATTTGTAAAATCATAAACTCTTTCTTGGAGGGAGAGAATACACATATTATACTTGGGTTATTAGGTTTGATAATTCTCAATCATCAAACCATAATAATCAAAGGGAGCAATCGAAGAATCGTTCTTCATCAAGTTTTTCAATTCAAAGGACCTAGCAGTCAAGTCAAGAAGAGTTCTTGAATTCGATCGATGTGTGGATCACCGGTAGAGGGTGCTCTTCTTAGCATCTAAATCAAAGGTTTCATATTTCGATCTACAAGGGTTAGTTTCTTTCATCTTATGTATTATGAATTATTGATCATAGCAGATCTAGGCTTTGGGTTTATTCATGTAACGTCTTCCGCTGCGCATGATTACACAAAACCCAATAGACCATGGGTGGAGGGAGAATATATTACTATCAACTGGCAATCATAGATACAAATCTCGCTAATCTAGTTGCACGAATTATTATCATAATAATTCCCGATTGTCCCAACCTAGTTCTAGAATTACAGATTTGGAACTTCTGTCTAACATCTTGAACTTTTTGAACTACTCTCTAGTTCTAGTTCTAGTTGACAAGTTTACAAGTTTATTATTCTAGGGTAAAGGTTGTATTGATAGTCATAAATAACTAAAACCCCAAAGGAGAAGGAATCCTATTTCTTGTGTACAAAGTAATTCTATTCTTATTAGGAAACAACTTTTCTAACTATTGAACAATTCCTTGTACCAATAAAAAACCTAATTAAACCTTAATCCTTGTACAAAAAGGATTTCCTTTTACTTGGAGAGAAAGCAACTTTATTCTTATAAGGACACCACAATCCTTATTTTGGAAGAGGCAGTCTTCTGGGCAACCGCCGCACAGCATGCGACGGCGCCAACTTTTTTTCTTCCCAACAAAAGTAACACTTAATATAACGAAATGTAACACTTTTTTTTTTTTCAAATGTAACATTTTTTTTTCAAAATGTACCACAATTTTGGTGCAATAGATTAAAGATTACATAAAGATTGACAAACTAAACCAATGTCACACTTTTTATAAAGGAATGTAACACTCTTTTTTTCAAATGTAACACTTTTTTTTCAAATGTAACATTTTTTTTAAATGTACCACAATTTTGCTGCAATAGATTATTAAAGAAAACATAAAGATTGACAACTAAACTAATGTCACACTTTTTATAAAGGAATGTAACACTCTTTTTTTCAAATGTAACACTTTTTTTTTTCCAAAATTAACATATAATCGACAAACTAAACTAATGTTACATTTTATAAAAAATGAATGTAACATTTTTTTCTCAATTGTAACAGTTTATATTCTTAAATGTAACATTATATCCGAAATGTAACAATTCTTTATTAAAAAAGTAACAATTGAAATGCAACTCGATTATATATATGATTTTTTACTCTTTTTTAAAGAAGAAAAGTAACATTTATCAAATAAAAATGTTACATTCATCTATATATAAAATTATAATTATATATTCACTTTGTTACACTTCAAATATTACTTTTTCTAACAACAAAAACTATCAAACAATTTAAATTTTCTTGTAAAATTGTTGTTACATTTGACTGTAAAAAGTGTTACTTTTTGAACATGAAACTGTTACTTGTATATATTAGAACAAAGTGTTACATCTCAGCTGACAAGCAGCTCAAACTTTTTGTGTGTAAAAATATATGTTTAAAAAAAAAAACCATATCATGACCTATGTATTTTTATTCGTCTCGTCAAGACAAACACAACGGTATTTTTTTTAAAAAAAATCCGACTTATAAATCTCAAGATATAGCATTTTAAAGTTATCGAGTTTATTTTTTATTTTATTTTTTATTTTTTATTTTTTTTAAAAGAAAAAATTCTCTCTCTAGGTGAAATCTCTCTCTACGGTTTCGTCTTCTTCGTCGCCCTAGGGCTTTCCCTAGGGTTTTCTTCCTGCAATCATGACTTCACCATGGTTTTCCTCAGTCAACTCCAGTTCGAATAATCCCTACTTCAACCCTAATCCGTCTTTGAATCCAACCTCAAACTGTACTCCTTTCCCACCGTCATCCAACGGATCTGCAAACCCTAGTGCGGCGTCGACATCTGTTCATGCAAACCCTATTGCGCCGCAAACCAACCCCTTGCCGCAAACTAATTCTTCTTCGGGAAACCCCTCCCAGCCCTTGTCTAATAAGTCCTTTGCGGATTTATTCTCTGCTCCTTCTCATATAACACAATCTGATGCTTTTCCCATTGTTCCGTTGGCGACTCACAAAGGCACTCCTTCCGTTAAGTTGTCAAAGGAAGCTATTAATCAATTAGCTCGTCCTTTTAAATTGACTCTTGTTGGGAAATTCTCCCATGGGAGACCTTCGATGGAAGCTACTAGGCTAACGTTTGCTAAATTTCAATTGAAGGGTGTTTACAAATTAGGTCATTTAGACTCGAAGCATCTCTTGATCCAACTAACTACTGAGGCTGATTATCAGAGGTTGTGGATGAAAGAAACGTGGTATGTGGACAAATTCCCAATGAGGACTTTGGCTTGGTCCCCGGCATGGCGTCCGGAGCAAGAGTCACCCATTGTTCCAGTGTGGGTTGGGCTGCCCGGATTGCCCGTTCACCTTTTCAAAAAATCTTTCATATTCTCGTTGGCGAAGGCGATTGGCACCCCTTTATCTTTAGATAAGGCGACCTTCGAATTAACTAGACCAAGCATTGCAAAGGTACTAGTTCAAGTTGATGTTACTAAGAAATTGCCCTTTGAAATTTTTATTGATTGTGGTGACTCTATTCCGAGTTTTTACCAAAAAGTTGAATATGATAATTTACCCCGTTACTGCAAGCATTGTTTTGTCCTTGGCCATGATTCCAATGCATGTCGAAGGGCAAATCCCATTGCTGGACAAGTTAAGAAGAGTGGTCAAGAAAATAAGGTGAATGAGCTGGTATATAAAGAGAAACCTAAAGTGTTTTCTGATAAAAATAATGGGGTTGCTACTTCTTCCGGCTCGAAGGTAAATGGAGTATCAAAGGCACCAGAAGTTATTGATGTTGTGGATGGGGATAAAACTAAAGAAATTAGGGCCTCTGTCCCAAAAATGGCTGTTAGAGGGCAGCCCCTCCCTGCTGCTATAAACTTGGCTCTCCAAAAACCTAATTCGGAAAATAATGTCGGTTTGACGAATACTTTTGATGTCTTGAGTAAGTCGGATATTGGTGTGGATGGGAAAAATGAGGGTTTAGATGCTATTCTTGAAGAGGGCACCAAGGATGATACTATGGCAGGAGTTTTACAAAAAGTGGAACAGCATAGGGAGGATAATAAAACTTTCCGTGTTGATGTTAACAAGGATTCTGAAACGATCAAGGATACAGTGATGGCTAATACATCCTCCCAAGAAGTTGATGCTGATGGTTTCACTAAAGTTCATTCTAGGAGGAACCGTAATAGGTTAGCCTCCCCGCCTCTTTCCTAAATCTCTCCTGAGATCCATTTATTCTCTTTAAAATTGTTTCCAATGGTAGCTATGATTTTTTGGAATATTCGTGGTATTGGTAATTGTTCTTCTTTACGTAGAGCCAAAAAGTTGCTTAATCTGCATGGAGCTTCTTTTCTGGCTATTTCTGAACCTAAATTATTGTCATCTCAAATTGTGGAAATTCAAAGGAAACTTGGTTGTTCAGGGAGTGTCGCAAATAGTAACAACAAAATCTGGATATTCTGGAAGCACGGTTTTGATTGTAGGGTGGTGTATGATTCGGCTCAGGTCATTACTCTTCAAGTTTCTCATACTCTTTTAACTAATATTTCGATTGTGTATGCAAGTTTTGATAGATATGAGAGACGTGCTCTTTGGGACTATCTTATGGATTTGAGTGGTGGTATTGATCCGTGGATGGTCATAGGTGATTTCAATTATGTTATTGATCAAACCGAAAAGATGGGAGGTAAACCAATTCGTGACTGTGTGGTTTCTGAATTCTCGGATATGGTGCAATTTGTTGGGCTTATTGATGCTGGGTTTAACGGTAACAAATACACTTGGGTTAATAAACCTAGGGGTAAGTAAACCTACCATTTTTCAAAGGCTCGATAGAGCTTTGTACAATCATGTTTGGCTTGAAAAATTCCAGATTACTTCGGTTTCTCATTTGAATAGGACTTGTTCAGATCATTCGCCGCTTGTGGTTCAAATTAAGGTAGATGCTGAGGTTACTAAGGGCACTTTCCTGTTTATCAATGTGTGGCTGAAACACCCAACCTTTTTGCCTTTGGTTGAGAAGTCTTGGACAGAATATATGGATGGGCGTCCGATGGTTTGTTTTGCAAAAAAATTGGCTCGCTTGCGTAAGGTTATTTCTTGTTGGAATAAGGAAGTTTATGGTAGAATTGATCAGAATGTAAAAGAGGCAGAAGATGAGGTGTGTGCTAAGGAATTGCTCCTTCAAGCAAACCCTTCGGATGACAATCGGTCTGCGCTTAGTTTAGCTAAAGCTCATCTTCTTGACAAGCTTAAAACAGAAGAAGATTTTTGGAGACAGAAAGCCTATATTGCATGGGCAAAAGATGGAGATCGTAATACTAAATTTTTTCATTCATATGTTAAAAAAAAGAGGCAGCATCTTTATATTCATAGAATTCGGGGTGGTCATGGGCAGTGGCTTCATGGTAAGGAGGATATTAAAAGGGAAGCTGTTTCATTTTATTCTAATAAACTTCAAGGGTCTCTTGAGAATTCGGATGATGGTATTTTGGATGTAATCCCTCGTCTGATTACAGAGGAGGACAATGATCTTCTTACGGCTGCTCCAACAATTGATGATCTTTTTTCTATTATCTGCTCCATGAATGGCCAAAGTGCAGCTGGCCCGGATGGTTTTACAGGTGCATTTTACAAAAATTGTTGGGATATTATAAAGATTGAATTTCATAGGGCTGTTCTTGAATTCTTTTCTGGCTTTCCTATGCCGAGAAGTTGGGCTGCTACTCTTATTGTCCTAATCCCAAGGGTTAATGCTCCTACTACTTTTTCTAAACTCCGGCCTATAAGCTTATGCAATTTCTCAAATAAAGTGATTACGAAACTACTCACTTGTCGGTTAGCTACTATCCTTCCTCGAATTATTTCTCCACAACAAAGTGGCTTCGTTAAAGGTTGTTTGATTCATGATAATGTTCTATTGGCCCAAGAGATGATTCAATCTATTAAAAAGAAGGTGCGGGGATCCAACATTTGCATGAAGCTCGATATGGCAAAAGCTTACGATCGTCTCTCTTGGTTTGCTCTTATTAAAGTCCTTCGGAAATTTGGGTTTTCAGAAATTTTGAATGACTTAATTTTTCGCTGCATCTCCTCTTGTTGGTAACAGAGAGAGTGCTGGATTCTTTCACTCGTCGAGGGGCTTACGCCAAGGTGATCCCATTTCCCCTACTCTTTTTATTATTGCTGCAGAGGTGTTAAGTCGGGGGTTGAATTTATTACATATGGAGCGCCCACATTTCAGATTTAGGGCTCATATTCACACCCCTACGATATCTCATTTATCTTACGCCAATGATATTATTATTTTTTGCAATGGAGCCAAGACATCTTTGGATGCCCATATGAGGTGTTTGAAGTGGTATCAAGAGTTTTCGGGGTAACTAGTCAACACTTCTAAATCTTGCTACATAACGGGTACTAATGAAGAGGTCAGAGATGGAATTGTTGCTGAAGCTACTGGTTTTATTAAGAAAAGTTTTCCCATTGTGTACCTCGGCTGTCCCTTATATGTGGGTCGAAAAAAAAAGTCTTTTTTTGACTTGGTGCTTCATAAAATGGTGGCTCGTTTAGCTTCTTGGCAAGTAAAAATTCTTTCGTTTGGTGCTAAGCTTGTTCTTATTAAAGCGTGCTTGCAAGCAATCCCCCTCTACCTTATGTCGCTTTTGGATCCCCCAAAAGGTGTGATTGCTGCTATGTATCGTTTATTTACTACTTTCTTTTGGAGTAATGAAAATGGCCCAAAGAAGTGTCACTGGGTGCGGAAGGATAGTATGTTTAAGCCTATTGATGAAGGGGGCTTGGGTTTGCGTCGGTTGGAAGATATTTCCCTAGCCTTTGGTATGAAACTTTGGTGGCGGCTCCGTAGCTCTAGATCGTTGTGGACTGAGTTTATGCTTGCCAAATATTGTTATGGTACTCATCCTATGGATGCTAGCTGTCCTTCTTATGCCTCTCATAGTTGGCGTCGAATGATTCAAGCTAAAGCAATGGTAGAGCCTCATATTGCATGGCGGGTTGGTGAAGGGAATATCTCTTTGCATGAAAAATGGCTAGACGGTCCTCAATTTCATCTTCCTGGGAATCACTTGGAGATTTCGATTTTGTTTGAGAATGGGCAACCTCGTGAAGATTTTATTAGGGAGTCTTTTGGGCAGCCTTTTCTTTCTCGGATTCAAGATCAGAATATTTCTATTTCCAATATTCCGGACCAGATTTTTTGGCTTCCGTCTACCAAAGGTCAGTTCTCCCTTTCCTCGGCTTGGCAAGTGTGCCGAAATGTTGGGCTTAAAAGTCCCCTCTTTGCTTCTTGTTGGCATAAGAATATCCCTACTAAAGTGTCCATTTTTTTATGGCGTTTGCTTCATAATGGGCTTCCAACTGATATAGCCATTCAAGCTAAGGGTATTTACATGGTTTCTTCTTGTGTTTGTTGTTCTGCTCACTCCACGGAAGATAATATGCACCTTTTCTGTCATGGTTCGGTTGCTATAGACACTTGGTCGTTCTTTGCACAAATGCTTGGGATTCACATCAACTCTTCTAACATTCGGTCTATTCTAGCAAGCTGGTGGTTTAGGAAGGGAAAAGGAGATAGCGTGGTTTTCAATGGCTTTGTAAGATTCTTCCTTGCTTTATTTTTTGGGAATTATGGAAACATCGCAATAAGGCAAAGTTTAATAACATTGCCATGACATCTAGGGCTGTTATTCTCAGAGTTTTTGAGCAGATTTCTAATGTTGCAAAAGCCTTCAAACTGCGGCTCCATGGTTCTATGCTTGATAAGCAGATTTTGATCGTTTTTATATTCCTTTTGGACGTCCAATTCTTCGGGATATCAGATTAGTAGTTTGGAAGCCTCCTATTTACGAGCAATGTAAGCTAAATACGGATGGAGCTGCGAAAGGCAACCCGGGGATCATTTCGGGTGGAGGAATTTTGTGAAACAAGAAAGGTGAGATTATTTTTGCTTATTCCAAATTCTATGGCGTTGGGACAAATATGATTGCTGAAACAAAAGCGGTTTTGGATGGTTTAATATTTGCCTCTAAGTTCGGAATTCAATCCGTTTGGCTAGAGGTAGATTCGGAAACTCTTCTAAAAATTCTAATTCATGACTATCACATCCCTTGGAGCATTTGGTATGAGATTCAGAACATCAAACGCCTAATGACCTCTATTGAGGTGCGTATTACTCACCTCTTTCGAGAGGGGAATAAAGTGGCGGATTCTTTAGCAAATGTTGCTGCTCGGAAAAAATTAGATGTCTTTTATTACTCTTTTGTGGATCTTCCTCGCGATTGTAAGGGTGCTTATCGTCTCGATCAAGCCTCTATCCCATATACCCGAATCTGATGTTTCTAGATGGCTAGGTTTTTATATTATCTTTTATCTATGTATGGTTATATCCCCTCCCTTTATTGTAGATGACCTTACAACTTGTGTAAGGCCTCCCTCCGTTATTTATTTTCCCGGTGGTTGAGGTTGTCATGTCCCCCACCATGGTTGTACTATTTTTCTTTAATTAATAAAATCTAGGGAGGTACCGTCCTCTTTTCGCCAAAAAAAAATAAAATTTATTTTATTTTTTAGGGAAGACACGTGTCGCGATCTGGGAAGAGGGAGGGCTGGATCCAACGGTTGTATATAGCGAAGCAGGAGTGCGCGAGTGTAGATACCCCGAGAGGAGCCCCACTCACTTGGCTAGAGCGCTGGGTGATCCTAGGATGCCTAATCGATTTTAGATTGTAGAGTCGCCACCTATGTTTTAGAGGAACATAAGACAAACCTAATATTGCCTATGTTTTGTTACGAAAACCAGAGAGTCTTCCTATTCTTTGAAAATGAGATTTAAGGGGTTAAAAGAGGGGTTGAATATGGGGAGATAACTCCTTGGCCAACTTCAATGGAATGAAGTGGCCTTTGGTGTCATGTCCCAAAATGGTTTGGGTGATTGCACACTTTGATAAACAGAAGAGAAGAAGAATAGAGATGAAGTAGAAAGAAGAGAGGAGAGAATGTTTACCTAAACTTCAAGTAGCCTCAAGTACTTCTTTGGAGAATGCGTTGAAAATAACTTTTAAAAGTGTTTGTGTATAATTTTCTTATATTCCAAAAAGTCCTCCTTCAATGGTGAAGAAGAGGGGTTTTATAGGTATAAATGAGTTGTTTTTTATGTCAAAACGAAGTCACGAAGAGGGAATTCCAGGGCAAAATCATGTAAATTGAGTAAGGGAGGGATTCTTGGACAAAATCTGTAACTGACGCCCAGATGCGCGCGCCTCTGGCCTATGGAGGCGGAAGGCGCCCGCGTCTGATCTTAGAGGCAGAGGCGCGTGACTTTGAAAAGACTTTTTTAACAGAATGGACTGGAAAGTCAGAACTGTTATTCAGTTTAGTCCCTGAACTTAACGAAGTCAGTCGGGAACTTAACAAAAGTAATAGAAACTAACGAAAAACACTTAAAACAAAAAGAAACACAAAATAAAATGTACAATCGGGGTGAGCGGTCTAAGGCGGGGTGTCTACAGAGCCCCTCAGAGGCATGGATTGCGAAGCAAAATGCATCGACGAAAGAAAGACATCCACCGAGGACATCACCAAGAAAAAGCAAAGACTCGATGAAAGCAAGAATTTGAAATTACAAGGGATAGAAGTGCACTCCATGTGTGAGAGGAGAGGTATGGTGGTATGAGACGGCCCACCGTGGCCAAGGTTTAGAGTTTGGTTAGCAGACTGAGGCTCGAGCCGCTTAGTGGAACCGTTATGCCCATTTAGAGTCCCTTGAGCGGACTGAAGCTGAAACCGTTTAGCGAATCTCGTTTGTTGATTTAGAGTCTGGTTGGCAGACTGAGTTGAGTTGAATCCTTTTGGCGAACCCGTTACTTACTCTTTTAAGAGTCCGATGAGCGGACCTAGGCGGAGTTCTGTGTGTCGTACCCGTTATGCCCGTTTTATAGTCCGTTGAGCGGACTGGCTGAATTCGTTTGGTGAATCCGTTTGCCGGTTTAAAGTCCATTGAGCGGACTGAAGCTGAAACCCGTTTAGCGAATCCCGTTTGCTGATTTAGAGTCTGGTTGGCAGACTGAGTTGAGCTGAATCCGTTTGGCGAACCCGTTACTTGCTCTTTTAAGAGTCCGATGAGCGGACCTAGGCGGAGTTCTGTGTGTCGTACTCGTTATGCCTATTTTATAGTCCGTTGAGCGGACTGGCTGAATTCGTTTGGTGAATCCGTTTGCCAGTTTAAAGTCCGTTGAGAGGACTGTCTGAATGTGTTTGGCGAATCCGTTTGCCGGTTTAAATCCGTTGAGCGGACTGGCTGATGAGAAGGTGGTGATTTCAGTGGTTCACCATGGACCGAATTGTTGTTCGGAGCCGCATTTACTGTATGTTGTTTGACTTATGAGGGGTGCGGGCACAGTTGACTGCGGACCACAAATTTTCCCTTTTCGAGAGAAGATGCTTTTTTTTTTGGCGAAAGGAGAGCGGCACCTCCCTAGATTTTATTAATAGAAATAAATAATGCCGAGATTGGCCTTGATTGAATAAAAAGACACGCCCTACTTCAAGTTTAGTGGGAGTTTCTATCTTATTTCAATTTAGACATGCCTTAGGGGCGGACCAAAATAATGTGTGCTTGACTGTGCGTTCAAGGGTGGAGCTTTCGTCTCACTCTGGTTGATTCTGAGAATGTCTGGACTCCTTTTCTCGCGTGGCCTTCCTTTTTGACCAGGGTCTGTTGACATATTTCTGAAGTGGGGCGTGGGTGCCTCTTCTTGTGATGGTGGGGAGCGCGCGCTTCCCATATAGGTGGCGGGAGGCGCGCGCTTCTGGGGAGGGAATTATGGGGCTTGACATTTGCTTGACAAAAGATTCCCAACAGCTATAAGATCAGCCTCTGCTCGAAACCTCTTCCCCAACAGCTATTTTCTGCCATTCTTGAACACCTTTTTCTTGCTTGATTTTGCTCATAACCCATATTTTCCATGGCCTCCAACCCTTTCACCCTTGATGCCAAAGCTGTTGGTGGCTATGAGAAAGATTTGTCAACTTTCGTGTACTCGTTCAAGACCCATCCCAAGAAATCCTTTGTCAAGGATTTTTGGTTCCGCATTCTTTTTACATTGCGGATTTTGAAGCCGGATTGGGAATTGTTGAAGGCCGCTGCAGCCTTTTGGGATTGTGACAGTCACACTTTTAACTTTTCGGCAAATAAAATGGTGCCGACTGTTGATGACTTTGGTGCTATTCTTGGCATGCCACTGGCGGGTCAGATTGCCGTCCCCAGGTACCATCGGGGCGTGATTGATTCTTGGTCTGATTTGTTAAACCTCCCCATTGAAGATGTGAAGAAAATGTTGCACTGTACCATGGTTGACATAACTGAGTTGCCGATGATCTTCAGTTTGCATTCAGAGGATACAGTGGGTCAGTCCTTTAAGAGGAATGCCTTAGCAATTTGTCTTTTCAACGAGGTCTTGTTCATTACACCTCTTGGTACTGCAAATGCACAGTTGGTTGAGATTATTTTGCAGGCAAAAGGGGAGCAGTTCAACATAGTCCCTCTTATAGTGGGGGAAACCTTGCATGGTCTGGACGAGATCAGACGGGTGAGATGTGTCGGGGAAGCCCCTTGATTTTGACCATATGACTTCGAGAGCATTTCAGAATTTACTCTCCGGATGGTGATCTTTCTCCTTTCGCTGTTCATAGGAGGAGACTGCTGATTCGAGACTTAACTGAGGATGGTTGGAAGAAATTCCTTGCATCTCGATCATCGGCTGACATTGAGTGGTGTCCTCCTTCTTGGGGACTTCAGAGATTCCTCATTTTATCAGCTGGAATGAGTTCTGAGGCAGTTTGGTCGTCAGCGGATAGTTCATTTTCTGAGGAGTGGAGCGCTTCGTTTGGTCTCATATATGGGTCCGGACTTTTCAAAGTAACTTCAGTCGGCTTGGAGAGGTGACCGCCATCGGTGGGCTTCTGTCCCTACTCATCGGGGTAGTATTTTCCTTCCCAAGAGTTACTTGGATTATCTGTTCGGCACTCTTTACCGCGGTACCACTTGGGTTGACACTCTTCGGGCTGAGTTGCTAGGGAAGGACTTTGAGCCTAGCAGTGCTTTGAGATATAAGGAGGCTGCCGCTGATTCGAACAACATTTTGGCTGACCCTTTCGGTACTCGGATAACTTTTATGCTCGGAGACGCCTTGATGTGAAGAAGGTCGTGGTCTGTCTTAGTGTGCCTAGGCCGCCCAAAAGGAGTAGGAGTGAGAGCCGCTCGGGTGGCCCTTCGAAGGCTAAGAAGAAATTAGATTTTTCCTAGTACCCCAAGATTGCAATTAATAGACCACTTTTTTAGGATTTTAATGTTTTATTGTCTTTTATACTCAACAAATGTCCATTGTAATGGTGAAACGATTCATGGAATGAATAAAATTGCATCTTGTTTATGAAATGATTAGGTAAAAATGATTGTTTTAGACCGCACCCGAAGGTTGCCTACGTTCTTCCAGTATGGAAGCTCAGGTCTCCGTAGTTCAAACAAATGAAGACCATAATTATTATTTTTTTGTGCACCCTGTTTTGCCTAGACCGCCCTTGCGGGTTTTCAATCTAGCGGGCTTCTTTTTTACACTTTGATCTAATTTTTGCCTAGGGCGCCCTTGCGGGTTTTCAACCTAGCGAGTTTTTTTTTTTTTATATGGTCTTTATTTGTTAAGCGTAGAACTTCTTGAGCTTGTCGAGGTTGACCTCCTTTGGCAATTGGTTGCCATCCAAGTCTACGAGTCGGACTGCACCGCCGCTTAGTATCTTCTTAACCGCGGACCGATCCATCGGGGTCCCCCTTTCCCGAGGGGATTCATGGCATTGGGAGGATGTTGTCTTAGGACCAAGTCTCCCACCTTGATGTTTCGAGGCTTCACCTTCTTATTGAAAGCCTTTGCCATTATCTGCTGATAAGCCCTTGTGCGTTCGAACGCTCTTAGCCTCTTTTCGTCGAGTAGGGCTGTGAATACCCCTTTCCGAATGCGGGCGACGCACGGGAAGTCTTTTCTTTTATTTATCTTTATTTATCTTTTCTATGGGATTTAGGATATTCAAGTTGGCATTTAACCTATTAAGAGTTGCCACACTGTTTTTATCGAGCTAAAACATTGAGAAAAGCTTAACAGAGAGGGTTCAGGGGTCAAGTTACGATAAGAGAAGACTATTACATTATCACTCCCATCGCCCGATGAATCGGACTTTCTATCATGATAAAGGTGTTAGTGGTGTGTTAGTGATTGAGATCGGATCCGAAGATTGCCTACGTTCCTCTCGTGATGAGAAGCTCAGGTTGACGTAGTTCGCACATAATCGGAATAGAGAGAAGAAGAGGGATCATGCATAATGAAGGGGGAGGAGAAAGAAACATGCAAGATGATCACATCCTAGAATAATGATTATACCATTGATAAGATCAATGTGTATATTCATCACATTCATCATAGGAGAGTTATTGATCATGGGAATAATTACCTAAAGTTAAGGGTTTCGAAGTAGTTCCTAGATCTCGTGGATCATCATCGGCTATGCATATGAATAGGGATTAAAACATTAGATCTAGCATGTTACGCGTGGTAAACCGCAAATCTAGCATAATAATAAGAACACCATGAACATATATGAGAAAACACATAAGCATGAAGATCGCTACCCTAGTCATAGAGCATATTATGAATTCTAGCAAGAACATGAAGAACACGTTATGAATCATATGAATATAGGTGTATAAACATCATGAAACTAGCATAAATAAGTTCTAAACTAAGAAAACATATAGAATCCTTACCAATCATGACAAGAACGACGCCGAATCTTTACCGTAGATTTGTCAGCACTCTGGAATTGCTACAAAGGCTTGGAGAGAGAGTCATGCCGTCAGTATTTGTTGTAGAACTCGGGGAGAGAGTTGTGGTTTTTTCGTGTCCTTTAATTATGAACTGAGGTCACCTATTTATAGGAAATATTGACCTGGAGGAAGTGGCCGCCCGGCCGGAACATGTGGCCGCCCGGCCGATCCCGGAGATTGGCTCGGTTCCCAAGGCTCTAATCAATCTGGACTCTGGAGAAACCCTAGATAACGTCTATCTTCGATCCCTCACCCGATCAGTCGAGAATATCTTCTTATCTGGGTTTTTTGGGAAATCCTGGATAAGTCCTGCGCATCTTGTAAATACCTGGGAGGTCCCTGTGAGTTCTGGAATACCAAATAACTCATTTTCAAGTTGGGTACTAACAGTATCCCTTCGGCGACGCTTCTTGCAAGGCATGGAGGGTCGTCGATTAAGAAAGGAACCGATCTGAAACATGAGTTCCAAATCGAGGGAGGAGTGAGAAAAGTGACCAGGTTGGTCAAGCGGCTGAACCTTCATCAGGCTACCTACGTATCCAAAGGGAATCAAGCCAATCATAGTTCGAGAATATGAGGGGGAAAGAAACGAGACATCATCTTTCGCAGGGAATAGACAAATATTCGTAAAGCAATAAAGTCGCGTGGACCCTACCGGGGAAAAAGAAAAAAGAAACGAGATATCAGACTCCGACTAGGGATAACAATCCTACAGACACTATCCTGCATGAAGACCGAACATTCGTAAGTAATAAAGTCGTTGCAGATGGACTCCATTAGGGAAAAGGAAAATCCATACGCACGGTACGACAAGAAGTTTTAAGAATCGAGAACAGAATTAGGAATGGATTCTAACTTCCTATAGAGCACACGTAATCGTATAATTTCTCAGTAAACTATGGTACTTAGAGAGGTATAGTCCTCAATATCACAGAATCCGGTAACCGGTAACGCCGATTGTCTAGAGCTCGCATGGTGTTACGCCAAATAACTTTCTCAACATGAAGCGTTTATGGATGCATCCCACCTTCAATTATAATCTTTTTGGTTTACGGAATTTCCGACCTCAAATTATAAATTGATTTGGTTATTAAAGGATTTTATTATGGTTTCCTTAATCCGCTTTAGGTTTTATGGACGTGTCCCACCTCCAATCATAATCTTTGGGATTATGGACGTTTCCGACCTTTAATTATAGATTGATTTAGTAATTTACGCGGTCTTCCGGACCAAATTTTGGTAATTTTCGCGGTCTTCCGGATCAAATTTTTGGTAATTTTCACGTTCTTCCGGACCAAATTTAGGTAATTTTTGCGGTCTTCCGGACCAAATTTAGGTAATTTTTGCGGTCTTCCGGACCATTTTTTTTTTGTAATTTCGCGGTCTTCCCAACGAAATTTTGGTAATTTTCGCAGTCTTCCGGACCAAATTTTTGGGGTCTTCCGGACTGAGTATTTAACTGTTTTGGAAATTTACGCGGTCTTCCGGACCAAATTTTGGTAATTTTCGCGGTCTTTCGGACCAAGGATTTAATTGTTTCGGAAATTTACGCGGTCTTCCGGACCAAATTTTGGTTAATCTTGGCTAAGGGTGCCAATTTCGGATTAAAAATAAGTTGAGGGGCTAATTTATAAATTTTTCGCCTGGGGAAGAACTGGCCGCGCGGCTAATCATTCTGATTGGTTGATTTTCGCATGCGGGGATCGCTGGTAAGCGCGCGAGATGGAGGGCTGAGATTGTGCCACGTCGCCTGGACATACTGGCCGCGCGGCTAGTCCCTCTGATAGACAGACCCTACAAACAGCCGCCGGCTGTTGCTTCTCCTTCATTCTTCTTCTTACTTCTACCGGGGAAAGAGAGAAAAAGAGGGTTTTTTTTTGCTATTGTGCGATGGGTCTTCAATATATTTTCGGTGCGGATCAACCTTATGAGCAAGGCAAAGGTGCGGGGCAACAATTTGAACAAGGTGGGGGTGCGGAACCACCTCAACAAGAGGAGCAACATCGATAGAGGGCGAGGATGGCTTCTAGGAATTTCCGTCCCGATGAGTGGCATTTCACGATGGGACATCACTTTGATTTGTATGTGAGCCCCGACAAACATTGGTCTGGAGGGAGGCTGATGGAGACGAAAGAGACAATGATCTCGCTTTTTATTGCTTTTGGGTCTTTTATTTATACTTGTCGTATTATTTTAAGACTGCTTTAATTTAATTAATCGTTGTAGATTATTTAATTTCTGAGATTGTTGATTATTTTGGGGACGGCAAATATATGCGCAAGTAGATAAAATAAAGCATGCATGTATACCTTAATTATAGCACATATTTTGTATTGCCAGTTGGGTAACGTACCTTTGCTGTGTTTACCTGCAGAGGATGAAATCTCGTGGGTCCACGAAGGCAGTGGTAGAGATATGGCAGAGATTGCCGCCGGTTGGTGCGGTGAAAGAGAGGATCAGAGCTTTCGGCTTCGGTCCGTTTTTTGATGCAGTTCAGGCTGTCGGTGGGACCCAGAAGGTGATGGGTTTGGTTGAGACGATGAGGGAGTATTGGTGGGACACTAACCACACATTCCATTTCAGCTGGGGAGAGGTGACTATCACTCCCACTGACTTCGCTGCTATTACTGGGCTCATATTCACAGATGCGGAGCTACCTTTTGATGAGTCTCTGTTTGCGGACCCACACCGTCAGGTTGAGTTGATTGGGATGCCGTTGGGAAAAGGTGTGAAGGGGAACGGCTTTGAGGCGGGCCGTTTGAGGACCTTGTTGGATGAGGCTATCTAAGATTTTATAGAGGGCATCAGCGACACTGATTGTCTGGTGCAGGCGGCTTGGGTAATGGAAAAATGGGATTTGACCATTTGACTTTTCCTCTCTTATCTCTCGTCTAGTTTTCTTCTTGCTCTTGCCGTAACCCTAATTAGGGTTACTGTAATCCGACCATTGCTTGTGTTTCACGGCTTCCGTTAATGTTACTACATCGTTTCCTAATTCATCCGCATCTCATATACCTAATTCAGATCAGCATTCCAATGCGCATGGGAGCTCTAGCGCTAATGGAATTCCTTTTTCCCAAGGGATTCCCGCTGGCACTCCAAATCTGTAGTTTTCTAAAGTGGCGCAGCCCCTCAATGCATCCTCTCTCCAAGAACCTAATGCGCCGCAATCCCCTACTCAAAGAAAATCCTTTGCCTCTTTTCTTAAGGTTCCCATGTAATTCCTTCTCCTCCTCTTTCTCTTATTCCGGCTTCAACTTATAAGGGCGAACCTGCACTTAAGTTTTCAAAGGAGATGATTACTTCGCTTGCTCAACCTTTCAAGTTCACTCTTATTGGCAAATTTTCACATGGCCGGCCTAACATGGAAGACACCCGACAATATTTTGTGACGTTCGGATTAAAGGCTGACTTCACTTTGGGTCACGTTGATTCTAAGCACATCTTGATCTGTCTTATGCATGAAGGGGATTTCAACAGGTTGTGGTCTCGGGAATCGTGGCAGCTTGGTAGACATCCTATGAGGGTCTTTAGGTGGACACCTTCTTGGCACCCTGAGAAAGAATCATCGCTATATCCAGTCTAGGTAAGTCTTCCCGGTCTTCCTTTAAACATGTTCAACAAAGTTTGTTTATTTTCGATTGCTCGGATATTCGGGGAACCTCTTGCTATTGATCAGCCTACGGCCAACCTTTCTAGGCCAAGTGAAGCTAGGGTTTTGGTTCAAGTCGATTTGTTGAAAAAGCTTCCATCTAGGGTTTTTATTGATTGTGGTGATGAATCTCAAGTTTCTATCACGTTTTGGATTTTATTAAGCTCCCCTACTATTACAAGCACAGTTATAAGCTAGGTCATGATGTAAGTTCTTGTTATTTTCTTCATCCACGCCAAGATGCTTCTAAAGGTGAGGGGATGAAAGTTTCGCAGGATATGGGTGAAAAGGTTGATAATGAGAAACCTAAAGACAGATCAGAAGTTATGCCTCATTCAAACCCTACACATGGTGTCTCTAAAGCTAAGCCAACTCAAGTTTATGTGGAAAAAGCTAATGTCTATGTCAAGGAATCTGGTAAAGCCCTAATGGAAGAAGTGGTCGATCATTCAAAGGTTCAGTCGTCCTCTATTGAGTATTCCAAAAATGGTATGCCTTCTTCTCTCCCACAAAGTAATGGTGTTGGTCCCTCTAGAATTTCTAAGCATTCATCCCCTATTGGTATGAAAACATTGTTTTCTAACCTGGTTACTAATAGATTCAGTTTTCTCCCAAAGAGGGGTGCTTCTTTTGTCTCTCCTACTTCTTTTAAAGATTCTATCCCCAGTAATTCTCATGGTGTAAAAACTAATACTATTAATGTAGAAGATGGTTCAATCGATCTTGAAGACGAACAAATGGATGAGGAAATCACTATGGAGGATCCCATGTATGGTTTAAACCATAAAGATGTTAATGTGGAGGTGGACAAGGGGGATTCTGATTCTGAGCTTGTAATTGAGGATTCTTCCCTTAAATCCAATTCGAGGGATGCAATCATTAATAATTTGCAGCTATCTCCTCGTGGCCCTCGTATAACATCAGATTATGATATCCAAGAGCTCTCATCGAATACAAAAAATGGTAGTGTTGAGAATCTAGCTCCTAATATTAGGAGCGATGACCCTTCTTTGGCTTAAAAACCCTTTCCCTTTTCTCTCCTCTTAATTGTTTTAATGGTAGGAGTTTTAAGTTGGAACATTCGTGGTGTGGGAAATTCAGCATCTATTATAAGGGTGAAGAGACTTCTAAGGATGTATGATATTTCGATTGGTGGTATATATGAACCTAAGTTGGATGTTTCTGTCCTTCCCTCTTATGTTCGTAAATTCAGATGTATTGGTGGTCTTTATAATGACAAAGGCAATATATGGGTTATTTGGAGACATGGTATTACTTGTACTTTGGTTTTTCAAGATGATCAGGTGGTTACGGTTCGGGTTAGTCATGCTTTATGGCCAAATTCTGTTCTCTTATCCTTTGTTCATGCCAGCTGCAATAAATATGTTAGAAGGGTCTTATGGGATTATTTTATTGAGATGAGTAACACGTATGAAGCATGGATGATTGTGGGGGACTTTAATTCCATTATTGATCAGTCAGAAAAGGTTGGGGGTAAGCCTGTGGTGGATTCTAAGGTGTCTGAATTTGTTGATATGATCCAAATATCAAGCTTAATTGATGGGGGTTATAGAGGTCATATTTTCACATGGTGGAATAAGAGAACTAAGCGAGCAACTATTCTTCAAAGGCTGGATCGAGCTCTCTACAATGAAAAGTGGCTGCAATGTTTCTCTCAAACAACTATTGACCATCTAAATAGAACATGTTCTGATCATGCTCCTTTAGTGGTTAATATTCGCTTGGTTGATGAGGTACGTAGGGGTGTTTTCAGGTTTCTTAATGTTTGGACTCGGCACGAGTCATTCATGGCTTTGGTGACCTCTTCTTGGAACAGCAGAATTTATGGCCGGCCTTTAGTCAAGTTTGGTAAAAAGCTTACTCGCCTTAAACATGATTTACAAATTTGGAATCGTACAACCTTTGGTAGAGTTGATCAACTTGTTAAAAATGCTGAAGATGAGGTTTGTGGGAAGGAGCTAGTTTTTGAACAAAATCCTAGTGAGGAGAATAGGGCTGCCCTTCATCTAGCCCAAGCTAATCTTTCCTACCGATTGAAAATAGAGGAAGATTTTTGGATGCAAAAAGCTAACTTAGCTTGGATTAGGGATGGTGATAATAATACTCGGTTTTTTCATGCATATGTGAAAAAAAGAAGGCAGCAACTGCATAGAATCCGTGATGGTAATGGAAATTGGATGGTGAACCAGCAACAAATTCGAGATAAAGCTGTTAGCTTTTACTCTGATCAGCTTAATGGAATCCATGATAATCCTCCGGATGAGATGCTTGATCTCATTCCCCGTCTAATTAATAATGAGGAAAACCATATGCTTATAGCAGCCCCATCTCTTGGGGAACTCAGGGAGGTGGTTTTTAGTATGAGTGGGTCTAGTGCGGCAGGACCGGATGGGTTTACGGGGTTTTTTTTTATCACAAATGTTGGGATATTATCTCGGGGGATCTATATAAAGCGGTTGTGGAATTTTTCAGTGGGTTTCATCTCCCGAGGAGCTGGACTAGCACTCTCATTATAACAATTCCAAAAGTGGCAGCCCCTACGTATTTCTCGGAATTGCAGCCTATTAGCTTATGCAACTTCTCAAATAAGGTAATTACAAAGCTTTTGTGCCTTAGACTTCAGAATGTCTTGCCTCGTATAATTTCCCCCCCAACAAAGTGGTTTTGTTAAAGGGAGATTAATTCATGAAAATGTGTTGCTTGCTCAAGAATTGTTTCATTCCCTCAAAAGAAAAGTGTTCGGGTCTAATGTGGCGTTGAAGTTAGACATGGCTAAAGCGTATGATAGACTGTCTTGGTTTGCCTTAATTAAAGTTATGCGGAGGTTTGGTTTTTGTGAAGAGTGGCTGGATATGATATTTCGGTGTATCAGTTCTTGTTGGTTTTCGATTCTTATCAATAGTACAGCTTGTGGATACTTTACTTCATCTCATGGCCTTAGAGACAAGGGGATCCTATATCCCCAAGATTATTTATTGTTGCTGCTGAAGTTTTGAGTCATGGGCTTAACAATCTTCATGTTCAACATCCTCATATCTCTTATCACACGGGTAATATTAATGTCCCGGTTATCTCTCATTTGTCATACGCTGATGATATAATCATTTTTTGCAATGGAAGTGTGAAATCTCTTGAACTCCACATGGATTTTCTGGAATCATATCAAAATTTCTCGGGGCAACTCATTAGTGTTTCAAAATCATGTTTTCCAACCGGTAGAGATAATGCTGATCGGGATAATGCTATTACAACTATTACGGGTTTTCAGAAGAAGCATCTTCCTATAGTGTACCTTGGATGCCCTCTCTATGTAGGTAAAAAGGTTCAATCTCTTTTCGATCCTGTCATGCAATAGCTTAGATCTCGCCTTGACTCTTGGCAAGGAAAAATCTTATCGGCAGGGGCAAAATTGACTCTCATTAAATCATGTTTGCAAGCCATTCCCATTTATTATATTTCTTTGCTTGAGCCGCCTAAGGGTGTTATGGCTGCAATGTATCGGCTTATAGCAAATTTTTTTGGAGCAGCCATGATGGAGGTAAAAAATGTCATTGGGTTTCAAAAAATGAATTCTTTTGGCCTGTTGAAGAAGGGGGTTTAGGGCTTCGGAAATTTGAGGAGATTGCGTTGGCTTTTTCTATGAAATTATGGTGGCGCTTCCGTACTTCTGATTCCCTTTGGACACAATTTCTTGCTGCCAAATATTGTAGAGATTCTCATCCTATGGATGCAACGATTCGGCTTGGATGTTCTCATATTTGGAGAAGGATGATTGCTGCGAAAGAATTAGTAGAAGAAAGGATAAAATGGGGTGTTGGTAATGGGGAGATCTCAATTCAAGAAAACTGGCTTTCTCAAGACATTCAATTAAATGATACTCGTCACGAGCAGATTTTTTCTCTTTTTGAAAATGGCATCTTGCGTGAAGATTATGTTAGAGACAATTTTGGGCGGCCCCTTCTTTCAGCAATACAAGCTCACGCCATTAGCCTTTTGAATGTACATGATCAGCCTTTTTGGACTCCTTCAACATCCGGGAACTTCTCTATCAAATCGGCTTGGAGGGAGTTTAGGGTCTCAAGAACTCGGTGTAATGTATTTAAATGGTGTTGGCATAAGCATATTCCACTCAAAATTTCCGTGTTTCTTTGGAAAGTTCTTAAGGAAGCGATTCCAACTGATGATAACGTTTCTCGAAAAGGTATTCCTATTGTCTCTAAATGTCATTGCTGTTTGGTTTCTTCCTTTGAAACAAACTATCCCTTATCTTCTTCTACATGGGGACATTTCTCGTAATGTGTGGTTGTTTTTTGGATCAATGATTGGCTTTCCGGTTGTGGGTACTTCTATTGTTCAAAGGCTGATTGGTTGGCATTCTTATTCTTCTATCTCTAATACTCGGGCTGAATCTTGGTTAGGGGCTGTTTTGCCCGGCATTATTTGTTGGGAAATTTGGAAGCACCGTAACAAATGTAGGTTTGACGGGATTACTCCTAGCCAATCTATGGTCATTAATAATGTTCGACAGCATGTCACTGACATTATTCATGGCCATAAATTATCTATTGGAGCGGATCCCAAAGATGGATTTATTTCCAATTTTTTTGCTTGGCCTATGGCTCCTCCTAAGGTCTCACGGATTAAGACTGTTTTTTGGACTCCTCCGGCTTTGGGTCAAGTTAAGATTAATTCGGATGGAGCTTCTAGAGGAAATCCAGGGATAGCTTCGGGTGGTGGTGTATTTCGTCATCACGATGGATCTTTTATTTTTGCCTATGCTTGGTTTTAGGCCAAGGGTCTAATATGGTAGCGGAAGTGAGGGCTGCTCTTGATGGGATGCTGCAAGCTCGGCGTATGGGCTTTAATTCTATATCGCTGGAGGTAGATTCGGAGGTGTTGGTTAATATTCTTCTTCAGAAATATTTGATTCCTTGGGATATATGGTACTACATTCAACCTATTTTCAGAATTATGGAGGAGCTTGATTTTAGAGTCTCTCACATTTATAGAGAAGGTAACAAGGTGGCAGATTCCCTTGCAAATCATTCTGCAAATGCCCAAGCTGATTTTGATTTTCCATCGTTGGCTTCTTGCCCGAGATTGTGTAAGAGCTTGTTTTACTTTGATAGGATTTCATACCCTAATATTAGACTTTAGTTTTGGTCCCCCTCATTTTGTAGAGGAGCCTATGGTTTGTATAAGCCCTCCCCCTTTGTTTTTATTATCGGTGGTTAAGGTCGTCATGTCCCCCACCTCTGTCTTGTACTTTTATTTCTTTATTAATAAAATCTAGGGAGTACCGTCTCCTTTCGCCCAAAAAAAAAAAAAAAGATTGTCTGGTGCGGGCCATTTTATGGTACAGCTTATCACAGACCTTGTTCCCGAGTGGAGGGACGTTTTGTTGGTTCTTTGCTGGGTGCTATAGTTGATCTAGAGTGGGCGAGTCAGGTCTCTTGGGGTGGAGCCGGGCTGGCAGAGATGTACAGAGCCCTTGACTTTTGCTCGAGGTCAAGTACCTCGTCTTTTGATTGCTTTCATTTTGCTTTTGAGGTATGTTTTTGACTTACTCTTTATTCCATATCTGTCCTTTGTTTAGAACTGTTCGGACTGAAATATTGTCTCTTTCCACAGGTGTGGGTCTATGAGCTGTTCCACATTGCTCTCTTTGGCGTGTAGGGGATCAAGGATACCGGTTATGAGGTTAAGGGCAAAGAGGAACCGGTTGAAGGGCCGTAGCAAGGCCAGGAAGACTCCTGATTTAGGGATCTTCGCCTCGAGGTTGAGTGGTCAACTGCATGAGGACTTCCAGTTCTTCCCTTGGTTGGATCTGGTGTTGTCAGGGGTTGGTCATGCCTAGGAGTTTACTGCTTCCCGCTGCTTTCTGGTAGGGTTGACTGGGGATGCCATGTATCTTGGAGAGAGTCTGCAGGCAGCATAACAGACATCCTGCTGTGTGGGCCCCTCTTGAACGCCAAGGAACATGCTATATCCGGCCAGGCTGAGGACGAGCGGTGATTACCGGGTAAGGACTCCGACCTATCTGTACCAGAGTAGGGCTGACTATGAGTGATTTGGGGAGCATGTGGTTGTGAGTCCGTAGGTGTTGGCGAGGAGGCAGGCTGGTGCCTATCCGGCTAGCTCGAGTAGAGGGGATAGATATGGTAAGGATATGCCGCGGTTCCCTGACAGTATCCGGATGCAGTGGGGTGGTGTCGAGGTTGACTTCGATCTGACCCTACTGAGGCTGATGAGGTTACTGGTGCCTAGCTTCCTCCGTTTGGAGCTACGATATGATACCTTCTGCTTTTCATTTCTGTTCACCGGGGAAACATATTTGAGCGCTTGTTTCAGAGTTTAGCTGCTGCTTGCACCTGCCGTAAGGAGGATGTAGTGCCACCGCAGCGTAGGGAGAGATCGCCTACGGAGATTCCTTCTACATCTCATGCCCATAGGAGGTCAGTGAGAGGCAGAGGTTCGGGAGCTGGTAGATCCCGTTATGTGTAGCGGCAGAGTCGTGATGGTGATGATGATGATGATGATGAGGAGGAGGAGGATGTTGAGATTGAGGATTCTGACTCAGACTAGATGTAGTCCTTATTCCTGCACTTGTTAGAGAGAGAGAGAAACAAACAGACATATTTATGTTCACTATTTTATTTGTTTTTATATGTGTAATTATTTAGTATTTTATTTTCATATTTTTTACATTTAGTACAATGCATGAGCCTTAGGGGTAAAATGGGGATTATACACATTGTCGGGTAATTCTACCTCTTTATCGGACCTTTTTTGTGACTGGGGACCTTCAAAATGTATGAGATGGGTCCATTCCGGTGTTTGACGGGGACGAAATTGCAAATCTGTTAGAACTGGCTTATGTGGTCGCGTGGCCAACCATGGGGAAGGAAAGGCCACGCGGCTAATCCCTGGTCTGACACGTTTTTCGTCAGACTTTCCCTTGTATGATCAGGACTCGAACTCCCAACTCTATTTAACAGCAGCCTGCGCAGACAGACGGGATAGACATCAGTTTTCTCTTCTTTTGCTCTAGATTTTGATTTTTCTGCACTCTTCTGATGGATAAACACCCTAGGATTTCTGAAGAGAGACAACGCTACTTCATCAAGAGCTTGAGGATATGGGTGCGGAAGCTTTCCAAGGCAACTCGCACATCTTTTGATAGGAGATTCGGGATCAAGTGTCTTTGGTCTCTTTTCAGGGTTAAGTCTGATGAAAACCTGATTCGTACTGCTGCCAAGTTCTGGGACAATAAGAATCATGTCTTCAACTTCTCTTATAATGAAATTACCCCCACTTATGAAGACTTCGCAGCTCTTTGTGGTGCAAGAGTAACGGACAGGGTGGCCATGCCGCAATATCAAGTGCCTCCAGAACTTCGGGTTTCCCAACTGTTGAGGATTTCCATCGAAGAGGCTAGAGGTTTGCTGTTGGATGGTAATGTTGATCTCTGTGGGTTTCCATCAGGTTTATTAATATTACGGTGGTGACAATGCCTTGGACTATTTAGCACTCTATCTATTTACCTCGGTACTATTTCCACCTTATGTAGGAGTGGCTACAATGGGTTGTCTTGACATGGAGGATCAGGCTCGAGCCAATCACAGTATCTGTTTGCTTGGGAGACCTTGCACGACATTGGAGAATTGGATTCTGGAGCTCGCAAGATGACCAGAGGGAGTACCCGACTACTAACCTTGTGGTTGCAGGAGAGGTTACAAGTTTTGGAGGAACCTGTTAGGCCAGTATCACCTTGGGTTTGCCATAGTAGGCGAATACAGCAGCAATTTGCAGGAATGACTCAGTCCGCATGGGTGACATATATGGCACAAATGAATACGGCTCAGCTCAAGTGGATGGTACCTCACTGGGGAATTATCAGAGCATGGTGGACTCAGAGCGATCTTTACATGATTCGGGTTCCTGCCTTTGATGAGACCACTTATTACTATGAAGTGCGGGTGTGCCGCCAGTACGGGATGCCTCAGATTATACCCTCTTCTTGGGATGAGGCATGTAGTAGGATTAATACCAGGATGCTTCGTATGAACACCGGGGTTGCAGTGCTCTTGGAGCGGTGTTGGTCTTATGCTCTTATGCCCAGCGTTCTTTGTATACAGCGACCTAATGACATACTTCTGTCTCGAGAATACTTGGACTGGTACCAAACGACTCTGGGGAATATGGGAAAGATTTTGAGACGACTGAGATGTAGGGTGGTGGTCCCTTATGTCTCGAGCAGACGCTTGAGGAGAGAAGAGACTCTACAACATGAAGTGGCGACCGAGTTGACTCAACTAGCACCTCTTGACAGAAATTGAAAGAAAGAAGGCCCAACGGAGGTGACTAAGCTTAGGAAGGCTTTATTTGATGACCCTACTAGACAGGCTAGACGCGGGCGAAGGGACAAGAAACCGAAGAGGGAAGAGGAAGAGGAGGAGGAGGAGTGACTCCGAGTATCCAACCACATCCATTGCAGACACATAGTTTAGATTTTAGTTTGTTTTAGTTTATTTAAATTTCACAGCAGGTTATTTATTCGTGGGTTCTTTCGAGCTTAGACCCATCAAATAAATGTAACGTGTAGTGACTTGTGGAAATAGAGATTTTGCTTTAGTTAATAAACAGATTGTTTGCTTTATTGAATCTTGCTCACACCAGATTTGGATTTTTATTTATTTTTGAGACCGCACCTTTGAAGGCTGCCTACGTTCCCCTTTTACAAGTAGGGCTAAGGGGATCAGGTCACCATAGTTCATTTATGATTGTAGAAAGGGAAGATAGAAGGGGAAAAGTAAAGAGAATAATAGTAATATTTTTTTTTATTTATTTTTTTTACATGGGGGATGGCCGTTATAGAAGACCGTTTGATGGAGAGCACCACTGATGGAGAAGGGACGGCCATTGTAGAAGATCGTTTGATGGAGAGCACCGCTGATGGAGAGTAACGCTTGTAGAGAAGACCGTAGTGGTCAGTTGTAATAGCGGCGGAGATTGTAAACTTTGACTGGGAGGAGACTATTGTCGTCAATGTATACCCAATCTTCATTCTGTTAGGTTAAGTGACCCGTCTCGATGAGTAGCCAGATCCTTTCTTTTTAACTCTTGACAGTCATCAGTACTATGTCCTCCATTCTGGTGATAGGAACATATTCTGCTCGGCTCGGATGTCTGCACTGTCGGAGTTGGACCAAATTCTTGTATCGGTTGTAGTTTACCGATTTTCTTCAGTTCTTTGAACATGAGACCCAGGGGTAGGTCCGAACTTGTGCAGTGTCAGAAAATGATGGGGGCTCCATTCTGTGACTCGGATTTCCCATGCGGCGGTTATAAGGACGGGGTATTTACTATTGGGCTCTTTAGTTGAGTTAGAGCCACTTTGCATTTCTGATTCCAAACTTCCTCTGAAAAATTCTGTAATTCCTTAAGGACTAGGTCTCCTGCCATCGTGAGGCGACTGATGTAGTGCAGTAGACCTATGAGTTGGATCCTTTCTCTTTCTTGATGAGGGGATGACATGTTGGGTTTCCTAGTAACATGCGCAGTGGAATTAAACATTTAAAATTTATGAAACCCAAAGCCCATAGATCCATTCATATGATTAAGTCAAATACAACATAATGAATACTAGAATACTAACCCTTGAAGCCTTTAATTTTGCAACCTTGAATTCGATGGAGGCTTGAAACCTTGATCACGAACAAAGCAAGAATCACGAACTATGAAGATGATAAGTTTCACCCTCTAGCGGTATCCACACCACGAACGAATATCAAGAACACTTGATCTTGGTTGCTAGACCAAATTATGAAACACACTTCCATAATGTATAGGACTATATGGAATTATTATGTATATGATATTCTTGTTCTTCAATCTAGGGATATCTTAGAACAAGAAATAAACCCTCTCAAGCCCTTGGAGGCACTCACAAACATAACATAATCACTAGCTCTGATTTAGGGTGTTTGAACATCTATTTATACTCACAAGTCCTTAACCCTTAAGGTTTTTGAGTCTAAATCCTGTCATAGTTCGAAACTTTCCAAATCAGCCTTCCAGCGGTTGCTCGGCCGCTCCTTTTAAAGTGCTCGGCCGAGTCCTTTATTTTACGCGGCCGTGCACAATGGTCCGAGCATTCAACAATGCACTGCTCGGCCGAGCTGCTCGGCCGAGTCCTTTAATCTGCGCGGCCGTGCAGACCAAAATATGCCAAATTCCAATTTAGTCCTTTAAATATTCGTTCTGATCGTGTGTGACCCTCTAGGATTACACTAAGTTGGCAATGGGTTCAAACATGAACTCATAAGATATGATTAGGTTCTAGCAAACCGTCATACCTACCCAAAGAGTGTAACTACATACAAGTTCGCATTCCTTTAGAACATGTCACAATCCCTTTATCCACGATGTCATTGAACACAAGTCATGGTCAACAAGTCAACTTGTTTTGTTCAAACTTTTCTCGATCCCGAATATGTTTTTTTTTTTTTTGGCGAAAAGAGGACGGTACCTCCCTAGATTTTATTGATTAAGGAAAAAAATTACAGAGCAAGGTGGGGGACATGACAACCTCAACCACCAAAGAAGAAAAAACACTAGGGGGAGGCACTACACAGATTGTAGTGTCCTCTACAATAAAGGGAAGGAGTCCTACCATAAGAAGCAAGTAAACGATACAAAAATCTAGCCATAAACAACTAAATACGAAGAGAGGGAGTCCCAAGTTTATCAAGCTTGTAAGCACCTTGACAGATTTTGGGGAGGTCACTATAGGAATAGAAAAAATGCTGGGATTTCGAATTAGCCGCCTCATTAGCTAAGCCATCTGCCACTTTATTGCCTTCACGGAATATATGAGTGATGTAGACATCTAAAGAATTCATCAAAAAGTGAATTTTCTGAATTATGTACCGGATGTGCCATGGAATATGATAGATTTTTGTGATAATCTTCATAAGAGCTTCCGAGTCAGTCTCCACCCAAAGATGCGCAATCCCAAACTCAATTGCAAACTCCAAACCATTAAGAATAGCCATAGCTTCAGCCACCATATTGGTTTCCTTCCCATAGTATTTGCAAAAAGCGAAAATGATATCTCCAAAGGAGTTTCTGAAAATGCCGCCACCCGACGCAATTCCCGGGTTACCACTAGAGACTCCATCTGTATTGAGCTTATAATAACTGTGAGGGGGCGTCTTCCACACAACGAGCCGGCTGGGAGGGGACGGCTTGAGGTGATGTTTAATCATAAAGAGATCACGGATATGGGTCTCGTTATCCTTATAGGCAACGTCAATTTTGAAGGCTGCAACAATGTTCCTCATTTCCTCAACCACCGAATTAATTATATCATGGGGAACAATCTTTTTATCGTCAAACAAACATTTGTTTCTTGCTTTCCAAATATTCCATAAAATAAAGCAAGGGAGAATAGCACAAATCCATTTGAACATAGAGTTGGCTTTTTTGGTTGGGGCGCACCACCAAGACATCAAGATTTGATTGACTGAACCATATCGAATAACAACTCCCAGACATTTAGCAAAGAAATTCCAAATATGAGAAGCCAACATACCTGTCCCAAATAAATGGGGGATAGATTCAGTGGCTGAATTGATACAACATATGCATTTTGGAGGCTAAATGAATCCCCTTTCTTTGAATATTTTTATCCGTGGGAATGCCATTGTAAAGGAGTCTCCAAGCAAATAAAGAAATTTTCATTGGAATATGCTTGTGCCAAATAGTAGAAAAAGTGAGACTATTCGGTTTAGCCACTCGACATTCCATCCAAGCAGATTTAGAAGAGAAGTTCCCTGAAGATGATGGCCGCCAAATGATGACATCCGGCTTATCATTGAGGACAACATTCTGAGAATGAATTAGAGTATTCAAATGGCTGCCGTATTGCTCCTGAATATGCTGGGTTCTAGGAAGGAAGTTTTCAAAGAGGGTGAAAACCTGGTAATGCTCATAAGGCATGGATAAAACCGGACCATCACGCCAATTCTCATGTATCGAAATCAAACCATTACCCACACACCATCCAATCCGAGGCTCCATAATATGTTTAATCCCAATCATTCTCTTCCAAATGTGAGATGCAAAAGAAGTTGTAACCGCATCCATGGGATGGGTTTCAAAACAGTATTTCAGAAGCATAAAATTAGACCAAAGGGTCGAAGATCCCCGAAGCCTCCACCTCAGTTTCATAGCAAAGGAGGTGGAAATATCTTCAAATTTTTGAAAGCCAAGGCCACCCTCTGCTTTTGGATAGCTCATCTTGTTCCAACTTATCCAATGACACTTTTTCTGACCTTCCGAACCACTCCAAAAGAAGTTCATTATAAGGCGTTGCATGGCTGAAATTATTCCTTTTGGAGGATCCAAAATAGAGATAAAATAAAGAGGGATGGATTGAAGACAGGAGTTTATAAGAGTTACCTTCGCGCCATAGGATAACAATTTCCCTTGCCAAGTTGCTAACCTATTTTCCATCTTTCGAAGGACAGAGGAGAAGAGGCTTTGTTTCTTGCGACCTATATATAGAGGACAGTCGAGATAATTTATAGGAAGGTCAATCTTTTGAAATCCCGTGGTAGCAGTAATAATAGAATCCCGTTGATCAGTAGCTTTCCCCGTAACAAAACAAGATTTGCCTATACTCACCAGTTGCCCCGAAAACTGTTGATAGGACTCCAAGCATCTCATATGCAGCTCAAGAGATTCTTTAGATCCATTGCGAAATATAAGAATATCATCAGCATAGGAAAGGTGAGAAACAATGGGCACATGAGGATATGACTTAAACCGAAGCCAAGCATGCGTATTATGAAGATAATTCAGCCCCCTACTTAGGATTTCAGCAGCGATGATAAAGAGACTTGGGGATAAAGGATCACCTTGCCGAAGCCCCCGAGTCGAGTGGAAGAAACCACTTACTTCCCCATTAACCAGAACAAAAAACCAACAACAGGATATGCACCTATAAATGATATCAACCCATTCAACTGAGAAACCAAATTTCTTCATCACCTTAATCAAAGAGATCCAAGAGAGCCGGTCATAAGCTTTTGCCATATCTAGTTTTATGGCGATGTTTGATCCACGGACTTTCTTTTTTATAGATTGCATCATCTCTTGAGCAAGTAACATTGATCCAATCAATCCATTTGAGTTTGGCCAAACATTTCATCAACATAATTCCTTCGAGAGGCACCAACACCAACAATCTCCCACTTGCCCTAGGCCCAATCACTTAGGTATCTAATACCCATGGACCTAACATGACCATCATGTTTAGCTTGTGGAAGTCCCTTTGTTAGCGTGTCCGCAACGTTATTATTAGTTGGTACCTCGCATATATTTTACGCCTAAGTATGTGTTTGGATTTAGGATGTGCCCTTGGTTCCTTTGATTGATCAATAGCACAACTATTATCACTAATAAGGTCTATTGGATTATCAATACAAGGAACCATTTTAAGTTCACCAATGAACTTTTTAATCCAAACAATTTTCTTTGCAGCATCCAATGCAACAATATACTTAGTTTTAGTTGTAGAATTAGTGACTGTACTCTGCTTGGACCGCTCACCCCGATTGTACGGTTGATTTTGTGTTTCTCCCTCTTTTAAGTGTTTTTTGTTAGTTCCTGTTACTTTCGTTAAGTTCCTGACTGACTTCGTTAAGTCCAGGGACTAAACTGAATAACAGGGCTAACTTTCTAGTCCATTCTATCAAAAAAAGCTTTCTCTGAGTCGCGCGCCTCCGACCAAAGGAGCCAGAAGCACGCGCCTTCCACACCCAAGGTGAGAAGAGCGCGCCTCTGGGCGTCAGTTACAGATTTCTGACCAAGAATCTCTCCCTTGCTCATTTTACATGATTTTGCCCGGGAAAGATTTCTTGGTGACCTCGTTTTGGCTCCAAAAACATCTCTTTTACAACTATAAAAACCCCTCTTCTCCACCACTTCAAGGGACTCTTTTTAGCACTCTTAAAAAAGAAGACTTTTGATCATTAAGAAAACGCTACACAAAATACTTTCAAGGCCTTTTCCAAGAAGTTCTCTAAGAAGTATTAGAAGATCTTTGAAGCATAGGTAAAAGTTCACCTTTCTCCTTCTTCTCTACTTCATCTCTTCTCTCTTTTACTTTAATCAAACGTGCAATCATCCCAAATCATTTTGGGACATGACAACAACGGCTACTTCACTTCATTGAAGTTAGTCAAGGAGTTATCTCCTTACATTCTAAAAATCCCCTTTTTAACCCCTTTTATCATCATCGAAGAATAGGAAGAACATTTTGATTATGTAGATTTTGAACAAGCAAGACCGATATTTGTCGGGCGAGATGGGTGTTTAAGTACTTCCCATCTCGTAACCTAACCCCCGAACCTCATAACAAGAATCTCTGTTTTCATACCAAATTTAGGCTAAATATTAGGTTTTTCTTATGTTCCTCTAAAACATAGGTGGCGACTCTACAAATTAAAACAAGTTAGACATCCTAGGAATAACAGACGCGCTCTAGCCAAGCCGTGCTCCTCCCGGGGTATCTACAGTGGCGACTCTGCTGGGGACTGTTTGAGGGTTAAACTTGCATTCTGTTCAAAATCTACATCTTTTCTGGGCATTCTGGTCTCTGATGGGGGAGGCGTGCGCCTCTGGCCTTCTTGGCCTAAGGCGCGCGCATCCCACATCAAGAACCAGAATCGCCCGACTCCCATATGTTCTTTCTAGGTTTCTCTTCTTTTCTTCTACTCTAATCATTTCTGTAGGGGTTACAATACATTCAGGACCAGGGCAATCCCCTGAGTCCAAAGTCTGACATTCTGACAGGTTTGCCCAGAAGCAAGCGCCTCCCATAGACATTGCGCCATGCGCGCACTTCCCACAACACCAGCCAGAGGCGCGCGCTTCTGGGTAGGTTTCCAGGACAAGAACAGGTTTTAGAACAAAGCAG
Organism: Campanula takesimana; assembly: GCA_026119855.1. Lineage (NCBI taxonomy): Eukaryota > Viridiplantae > Streptophyta > Magnoliopsida > Asterales > Campanulaceae > Campanula > Campanula takesimana. Next base: position 22,706 of record JAOWBW010001704.1, on the reverse strand, counting down.
ATTTGATGGGGTGTGGGCACAGTTGCCTTCATCAGGCCTAATCTGGCCTTTTGGGCTGTTTTACTTTCATGTTTTTTTTTATCGGTCACATGGGTGATTCGAGAGTTGTAATTTATGTGCTTATTTGCTTTTCTTTCATAAAAAAAAAGTAAAAACGTTTTGTCACATGTTAGACCTCACACTACATGCACGAATTCCTATAAATTGCTCACTATCGAGTCGCACAAGTCCAACCCCAAACCCGTCGAGGCCCGTCATAGGAAGTTCCAAGCTCCACCAGACCTTGACTCTTTCGAAGCGGTAAACCTCAGCCCGTGGCGTAGTTCATGACTACATGCCGGGGGTGACCTTAAGCCTCTCATTTAGCCGAGCACAAGCCAACACAATTCTAGTTAGGGTCTAACACTTCGTGACTAAAGTCGGTTTTCATATGCCGAGATTTCCCTAAACTAATGTCTTCAAATCATACATGCCAAGTGGTTATCATGGATGAAATAAAAACCCGTCCCCAAGTGGTTATTATGGGCGAAAATAAAAATCCGTCCCCGCATGTATGCTTTACTACATTAATTTAGTTTAATCCCGACATGTGTAGGATTCACAAGCGTGATGGAATCCGATGAGTATATGAGACCGCGAGATGGTCTATATACTAGTGTGAAGATTCCATTATTTTCTTAGAAACCCAAAAGGGATTCCGTCCCTCCGACTTATATAAAAAAAAAAAGAGTCTTTTCTTATGTGGTTTTGAGTCGTGTGCCCAATGTGTGCTCTAAGCCTCTTTATGGACCGAAAGTGTACTCAAGACTGACAATGGCCTCTTCTGCAATATAGGTTCAATTGGTACTTACCGTGTCTACCGGGATTCAGTGAATCGGTTAGTCCGTCACTCCAACAGCTTCGACAGCATCAATGGCCGGCGGATCCAACACCGACAACACCGTGTCTCTTGAGCAACTCTCCACCATGGTCCAACTTCTCCAAGAACAAGTCTCCACTCTTAATAAGGAGGCTCAAAGCAAAGATGACATTTGGCAATCCCACCTCGACAACCAAAGGGAGGCCCACGAGGCCAAAATGGAGCTAATGAAAGAAAAGCTCACCAAGCTCGCCAATGGCAAAGGCAAAGAGACTAATGAGGAGTCCGAGTGGACTAAGGGTCTGTTTCAAAGCCCTTATGTTAGTGCCCGAACCAAGAAAATGGGGGAACCAAGCACCGAGAACAATGAGCCCAAGATGGTTGATTCAATTATGGCCTACATAGATCAATGCTTCAACGGTCTCAACTTGGGGAAAGGTCCCGACACAAGCATTTATCAGTCCTCTATTCTAATGAGCACAATGGTTCCCTTCCCGACAAGTTCAAGATGCCCGACATCAGCAAGTTCAAGGGCAACTCTTGTCCCATGGCACACATCGAGACTTACATTTGGGCTATGGTACCGAAGAAGGTCTCTCCCAAGGTTATGGCACAATGTTTTCTCGAGGGGTCAGCAAAGGATTGGTATGATACTCTCCCGCTCACAGTCCGTCTTGATTGGGACGCCGCTATGCTTGCCTTCAAAAGTCAATACCAAGGCAACACCACCCACCGGCCAACCAAGAAAGAGCTTGAAAACACCACTCAAAGAGACAATTGAATCCTCATGTCAGTGAGAATCCTTCCGTTTCTCCTAATCCTTCCCAAAACCCTACCACACATGTTTCCAAATCCTTTGCTGGTCTGTTTTCTCAATCCAATTCTAATATGGATTCTACCCCTATTATTCAAACGGGAAGCTATAAAGGTACCCCCTTGGTTAAACTTTCCAAAGAACTAATTGATGCTTTTGCTAAACCTTTCAAGTACACGCTTGTTGGAAAGTTTCAGCATGGTAAACCTACTATGGAAGATGCTCGTATTGCTTTTGCCAAATTTCAGTTAAAAGGTCATTACAAACTTGGTCTTCTTGATTCTCGGCACATTCTGATACAATTAGCAAATGAGGAAGATTATCAAAGGTTATTTATGAAAGATGTATGGTATGTTACTCGCTTTCCCATGCGCACGCTGGCTTGGTCTCCAGATTGGAGGCTGGATCAAGAATCACCGTTTATCCCGATCTGGGTAGGATTTCCAGGTCTCCCTATTCACCTAATGAATAAAGCTTTTATGTTTACGGCTGCCTCCATGATTGGTACGCCCATGTCACTTGATAAAGCACAGCTGAACTGTCTCGTCCGAGTATTGCAAAGATCATTATTAAGGTTGATGCTTCAAAAAAGCTGCCCCATGAAATCTTCATTGATTGTGGTGATGTTTGCTCCAGTTTTTATCAAAAGGTTAAGTTTGATGCGATCCCTAAGTATTGTAAACATTGTTTGATGTTTGGACATGACATTGTTTCCTGCAATAAAGCTAACCCTAGCCTAGTTCAGCATCCCCCCAAACAGAATACTGAAAAGAAGTATGTCCCTAAGATTGGGAATAAGGTTGATAAGAATGCTGATTCCAATGGGCAAAATTCTGGTATTAAAGTGGATAAAGTGAAACAGATTAATGCTTGGCCTCATAATGATAAAGAGAATGTTTCTCGTGTGCATGGCTCCAGCAGTGGGGCTAAGATGGATGGTATTGAAGTTACTGATCTTGGTGTAGATATAGATAAAGGAACATCGGTTGTGATCCCAAAATTAGCTAAAAGAGGAAATCCCCTCCCTGATGCAGTTAATTTAGGCCTTCGGAAGGCCAGCTTAGAAGCTTTAAAGGTTGGGGAAGACGTTACTAAGAAGCCTGCTGATCCTGATGATGGTGTTATGAACTCTGTTATTCAGAAAATTGATGAGCATAGGAGTCAGAATACAAGTTTTCATATTGAGGCTAGTGATTCTGAGCCTCCAACCTTCCCTTGCGGCTTAGAAGAGACCTTGAATCTGTCTCCCCGAGCCCCTGCAACTACTGCTTTTGTTACGAATTATGCTGGTGCCACGCCTTTTGCTTCTCAACCTACTTCTGTTGATGATGATGGATTTACTAAAGTAAGATCCAGGAAACATCGAAGTAGGTCTGCTTCTCCAACCTCTTAACTCTTGGTGTGTCCATTTATCTTTGTTATAATGATTAAAATGGTGTCTATGTTATTTTGGAATGTCCGTGGTATAGGTAATAAATCTTCGACTCGTAGGGCTAAAAGGCTTTTTTTGTTACACAATGCCTCCTTTTTAGCCCTTGCTGAACCGAAAGTTCATTCTTCTCATATTCTTGGTGTTCAAAGAAAGTTTGGATGTAGTGGTACTGCTTTTAATTGTAATGGGAATATTTGGGTTTTTTGGAAGCATGTTCTTTCTTGTCGTGTCCAAGACTCTACCCAAGCGCTTACTCTTAAGGTCACTCATTCTCAGTGGGGAGATTTTGTTTATATTACAGTGGTATATGCTAGTTGTAACAGGTATGCTAGAAGAGAATTGTGGGATAGTCTTATGGATTTTAGCTCATGCACTGATCCTTGGTTGGTCATCGGTGATTTTAATTGTATTCTTGAGCAATCAGAGAAGATGGGTGGTAAACCTATTAAGCATAGAGTGGTGGCTGAATTCTCTAATACGGTTCAATTCTCAGGTCTTATTGATGCAGGTTACATTGGAAATAAGTTTACTTGGGTTGACAAGCCTAAAAGTAAACCTACCATCTCCCAACGTCTTGATCGTGCGTTCTATAATTCTTGCTGGATGGACAAATTCCACTTTTTTTTTTGCGAAAGGAGGGCGATACCTCCCTAGATTTTATTAATAAAGTAAAATATATACAAACATGGTGGGGGACATGACAACCTCAACCACCAAGAAAGAAAGCTAAGGGGGGAGTCCTTACACATGACGTAAGGTCCTCTACAATAAAGGGAAGGGAAGCTAGAGTACATAGAAAATAAAACATAAAGGAATCTAGCCATAGCCTACTAATCAAGCTGAAAATAAGGGGTCTTTGCCTTATCAAGAGCAAAGAAGCCTTTGCAATGATGAGGAAGATCATGAAAGTGTAACAGTTCAACATTCGTCTCAACATCTGCAGCCATGTTGGCTAAGCCATCCGCAACACCATTACCCTCTCTCAGAATATGAGTTACCCGAACCTCCATCTGATCCATCAGGCGAAAAATGTGTGTGACAACATACCAAATAGCCCAAGGAATTTGATAATCCTTGTTAAGAATGTGCACCAAGACCTTTGAGTCTAGCTCTAACCAAACCCGAAGAAAACCATGATTTTGAGCATTAATGAGACCATCCCTAACAGCAAGAGCCTCAGCCACCATATTCGACTGGACGCCGTAAAAATTAGAGAAAGCATAAATGAAGTCTCCCTGATGATTTCGAATGATCCCCCCACCTGCTGCAATACCTGGATTGCCACGGGATACCCCATCCGTATTAACTTTGATCCAACCATCTCCAGGAAGATTCCACACTACCAATCTAAAATTCCGAGAGGCCTGGGGAAGAGTGTGCAGCCGAAAAATAACCACTAAATGATTATCTCCATACGTTCTTGGGAATGACATAGAGAAGGCTTCAGCAATATTCGAAATGTAGGAGCAAACCTTAAAAATAATGCTATTGGGATTCATCTGAGAGTTATCAAAAATAACCACTAAATGATTATCTCTTAAACAAGTGGTCTATTTAATTGCAATCTTGAGGTACAAAGAAAATCTAATCTTTCTTCGGTTTGGGAACCCATTGCTTCTTGCTATAGCCTTTGACCTTCTTAGGTGGGGGCGGAGCACTCTTGGGACCACCAAGACGAGAGAAGACACTAGGACGGGACGGAGCTTCATCAACAACCTTCCCTTTCCCTTTGTCAAAAGAAGCCTTGACCGGAGCCTTGTAAGGACGCTTCCACACATAAGGGAAGTTACCCTTACCTTTCCCCCTCTTCTTCTTGGGGAAATAACGTGGCCTAGGGGCTTCAACGTGAACCATCAGCTTCGAAGGCTCCACAACAACCTCATCGGGCCTCCCCAAACGGTTAAAGACACTCGGGCGTGCCTTCACAATAGGGACGAACTTCACTTGCTCACCTTCGGGGACAGACACTTTCACCTTAAAGGAAAAAGTCATTGGGGCCATTCTTGACTAGAATTGGAGACCTAAAGAGATGAGAAGTAGTGCAGAATATTGCTGTGTGACGAAACTGGTCGAAATGGGTTCAAATTTATAGCTGTTGGAGAATCCTGTACAAAAAGAAAGGGGCTGTAAATCAGCATCCCAGACGCGGGCGCCTCCTACCTTGAGGGCGCAACGCGCACGCTTCCCATGCCTTCTCCAAGGCGCGCACGCCTCTGACAGACGACATAACAGAACGACCCCTTGTCAGTTCAGCAACTGCCCAGGCATCTCAATGCCTCCAACCTGCAACAGTTCAGAATCTACAGCAACAAAGCAACATTCACCCGCAACAAGTGAAACACTTTGGGCACACATTTTGTTTGTAAAGAGTCGACATCTAAGATCGAGTCTAAATAAAACATAAAAAATGTAGATAAAATAGCTAGGATTGTAAATATGTGCTAAATGTTATTACATGTCAAAAATAAATTGTTTAGGCACTCGTCCTCCCCGGTCTACTCCGAGTTATCCCCTGTGGCACTGTTGATGCAATCTCATTTAGGAGCTCAAGTCCAAGCACAACAGATACATTGAAAGAGTTTATTCCAGCCCAAAAAAAACTTAAAGAATGGAGTCCTAATTGAATCCAACATGAAGTTTTGTGGTAGAGAATGTTGGCCCACTGAAAGAACACAATTTGAAGCCCAAATTGAGTCCAAAATAAGTCTCTTCAAGTCAGCCCAAAGAGAAATCCGAATTTCTCAAGTTGCATGAAGATTCTAGAATGAAGATAAGGTTGATACATTCACCACATGCTCTTGGAAAGCTAGAAAGTCTTTGGATTTCATCATAATAATAGTAGTCTTTATCTTGTAATTTAAAGCTTATTGCTTACATCATAGATGACATCATTTACCTAGGAATCATCACCATTCCATCCTATAAATAGGCCATTTTTGTAGTCCATTTGGACACACAAGTCAGATTATAATCAATTTGAGAGTTTTATTCTACTATTTGGTTCTTTGAAAAACTTAGACTTATCAAGTGTAATTTTCTATACTTGTGGCGTCTTCCTAGCTTATCAACCAATTTGGGTGTATTGATTGTGGCGCTTCTAAACCAAGTATCCTATCTTCTTAGGTAGGGGGTGCGGTTTTACACCTACGAACGACTTTTCTTAGAACGATCCTCGGCTACAAGGTAATTCTGATCCTATTCCTTGTAGAAATCACATCATTTGGTATCTAGAGCCCGGTTTCTAAGAAGTCGTATACTATCCTTCTCTACTATTCTCTTCTCTTGTTTTCGTATCTTTTGATTTTCTTGGTATTCCATTATTCATAATTGATATTGGGCTTTGTCACAAGTTGGCAAGGAATTTTATCATTGAATCTTGGAGGGTTAAGAAATCAAATTTCTTCTAACAATCATAAAAAAAAAAAAAAAGAAGAAAAAAAAACTCATTGGAATCGTCAATTTTGTTGTTATTTTCATCATTTTCTTGTTATTATCAATCTTGCGAAGTGGTTTTCACAAATCACCTCTTTCCAAAATAAGTCACTATTGTATCATTGGAACCATCAAATCTAATTCTTCATTTCATCAGTTCTTGTTATTATCAATTTTGCATAGTGATTATCAATATCAGCTCTATCTTTAAGAAAGAAAAAAAAGCAATTCTGAATTTTGTTGGGGTTATATCCTCGAGCATGGAAATATTTTTTGGGTGAGATGAGAAACATGTTCAAGACAGAATTTGAGTTGTTTCACAAGAAGCTTGATAGGATCGAACACTCATACTACAAGCAGCATACCCCTCCGCCAAACTCGGGAAAAAAAGAAAGAGTTTCACCATTACGAGATAAAACAAGCCTTGAAATTATGGAAGAGCAATGCATCAGAAATATTGACAAAATTGTTTTTGCCTTTGATAGAGAAGTTAGTGAATGTCAAAAGAAAGAGAGAAAAGATTTGAGTGAGAGGGAAAAACAGATTGAGAGTCAAGAAGGATTTGAGGTAGAAGAAGAGAGCGAGCCAAAAGAAGGTTGCAAGAGAGAAGAAGAAAAAGAAATTCTAAAGGAGTGTGAAAAGAAAATGGAAGAGATTGGGGCAGGCGATTGTGATAAGTTAGTTAGAGCTGAGGTGGAAAACGAAGACAATCAAACTGATGAAGAAATGAAGATATGGGAATATGGGCCGATTGATTTTCGTGGAGCTATGAATCCTTATTATGGCGATCCATATAATATTCCTAGCCCAACAATGTCACCAAATTGGTTCATAAACAACTTGAAAAATTCTCACCAAATATGGAGCGATTGGATGAGTTTCATTTCGACTTCTACCAACTTCCATGATTACTGGTCATACAAAGGTGATACAAGAGTTAATTTAAGGAGATGGAAGGTGAAACTAAATGAGGAGAATATTTATGACAATTATATTTTCAAGAATGGTGTTTCTTATCCATTTGATCCAGGTGTAGATTTGAGGACAAATCACTCTCAAGAAAGGGGGAATGATGTAATCTCATTTAGGAGCTCAAGTCCAAGCACAACAGATACATTGAAAGAGTTTATTCCAGCCCAAGAAAAACTTAAAGAATGGAGTCCTAATTGAATCCAACATGAAGTTTTGTGGTAGAGAATGTTGGCCCACTGAAAGAACACAATTTGAAGCCCAAATTGAGTCCAAAATAAGTCTCTTCAAGTCAGCCCAAAGAGAAATCCGAATTTCTCAAGTTGCATGAAGATTCTAGAATGAAGATAAGGTTGATACATTCACCACATGCTCTTGGAAAGCTAGAAAGTCTTTGGATTTCATCATAATAATAGTAGTCTTTATCTTGTAATTTAAAGCTTATTGCTTACATCATAGATGACATCATTTACCTAGGAATCATCACCATTCCATCCTATAAATAGGCCATTTTTGTAGTCCATTTTTGTAGGCCATTTTTGTAGGCCATTTTTGTAGTCCATTTTTGTAGTCCAAATGGATTACAAAAATGGCCTATTTATAGGATGGAATGGTGATGATTCCTAGGTAAATGATGTCATCTATGATGTAAGCAATAAGCTTTAAATTACAAGATAAAGACTACTATTATTATGATGAAATCCAAAGACTTTCTAGCTTTCCAAGAGCATGTGGTGAATGTATCAACCTTATCTTCATTCTAGAATCTTCATGCAACTTGAGAAATTCGGATTTCTCTTTGGGCTGACTTGAAGAGACTTATTTTGGACTCAATTTGGGCTTCAAATTGTGTTCTTTCAGTGGGCCAACATTCTCTACCACAAAACTTCATGTTGGATTCAATTAGGACTCCATTCTTTAAGTTTTTCTTGGGCTGGAATAAACTCTTTCAATGTATCTGTTGTGCTTGGACTTGAGCTCCTAAATGAGATTACCTCAACAGTGCTACAGGGGATAACTCGGAGTAGACCGGGGAGGACGAGTGCCTAAACAATTTATTTTTGACATGTAATAACATTTAGCACATATTTACAATCCTAGCTATTTTATCTACATTTTTATGTTTTATTTAGACTCGATCTTAGATGTCGACTCTTTACAAACAAAATGTGTGCCCAAAGTGTTTCACTTGTTGCGGGTGAATGTTGCTTTGTTGCTGTAGATTCTGAACTGTTGCAGGTTGGAGGCGTTGAGATGCCTGGGCAGTTGCTGAACTGACAAGGGGTCGTTCTGTTATGTCGTCTGTCAGAGGCGTGCGCGCCTTGGAGAAGGCATGGGAAGCGCGCGCGTTGCGCCCTCAAAGTAGGAGGCGCCCGCGTCTGGGATGCTGATTTACAGCCCCTTTCTTTTTGTACAGGATTCTCCAACAGCTATAAATTTGAACCCATTTCGACCAGTTTCGTCACACAGCAATATTCTGCACTACTTCTCATCTCTTTAGGTCTCCAATTCTAGTCAAGAATGGCCCCCATGACTTTTTCCTTTAAGGTGAAAGTGTCTGTCCCCGAAGGTGAGCAAGTGAAGTCCGTCCCTATTGTGAAGGCACGCCCGAGTGTCTTTGACCGTTTGGGGAGGCCCGATGAGGTTGTTGTGGAGCCTTCGAAGCCGATGGTTCACGTTGAAGCACCTAGGCCACGTTATTTCCCCAAGAAGAAGAGGGGGAAAGGTAAGGGTAACTTCCCTTATGTGTGGAAGCGTCCTTACAAGGCTCCGGTCAAGGCTTCTTTTGACAAAGGGAAAGGGAAGGTTGTTGATGAAGCTCCGTCCCGTCCTAGTGTCTTCTCTCGTCTTGGTGGTCCCAAGAGTGCTCCGCCCCCACCTAAGAAGGTCAAAGGCTATAGCAAGAAGCAATGGGTTCCCAAACCGAAGAAAGATTAGATTTTCTTTGTACCTCAAGATTGCAATTAAATAGACCACTTGTTTAGGATTTAATGTTTTATTGTCTTTTATTGCTCAACAAGATCCGTTGTAGTGGTTAAAATAATTCAAGAGATAAATAAAATTGCATTTTGTTATGACATGATTGGGTAAAAAAATAAAAATTTATGTTTTAGACCGCACCCTAAGGTTGCCTACGTCCCTCTAGTAGAGAGGCTCAGGTCTCCGTAGTTCAAACAAATGAAGACCATTTTTTTTTGTGTGCACCCTGTTTTTTGCATAGACCGCCCTTTCGGGTTTTCAATCTAGCGTGCTTCTTTTTTGCACGTGCCCTAATTTTTGCCTAGGCCGCCCTTGCGGGTTTTCAACCTAGCGAGCGTTTTTTTTTTTTAATGGTCTTTATTTGTTAAGCGTAGAACTTCTTCAGCTTGTCGAGGTTGACCTCCTTTGGCAATTGATCGCCATCCAAGTCTACGAGTAGGACTGCACCGCCGCTTAGTATCTTCTTGACCATGTACGGACCGATCCATCGAGGTCCCCACTTCCCAAGGGGATTCATGGCATTGGGAGGATGTTGTCTTAGGACCAAATCTCCCACTTTGATATTTCGAGGTTTCACCTTTTTGTTGAAAGCCCTTGCCATTCTTTGTTGGTAAGCCCTTGTCCGTTCGAACGCTCTTAATCTCTTTTCGCCGAGTAGGGCTAGTTTCTCCTATCGACTTTGAATCCAATCAACCTTGTTGACTTGGTTCTTGAGTAAGACCCATAGAGAAGGAATGGGAGTATGGCTTCAGAGCCGTAAACCAATGAGTAGGGAGTTTCTCCCGTTGCTGACCGTATTGATGTGCGATAGCCCCACAATGCTAGCGGTAATTTCTCGGGCCAATCCCTTCCTATTGAAGCCATTTTTCGTATGATGACCTCGATTGTCTTATTTGCTGCTTCGACCGCTCTATTGGCTTGGGGGCGGTACGGGGATGACTTGTGCTTGGTAATTTTGTAGTTAACCAAAAGCGCATCAATTTCTTTATCGAAGTGAGAGCCATTGTCGGAGATGATCTCATGAGGAATACCATATCGGCACATGATGTTGTTCTTCACGAATTCAGCCACTTTCTTGGCGTTGAGAACTCGGTATTTTTTTTTTTATTTATTTTTTTTAAAGAGGATCGATAATGGTTCCCCACTTACCCCCTTATAATAATGATGTCCTAGGAGGCATGGGAAGGGATCGAACCCGAGACCTCACACATTGTGAAGTTTGGCTCTACCACTGAGCCACTCCTTATGGACGCGTTGAGAACTCGGTAAGCTTGTGCTTCGACCCCAAACTCAATGTCTATTTCAATTTGATTTTGGGTCGACCATGGATAGACAGTTCTAACGCAGTGCCTTCGACTCTCCATCAATGTGTGAAGTTCAAAAATGGGGATGAAATAGTGACCGTCATGGCAGAAAACGTCACTATCCACAGAAAGGGGGAACCCATCCACCAAATTCAGTATGGTTTAGTAGACTCTACCCTCTCCGGCGTCTCAATCAACACCATTGAAAAAGAAGGGGGAAACGAATCATGGACCCTTGGCAATCGCAAAGTCCTTCGCATGATGAGGAACATGAACTACTTCCCTGGTTTAGGCCAAGGGAAATATCAACAAGGGAGAATACAACCGATTGAGGTTCCTTTTGTTAAGAAAAAGTTTGGTTTGGGATATGAGCCTTCCAAAGACGACTTAAAACACGAGCAAGTCAACAAGAATGAAAAGGCCCGAGCTCGTAGGGAAGGTCGTCATTATGAGATTCCCAATCTAAGGCCTTACCGCAAGACATTGAATGGCTACTCTGTCTGACAGGGGGAAAACGTCCCGTACATGATCTTTCCCGAGCCATGGGTTAATAGAAAGGGCATCAGAAAGCCCGGCCTTGAGATCTTTGCCGACAGCGAGATTCAGAAGTCCGAAAGGGAACCAACTCACATGTCACCCCGTAAATGGTGGGGGGAAGAAAGTGACCATAGAATCCGAGACAGAGATCACCGTGGGGGAAGAATTGACAGATTTAGCCTCCATGTTCGAGGAACTCGCCATCATGGATGAGTGCCAAGTCAATGCCATCTATGACACCGACACGAGAAGGGAGACTATCAGCGAGATCCAGCCAAGCTCCGAGCCGATCAACAACTGGTATTCTACGAAGGGACCCGTGGTATCCGAGGAATTCTTGGTCAAGAAGATGGGTTGCAGTCCGCGCAAGGTTACAAAGGAAAACTTGCTCACTTTCACTTTCGAGTCCGAGTGTGTTTCCGATACCCTCACCCAAGAGGATATGGAGGCCATAGCCGAGCGTGTGTTCCCTTTCTTTGTTAATGAAAAATTTGATCATTCTGAGTACCCCGAGATTGCAAACATCATGAATGATGAATTAAATAATAATGAATTTAATGAACTTGTTAATAATGATTCAAATAATGATGAAATATACCACGAAAACACAACATACTTAAATGAACTTGCTCAACAGGTCCGTAGTCGTGGTGAAAATGGTCCAGGGGCTGACGAAGAACTGCATGTTGTTAATCTGGGTACCGACGAAGAGCCGAAAGAAACCAAGATCGGAAGCTTCTTTAAGGGGGAAAAGAAAGACAGATTGACTGCAATGCTCAGAGAGTTCGTGGATGTGTTTGCATGGTCATACAAGGACATGCCGGGTTTGGACAGAAAGGTCGCTAAACACAGAATTCCAATCAAAGACGACACCAAGCCAGTCAAACAAAAGCTCAGAAAGATCAAGCCAGAATTGTCTCTACAAGTCAAAGAAGAGATAGAGAAGCTTCTCAGTGTGGGCTTCATCAAAGTTATTGAATATCTGACATGGCTAGCTAATGTGCTCACAGTCCGAAAAGCCAACAGCAAGGTCCGTGTTTGTGTGGATTTCTGGGATTTGAACAAAGCTTCTCCAAAGGATGACTTTCCACTACCCAACATTGACATGCTAGTCGACTCCACTGCTGCCTACGAGGTTCGCTCATTTGTGGATGGTTTTGCCGGGTACAATCAGATTCTCATGGCCGAGGAGGATCAGCACAAGACTGCTTTCACGACACTGTGGGGGCACCTTTTGCTACACAGTCATGCCGTTTGTGTTAAGGAACGCTGGGGCTACTTATCAAAGGGCCGTGACAGACTTGTTCCATGACATGATCCACCAAGAAATCGAGGTCTACGTGGACGACATGATCATCCACTCCAAAGGGACCGATGGTCAACATTTGATCGACCTCCGCAAGTTCTTTAAAAGACTTCGCCAACACAAGATGAGGCTCAATCCCGCAAAGTGCACTTTGGGGGTTATCCGAGGCAAAGTCCTTGGCTACACGGTTACCGAGAGGGGAATTGAAGAAGATCCATCAAAAATCAAGGCGATCATCGATATGCCTCCTCCCAAGACACAAAAAGAAATCAAAGGTTTCATGGGCAGACTTCAGTACATCAGTCGGTTTGTGCACCAGCTTACTTCTATGTGTGAGCCAATCTTCAAGCTACTCAAGAAGAATGTGGCTCTAGAATGGACCGACGCTTGCCAAGAAGCTTTCGACCAAGTGAAGCATTACTTGACATGCCCTCCAGTCTTGGTTCCACCTCACAAGGAGAAGCCTCTCCTGCTCTACCTCACAGTGAACGATGAAGCCCTAGGGGCTATGCTAGCACAAGAGCAACAAGACTCCACAAAGGAGAATGCCATTTATTTTGTCAGTCGCCGGTTTCAAGGATTCGAAAATAATTACTCCGCCTTGGAGAAGTCATGTGCAGCACTGGTTTGGGTTACTCAAAAGCTCAAACATTACATGGAAGCCTTTCTGATCAAGCTAGTAGCAAAAGTGGACCCACTCCGCTACATCTTCGAGAAGCCTTTCATGTCGACAAGGATAGCCAAATGGTACTTCATGCTTGCCGGCTATGACATCACTTACGTCACACTCAAATCCATCAGGGGAAAGTGTTCAGTGATCAGCTTGCTGAATTTCCGTGTGACGAAGTGAAGGGGGATGACTTACAGTTTCCCGACGAGCACTTGGTTTGCACTACAACCGAGGAAAATAAGTGGCAACTTTTTTCGATGGCGCCGCCAATAAACATGGTTTTGGGATAGGAATGTTGCTTGTCGATCCAAAGGACATCTACACTCCAATTGCCACCCGTCTCGAATTCGAAGCTACCAAAAACATTGCCGAGTATGAGGCATGCATAGCGGGGCTAGAAGTAGCTCTAGAAAGAAATGTCACAGAACTAGAAGTATTCGGTGACTCCCTGCTCCTTATCAACCAAACATCGGGTAAATGGCGAATCCAAGACCCGACCCTTCAACAGTACGGTCGACACCTCGAGGAATTGGTCAAACAGTTCCAAGACATCATGTTCACTTATTTGCCAAGGGACAAGAACCGATTTGCCGATGCTTTGGCTACTATAGCCTCACTGGTTGAGATTCCCAAAGGAAAAATGGTGAAACCCTTCAAAATTTCAAGGAGGACCAGTCCGGCATACTGCATGAACATTGAGATCAATGAAGTCCAAGATAACCCCCGTGGTACACAGACATCATGAACTCCCTCAACAATGGCACCTTCCCCGACAATAGCAACGGGAAATCTCGAGTGGCACTACAAAAGCTAGCCGCCAGATATGTGTTGATTAGAAACTGAGTCTACAAGAGACATCATCAAGGGATCAATCTCTTATGTGCAAACGAGTCCAAAGCTCAAGAAATCATGCACGAAGTCCATGAAGGCAAGTGTGGACCCCATATGAATGGGATTATGTTAGCCAAGAAGATACTCTGTATTGGCTACTATTGGACTACGATGGAAAAAGACTGCATCGAGAAAGTCAAGAAATGCGCCAAGTGCCAATTCCATGCTAATCTACAACATGCTCCGCCTTCACAACTGTACAATATGACCACACCTTGGCCATTCTCTTGTTGGGGCATAGATATCATCGGCAAAGTCCGCCCTACGGGGAGCAACGGACAGTCATTCATCCTTGTGGCCATAGACTATTTCACAAAATGGGTCGAAGCACAAGCTTACCGAGTTCTCAACACGTCCATAAGGAGTGGCTCAGTGGTAGAGCCAAACTTCACAATGTGTGAGGTCTCGGGTTCGATCCCTTCCCATGCCTCCTAGGACATCATTATTATAAGGGGGTAAGTGGGCAACCACTATCGATCCTCTTTAAAAAAATAAAAAAAAATAAAAATACCGAGTTCTCAACGCCAAGAAAGTGGCTGAATTCGTGAAGAACAACATCATGTGCCGATATGGTATTCCTCATGAGACCATCTCCGACAATGGCTCTCACTTCGATAAAGAAATTGATGCGCTTTTGGTTAACTACAAAATTACCAAGCACAAGTCATCCCCGTACCGCCCCAAGCCAATAGAGTGGTCGAAGCAGCAAATAAGACAATCGAGGTCATCATACGAAAAATGGCTTCAATAGGAAGGGATTGGCTCGAGAAATTACCGCTAGCATTGTGGGGCTATCGCACATCAATACGGTCAGCAACGGGAGAAACTCCCTACTCATTGGTTTACGGCTCTGAAGCCGTACTCCCAGTCGAACTCGAGGTTCCTTCTCTACGGGTCTTACTCGAGAACCAAGTCAACAAGGTTGATTGGATTCAAAGTCGATACGAGAAACTAGCCCTACTCGGCGAAAAGAGATTAAGAGCGTTCGAACGGACAAGGGCTTACCAACAAAGAATGGGAAGGGCTTTCAACAAAAAGGTGAAACCTCGAAATATCAAAGTGGGAGATTTGGTCCTAAGACAACATCCTCCCAATGCCATGAATCCCCTTGGGAAGTGGGGACCTCGATGGATCGGTCCGTACATGGTCAAGAAGATACTAAGCGGCGGTGCAGTCCTACTCGTAGATTTGGATGGCGATCAATTGCCAAAGGAGGTCAACCTCGACAAGCTCAAGAAGTTCTACGCTTAACAAATAAAGACCATTAAAAAAAAAAAAACGCTCGCTAGGTTGAAAACCCGCAAGGGCGGCCTAGGCAAAAATTAGAGCACGTGCAAAAAAGAAGCACGCTAGATTGAAAACCCGAAAGGGCGGTCTAGGCAAAAAACAGGGTGCACAAAAAAAAAATGGTCTTCATTTGTTTGAACTACGGAGACCTGAGCCTCTCTACTAGAGGGACGTAGGCAACCTTAGGGTGCGGTCTAAAACATAAATTTTTATTTTTTTACCCAATTATGTCATAACAAAATGCAATTTTATTTATCTCTTGAATTATTTTAACCACTACAACGGATCTTGTTGAGCAATAAAAGACAATAAAACATTAAATCCTAAACAAGTGGTCTATTTAATTGCAATCTTGAGGTACAAAGAAAATCTAATCTTTCTTCGGTTTGGGAACCCATTGCTTCTTGCTATAGCCTTTGACCTTCTTAGGTGGGGGCGGAGCACTCTTGGGACCACCAAGACGAGAGAAGACACTAGGACGGGACGGAGCTTCATCAACAACCTTCCCTTTCCCTTTGTCAAAAGAAGCCTTGACCGGAGCCTTGTAAGGACGCTTCCACACATAAGGGAAGTTACCCTTACCTTTCCCCCTCTTCTTCTTGGGGAAATAACGTGGCCTAGGGGCTTCAACGTGAACCATCAGCTTCGAAGGCTCCACAACAACCTCATCGGGCCTCCCCAAACGGTCAAAGACACTCGGGCGTGCCTTCACAATAGAATTGGGTTCAAATTTATAGCTGTTGGAGAATCCTGTACAAAAAGAAAGGGGCTGTAAATCAGCATCCCAGACGCGGGCGCCTCCTACCTTGAGGGCGCAACGCGCGCGCTTCCCATGCCTTCTCCAAGGCGCGCACGCCTCTGACAGACGACATAACAGAACGACCCCTTGTCAGTTCAGCAACTGCCCAGGCATCTCAACGCCTCCAACCTGCAACAGTTCAGAATCTACAGCAACAAAGCAACATTCACCCGCAACAAGTGAAACACTTTGGGCGCACATTTTGTTTGTAAAGAGTCGACATCTAAGATCGAGTCTAAATAAAACATAAAAAATGTAGATAAAATAGCTAGGATTGTAAATATGTGCTAAATGTTATTACATGTCAAAAATAAATTGTTTAGGCACTCGTCCTCCCCGGTCTACTCCGAGTTATCCCCTGTGGCACTGTTGAGGTAATCTCATTTAGGAGCTCAAGTCCAAGCACAACAGATACATTGAAAGAGTTTATTCCAGCCCAAGAAAAATTAAAGAATGGAGTCCTAATTGAATCCAACATGAAGTTTTGTGGTAGAGAACGCCCACTGAAAGAACACAATTTGGATTTCATCATAATAATTGTAGTCTTTATCTTGTAATTTAAAGCTTATTGCTTACATCATAGATGACATCATTTACCTAGGAATCATCACCATTCCATCCTATAAATAGGCCATTTTTGTAGTCCATTTGGACACACAAGTCAGATTATAATCAATTTGAGAGTTTTATTCTACTATTTGGTTCTTTGAAAAACTTAGACTTATCAAGTGTAATTTTCTATACTTGTGGCGTCTTCCTAGCTTATCAACCAATTTGGGTGTATTGGTTGTGGCGCTTCTAAACCAAGTATCCTATCTTCTTAGGTAGGGGGTGCGGTTTTACACCTACGAACGACTTTTCTTAGAACGATCCTCGGCTACAAGGTAATTCTGATCCTATTCCTTGTAGAAATCACATCATTTGGTATCTAGAGCCCGGTTTCTAAGAAATCGTATACTATCCTTCTCTACTATTCTCTTCTCTTGTCTTCGTATCTTTTGATTTTCTTGGTATTCCATTATTCATAATTGATATTGGGCTTTGTCACAAGTTGGCAAGGAATTTTATCATTGAATCTTGGAGGGTTAAGAAATCAAATTTCTTCTAACAATCATAAAAATAAAAAAAAGAAGAAAAAAAACTCATTGGAATCGTCAATTTTGTTGTTATTTTCATCATTTTCTTGTTATTATCAATCTTGCGAAGTGATTTTCACAAATCACCTCTTTCCAAAATAAGTCACTATTGTATCATTGGAATCATCAAATCTAATTCTTCATTTCATCAGTTCTTGTTATTATCAATTTTGCATAGTGATTACCAATATCAGCTCTATCTTTAAGAAAGAAAAAAAAGCAATTCTGAATTTTGTTGGGGTTATATCCTCGAGCATGGAAATATTTTTGGGTGAGATGAGAAACATGTTCAATACAGAATTTGAGTTGTTGCACAAGAAGCTTGATAGGATCGAACACTCATACTACAAGCAGCATACCCCTCCGCCAAACTCGGGAAAAAAAAGAAAGAGTTTCACCATTACGAGATAAAACAAGCCTTGAAATTATGGAAGAGCAATGCATCAGAAATATTGACAAAATTGTTTTTGCCTTTGATAGAGAAGTTAGTGAATGTCAAAAGAAAGAGAGAAAAGATTTGAGTGAGAGGGAAAAACAGATTGAGAGTCAAGAAGGATTTGAGGTAGAAGAAGAGAGTGAGCCAAAAGAAGGTTGCAAGAGAGAAGAAGAAAAAGAAATTCTAAAGGAGTGTGAAAAGAAAATGGAAGAGATTGGGGGAGGCGATTGTGATAAGTTAGTTAGAGCTGAGGTGGAAAACGAAGACAATCAAACTGATGAAGAAATGAAGATATGGGAATATGGGCCGATTGATTTTCGTGGAGCTATGAATCCTTATTATGGCGATCCATATAATATTCCTAGCCCAACAATGTCACCAAATTGGTTCATAAACAACTTGAAAATTCTCACCAAATATGGAGCGATTGGATGAGTTTCATTTCGACTTCTACCAACTTCCATGATTACTGGTCATACAAAGGTGATACAAGAGTTAATTTAAGGAGATGGAAGGTGAAACTAAATGAGGAGAATATTTATGACAATTATATTTTCAAGAATGGTGTTTCTTATCCATTTGATCCAGGTGTAGATTTGAGGACAAATCACTCTCAAGAAAGGGGAATGATGTAATCTCATTTAGGAGCTCAAGTCCAAGCACAACAGATACATTGAAAGAGTTTATTCCAGCCCAAGAAAACTTAAAGAATGGAGTCCTAATTGAATCCAACATGAAGTTTTGTGGTAGAGAATGTTGGCCCACTGAAAGAACACAATTTGAAGCCCAAATTGAGTCCAAAATAAGTCTCTTCAAGTCAGCCCAAAGAGAAATCCGAATTTCTCAAGTTGCATGAAGATTCTAGAATGAAGATAAGGTTGATACATTCACCACATGCTCTTGGAAAGCTAGAAAGTCTTTGGATTCATCATAATAATTGTAGTTTATCTTGTAATTTAAAGCTTATTGCTTACATCATAGATGACATCATTTACCTAGGAATCATCACCATTCCATCCTATAAATTTAGGCCATTTTTGTAGTCCATTTGGACACACAAGTCAGATTATAATCAATTTGAGAGTTTTATTCTACTATTTGGTTCTTTGAAAAACTTAGACTTATCAAGTGTAATTTCTATACTTGTGGCGTCTTCCTAGCTTATCAACCAATTTGGGTGTATTGGTTGTGGCGCTTCTAAACCAAGTATCCTATCTTCTTAGGTAGGGGGTGCGGTTTTACACCTACGAACGACTTTTCTTAGAACGATCCTCGGCTACAAGGTAATTCTGATCCTATTCCTTGTAGAAATCACATCATTTGGTATCTAGAGCCCGGTTTCTAAGAAGTCGTATACTATCCTTCTCTACTATTCTCTTCTCTTGTCTTCGTATCTTTTGATTTTCTTGGTATTCCATTATTCATAATTGATATTGGGCTTTGTCACAAGTTGGCAAGGAATTTTATCATTGAATCTTGGAAGGTTAAGAAATCAAATTTCTTCTAACAATCATAAAAAAAAAAAAAAGAAGAAAAAAAAACTCATTGGAATCGTCAATTTTGTTGTTATTTTCATCATTTTCTTGTTATTATCAATCTTGCGAAGTGATTTTCACAAATCACCTCTTTCCAAAATAAGTCACTATTGTATCATTGGAATCATCAAATCTAATTCTTCATTTCATCAGTTCTTGTTATTATCAATTTTGCATAGTGATTATCAATATCAGCTCTATCTTTAAGAAAGAAAAAAAGCAATTCTGAATTTTGTTGGGGTTATATCCTCGAGCATGGAAATATTTTTGGGTGAGATGAGAAACATGTTCAAGACAGAATTTGAGTTGTTGCACAAGAAGCTTGATAGGATCGAACACTCATACTACAAGCAGCATACCCCTCCGCCAAACTCGGGAAAAAAAAAGAAAGAGTTTCACCATTACGAGATAAAACAAGCCTTGAAATTATGGAAGAGCAATGCATCAGAAATATTGACAAAATTGTTTTTGCCTTTGATAGAGAAGTTAGTGAATGTCAAAAGAAAGAGAGAAAAGATTTGAGTGAGAGGGAAAAAAACAGATTGAGAGTCAAGAAGGATTTGAGGTAGAAGAAGAGAGTGAGCCAAAGAAGGTTGCAAGAGAGAAGAAGAAAAAGAAATTCTAAAGGAGTGTGAAAAGAAAATGGAAGAGATTGGGGGAGGCGATTGTAATAAGTTAGTTAGAGCTGAGGTGGAAAACGAAGACAATCAAACTGATGAAGAAATGAAGATATGGGAATATGGGCCGATTGATTTTCGTGGAGCTATGAATCCTTATTATGGCGATCCATATAATATTCCTAGCCCAACAATGTCACCAAATTGGTTCATAAACAACTTGAAAAAATTCTCACCAAATATGGAGCGATTGGATGAGTTTCATTTCGACTTCTACCAACTTCATGATTACTGGTCATACAAAGGTGATACAAGAGTTCATTTAAGGAGATGGAAGGTGAAACTAAATGAGGAGAATATTTATGACAATTATATTTTCAAGAATGGTGTTTCTTATCCATTTGATCCAGGTGTAGATTTGAGGACAAATCACTCTCAAGAAAGGGGGAATGATGTAATCTCATTTAGGAGCTCAAGTCCAAGCACAACAGATACATTGAAAGAGTTTATTCCAGCCCAAGAAAAACTTAAAGAATGGAGTCCTAATTGAATCCAACATGAAGTTTTGTGGTAGAGAATGTTGGCCCACTGAAAGAACACAATTTGAAGCCCAAATTGAGTCCAAAATAAGTCTCTTCAAGTCAGCCCAAAGAGAAATCCGAATTTCTCAAGTTGCATGAAGATTCTAGAATGAAGATAAGGTTGATACATTCACCACATGCTCTTGGAAAGCTAGAAAGTCTTTGGATTTCATCATAATAATTGTAGTCTTTATCTTGTAATTAAAGCTTATTGCTTACATCATAGATGACATCATTACCTAGGAATCATCACCATTCCATCCTATAAATAGGCCATTTTTGTAGTCCATTTGGACACACAAGTCAGATTATAATCAATTTGAGAGTTTTATTCTACTATTTGGTTCTTGAAAAACTTAGACTTATCAAGTGTAATTTTCTATACTTGTGGCGGTCTTCCTAGCTTATCAACCAATTTGGGTGTATTGGTTGTGGCGCTTCTAAACCAAGTATCCTATTTCTTAGGTAGGGGGTGCGGTTTACACCTACGAAACGACTTTCTTAGAACGATCCTCGGCTACAAGGTAATTCTGATCCTATTCCTTGTAGAAATCACATCATTTGGTATCTAGAGCCCGGTTTCTAAGAAGTCGTATACTATCCTTCTCTACTATTCTCTTCTCTTGTCTTCGTATCTTTGATTTTCTGGTATTCCATTATTCATAATTGATATTGGGCTTTGTCACAAGTTGGCAAGGAATTTTATCATTGAATCTTGGAGGGTTAAGAAATCAAATTTCTTCTAACAATCATAAAAAAAAAAAAAAAGAAGAAAAAAAAACTCATTGGAATCGTCAATTTTGTTTTATTTCATCATTTTCTTGTTATTATCAATCTTGCGACGTGATTTTCACAAATCACCTCTTTCCAAAATAAGTCACTATTGTATCATTGGAATCATCAAATCTAATTCTTCATTTCATCAGTTCTTGTTATTATCAATTTTGCATAGTGATTATCAATATCAGCTCTATCTTTAAGAAAGAAAAAAAAGCAATTCTGAATTTTGTTGGGGTTATATCCTCGAGCATGAAATATTTTTGGGTGAGATGAGAAACATGTTCAAGACAGAATTGAGTTGTTGCACAAGAAGCTTGATAGGATCGAACACTCATACTACAAGCAGCATACCCCTCCGCCAAACTCGGGAAAAAGAAGAAAGAGTTTCACCATTACGAGATAAAACAAGCCTTGAAATTATGGAAGAGCAATGCATCAGAAATATTGACAAAATTTTGTTTTTGCCTTTGATTAGAGAAGTTAGTGAATGTCAAAAGAAAGAGAGAAAAGTTTGAGTGAGAGGGAAAAAAAAACAGATGAGAGTCAAGAAGGATTTAGGTAGAAGAAGAGAGTGAGCCAAAAAGAAGGTTGCAAGAGAGAAGAAGAAAAGAAAATTCTAAAGGAGTGTGAAAAGAAAATGGAAGAGATTGGGGGAGGCGATTGTGATAAGTTAGTTAAGAGCTGAGGTGGAAAACGAAGACAATCAAACTGATGAAGAAATGAAGATATGGGAATATGGGCCGATTGGATTTTCGTGGAGCTATGAATCCTTATAATGGCGATCCATATAATATTCCTAGCCCAACAATGTCACAAATTGGTTCATAAACAACTTGAAAAATTCTCACCAAATATGGAGCGATTGGATGAGTTTCATTTCGACTTCTACCAACTTCCATGTTACTGGTCATACAAAGGTGATACAAGAGTTAATTTAAGGAGATGGAAGGTGAAACTAAATGAGGAGAATATTTATGACAATTATATTTCAAGAATGGTGTTTCTTATCCATTTGATCAGGTGTAGATTTGAGGACAAATCACTCTCAAGAAAGGGGGAATGATGTAATCTCATTTAGGAGCTCAAGTCCAGCACAACAGATACATTGAAAGAGTTTATTCCAGCCCAAGAAAAACTTAAAGAATGGAGTCCTAATTGAATCCAACATGAAGTTTTGTGGTAGAGAATGTTGGCCCACTGAAAGAACACAATTTGAAAGCCCAAATTGAGTCCAAAATAAGTCTCTTCAAGCAGCCCAAAGAGAAATCTGAATTCTCAAGTTGCATGAAGATTCTAGAATGAAGAGTAAGGTTGATACATTCACCACATGCTCTTGGAAAG
>JAOWBW010001703.1:177523-218860 GCA_026119855.1 Campanula takesimana | reverse complement strand
GAATTAAGCCAACCCATCACAAGATGCACACGAAAGATTTCTCATAAAGAGTCCATAATGAGACATTTAATCACACCCAATCTTTTCATCAACGACATAAAAGTCATACACATTCATGTTAAGTCATAAGCCACCCCAAGGATCACAAAAACACTTGTCCTCTTATACCCCATAACACAAACTATCAAACCTTGGAAACAGGGGGGGTGCGCACGCCTCACCCCATAGGGTGCTGCGCGCTTCCAAACAGGGGGGGTGCGCACGCCTCACCCCATAGGGTGCGCGCGCTTCCAAGGACCAGAACTTCACTATTTTTGGGTCACTTAAGGGTGCGCGCGCCTCACCAAAAGGATGCGCACGCCTGCCTAGGTTGGTAACAATGGGTGCGGCGCTCCTTATATAGGGTGCGCGCGCCTCCTCCTATTTTGGGCCAAATCCCAGATTCTTCCTTGGTTCAATTTTTTTACTCCTTCCGTCCCACAAATAACACATATACTGCACAACTTAATACACAACTTAGTACACAACATTGATACTTCATTAAGATTTCAATATAAGTTTCTAAGCCATTTCCAACTCAGCCAAACAATTTTCCATCTACTCCCTTTGTCCCAAAATTACAAGTATAGCAAATATTGCCCAAATCACAAAATTAACAAGTAGGAGTATCATATATAGCATATATGACTATTTTAACATTTTAAGGGGAATTAGTAACTTACCTATTTCTGGAAAAAGTATCGCTGAAATAAGTTTTGTTCGGCTAGAAATGACCTACTCGACGCCTGATCATTTTTATATAATTAGTTTTTAAACGGGTAAGTAAATAAAAAGAATTAAATCGAAATGGGTTGAACTTACCTTTTTCTTTCTTAACCTACGAAGGAATGTTGCAGAAGGAGAAAAATATACAGAGAAAGATAAGAGAGAAGGGGAAAGTGTTTTTTAACAAAAATCTTCTCCCATTTTTACAACTTGGTCACCCAACTTTCAAAGTTAACACTTAAGCCCCTTAACTTATAATTTCAACCAGGACCCTAAAGTTTCAACTTAATCATTTAACTCCTTTAATCATTATTTTTACTAACTAAGTAAATAACACAAATAATCAAGTATAATATGCAAATCATAAAATATGATGCAACACATAAAATGCACATATAAGTCAAATAAAAATCCCCAAAAATATAAAATAAATAGGGACGGGTTTTGGGGTCGCTACATTGATTCCCCCTTAAAGAAAATTCATCCCGAATTTTAGGGTTACTTACCGAGGCCCTCAAACAACCAAGGGTACTTCCTCTCGATCTCTTCCCGAAGTTCCCAAGTCGATTCCTCCACATTGTGATTCCTCCACACAACTCGAACAAGAGGAATACTTTTGCTTCTCAATTCTTGCACCTTCGAATCAATGACTTGGACCGGATGTTCCTCATAAGACATACTCGGCTCAATTTCCTTGGGTACCTCAGATAGAACATGAGAAGAATCATACACATACTTCCGAAGCATAGAAACATGAAACACATTATGGATCTTATCAAGAGAAGGAGGTAAAGCAAGACGATAAGCCCGATCCCCCACTCTTCCAAGAATCTCAAATGGACCAATAAACCTCGGAGCAAGCTTGCCTTTCTTCCCATATCTTCGAATACCAACCTTAGGGGAAACCTTCAAAAACACAAAGTCACCTTTTCGAACTCAAGGTCTCGCCTCCGATGATCAGCGTAGCTTTTCTGTCTACTCTGGGCAGTACTCAAACGATCTCGAATAAGTTTAACCTTCTCAACTGAATCATTAACCATCTGAACACCCCAAATCTTGGCTTCTCCCACTTCATCCCAACAGATAGGAGACAGACATTTCCTCCCATACAAGGCTTCATAAGGAGCCATCCCAATACTGGACTGAAAACTGTTATTATAAGCAAACTCTACGAGAGGCAAATGAATATCCCACGAATCTGAAAAATCCACTGAGCAAGCCCTCAACATATCCTCAAGAATCTGGATAGTTCTCTCGGACTGGCCATCTGTTTGAGGATGAAAAGCTGTACTAAATCTCAACTCTGAACCCAAAGCCTTCTGAAACGCTTGCCAAAACCGAGATGTGAATCTAGGGTCACGATCAGATACAATGCTCACTGGAACTCCATGTAACCTCACGATCTCATTAATGTACAAAGTTGCAAGCTTTTCCATAGAATAACCGATCTCAATAGGTAGAAAATGAGAAGACTTTGTAATCTATCAACAATCACCCAAACCGCATCAAACCTTCTTCGAGTACGAGGTAACCCTGTCACAAAATCCATAGTAACATGTTCCCACTTCCATTCCGGAATCTCTAACGGTTGAAGCAATCCTGCAGGCCTTTGATGTTCAGCTTTAACTTGTTGACATGTTAAACACTTGGATACATAATCCGCTATCTCTCTCTTCATATTATTCCACCAAAAGTGTTGCTTCAAATTCTGATACATTTTAGTACTCCCGGGATGAATAGTATACCTTGATTTATGGCCTTCATCAAGAACTTGGTGTTTAATCCCATCAACATTAGGCACACACAATCGACCTCTGAAAGTCAATACCCCTTCAGGACTGAGGGAGAAATCCTCAAATTTACCATCTTTGATTTTATCCATAATCTTTACCAATTCCGGGTCATCCTTCTGAGCTTCCTTTATTTGTTGAACTAAAGTTGGAAATACTCGAATGTTTGCAAAAATAGCTCCATGCTTTGATTCATAAGGACTCCAATCTCGAGCATCCTCCAACATCTTCCATTCCCGCACCATCAATGAAGCTACATAAGACTTCCGGCTAATAGCATCAGCTACCACATTTGCCTTACCCGGACGATAAGAAATTGTGCAATCATAATCCTTCAATAGCTACATCCATCTTCGTTGTCTATTATTCAACTCTTTCTGGGAGAAAAGATACTTCAAACTCTGATGATCTGTGAAAATCTCAAACTTTGCTCCATAAAGATAATGTTTCCACTTGTGCAATGCAAAGACAATAGCTGCAAGCTCCATGTCATGGGTAGGATAATTCTGCTCACTCGGAGTCAACTTCCTCGAAGCATATGCAATCACCCTTCCATTCTGCATTAATACACACCCGAGGCCTTCTTTAGAAGCATCACTATAGATTACCAAATCATCATTACCATTAGGTAGGGCAAGAACAGGAGCTGTAGTCAATCTCTTCTTCAACTCTTCAAAGCTAACTTGACATTTTTCATCCCACACATAAGGAACATTCTTTCGAGTCAACTGAGTCAAGGGAGTTGCAATCTTAGAAAACCCCTCAATGATCCTTCTGTAGTACCCAGCTAACCCCAAGAAACTTCGAATTTCTGTAACTGATTCTGGCCTCCTCCAATTCACAATAGCCTCAACTTTGGATGGATCAACTGATATACCTTTATTAGAAATCACATGCCCAAGAAAAGATACTTCATTGAGCCAAAAAGCACATTTACTGAATTTAGCAAACAACTGCTTCTCACGAAGAATAGATAAAACCATTCGTAAATGCTGCTCATGCTCCTCCCGGGACTTGGAATAAACCAGAATATCATCAATAAATACAACCACAAGGTATCAAGATAAGGTTTAAAGACCCTATTCATCATATCCATAAAAACAGCCGGAGCATTAGTCAACCCGAAAGGCATAACAAGAAACTCATAATGGCCATATCTACTACGAAAAGCAGTTTTAGAAATGTCTTCAGAACGGATTTTCAACTGATGGTACCCACTCCTCAAGTCAAGTTTTGAAAAGACAACTGACCCTTGAAGTTGATCAAATAAATCATCAATATGAGGAAGCGGATATTTATTCTTTATAGTTACCTGATTCAGCTTTCTGTAGTCAATACACAGCCTCAAGGACCCATCTTTCTTTTTAACAAACAATACTGGAGCTCCCCACGGGGATACACTAGGACGAATGAATCCTCGATCAAGTAACTCTTGCAACTGAACCTTCAACTCTTTCAATTCAGCTGGGGCCATTCTGTAAGGTGCCTCAGATATAGGAGCCGTACCTGGAAGTAAGTCAATACAGAACTCTATTTCCCGGTCAGGAGGCATAGCATACTCAGAAGAAAATACATCTGAAAATTCTTTAACAATAGGCACATCCTCAATATCAGGAACCCTTTTAGTAGTATCCAAAACACTAGCCAAATACCCCGCACAACCACGGTTCAACAACTTTCTAGCCTTCATATAAGAAATAATTCTAATCTCTCTACCCCAAGGAACAGTTTCAAAAGAAAATTTAGGAACATTTGGGATAGAAAATGTGACCACTTTATTAGCACAATCAACAGACGCATGATATTACCCAACCAATCCATACCCAAGATAACATCAAAATCTTGTAATGGTAAGATAACTAAATCAGCAGGTAAAACATGCTCACGTATATGCACATCACAAGAATGCAACACCTCATTGGTCACCAAACACTCCCCTATAGGAGTTGACACCTCTAACACATAAGGTAGAGATTCAGAAGACAAATGCAATCGAGAAGCAAAATGCACAGACACATAAGAATGCGATGAGCCAGGGTCTATAAGTGTACGTGCCCTCAAACTAGACACAGAAATAATACCTCCTATCACATTAGAGGACTCCGAAGCCTGTTGCTGAGAAATAGCAAAGACACGACCCTGAACCTTAGGCTTGCTTGAGGAATCCCTCTTCTGACCCTGAGAGGACCCAACCACACTTCCCGATGCTTGCATCCTATACTTAGGGCAATCCCTCTGAAAATGTCCTAACTGACCACAGTTCAAACACTTGCCCTGCTTCTTCCAACATCTCTCTTCTGAATGCCCTTCTTTCTGACAATAATTACAAACTCCTTTACTCTGACTCCCTGAAGTGTTACTTTGATTTCTATTACTTGACTGTCTTTGAGAAAACCCTTTAAATTGTGAAGATCCACCTTGATTTCCTCTACTCTCACCACGTTGTGGTTGCCTAACTTGCTTCCCAGCGCCTAACAATTCCATTTTCCTTTTATGTTCCTCAATGTCATGCTCCACCTGGTAAGCTCGATCCACTGCATCCTGAAAATCTTGCAACTTATGGGATACTAGGTGAGTTCTAATCACGGTTTTCAAACCTTTCACAAACCTCGAAGCCTTCCTCTCCTCAGTTGCCACTAGGTGAGTACAATACCTGGACAACTCTGAAAATTTAGCTGAATATTGAGCAATTGACATAGAACCTTGCTCCAAGTTAAGAAATTCCATCTCCTTCCTGTCTTGATCTACTCGAGGAATGAAGTGTTCTTTGAACTTTCTCAGAAAATTCTCCCAAGTATAAGGTACATGAGTCTCATCCCATTTTGTTTTCAAAGCTTTCCACCAATGCTCAGCCGCTCCATTCAGTTTATAGGTAGCAAACCTGACTTGATCTTCCTCTGAACATCTCAAAGCATCAAAGATCTTTTCCATCGATTCAATCCACCTTTCAGTTTTAGATACATCGGGCTCTCCATCATACTCCATAGGCTTCATTTTCAGAAACTGTTCTAGGCCATATCTTGGTGGTACCTGTTCCCTTTGTTGCCTCTGATCACTTAAAGTTTTCATCGCTGCTTCAAACATTCCCTGAAACATAATTCGAGCCTCTTCTCTGGCATCGCCTTGCCCCGAAGAGCCGGCCTGATCTCCGTCAGTTTCACCCATTTTTAATGAATACCTGCATCAAACACTCAACGTTACTCACTCTATATTATACTACCCTCCTAGGTCATTTAGTCATTCTAGACCATCTACAACCTAGCTCTGATACCAACTGTCGCGCCCCGTACCCGTGGTCCTACTTGGCCCCACGCTCGGGACACGAGTGGAAGACGTTATAAAATACTTTTAAAAATTTTTCGAAATGTCCTTTTAGAAAGTTGAACAAAAACACACTTGAAGTTTAAAGACTTCACTTAACTTGAAACAAACTTTTACAAACACTTTCACAGCGAAAGTACTTAGCCCGAAGGCTTACAAACTTTTAAACAAATGTACATACATCAACTTTTACCAAAATAGATGTAACCATAAGAAGTACGGGTACTCTACCCAAAGGGTTTACATTTATATAATGTAACCTTCACAAAACAAGTCCCATCTTTTACCAAACGAACGTCCTCCCGTGCCAAGTATCCTATCCCCTGGACCCGCCTTTATCTAAAACAGTAAACAAATAAGGGTGAGAATAAATCTCAGTAAGCTACTAAAATGAAACTACGTTACATGCTGATATGATGATCATAAAGAAACAATGTCAACGAGTAAGCATATAGCATATAACATCAACTCATATATCACTTATATCACATTGCCCACACTCCGGTGGATACCAAGCCAAGGTTTACCCAATAACCATAACTGATGAGAATACC
Organism: Campanula takesimana; assembly: GCA_026119855.1. Lineage (NCBI taxonomy): Eukaryota > Viridiplantae > Streptophyta > Magnoliopsida > Asterales > Campanulaceae > Campanula > Campanula takesimana. The sequence continues at coordinate 212,430 of JAOWBW010001703.1, read as the reverse complement.
AACTGAGAAACCCATCAGAGAAAACCATCTAAGCAGCATAAATAGCTGAAGCCGTCGGGATCCCGAAAACCAAACCATAACCAATAGAACCAAGTAACCAGAGAGAGAAATATGACACAAAGTCATAACCCAAATACTCACCAAAGGGAGCAATTCATCCCATCCAAGGCCAATCTGGACTGGGGAAACAAAGAAGGCACAGTGGACACCTTATAGTGAACTTGGCTTGTGTGCCACTATAATTCTCCCACCGCCTGACTCACAAGCTCTAATACAAAACCTTATAGTGGACTTACCTGTACCACTATAATTCTTCCATTGGCTGACTCTACAACAAGACCAGCTGGACTTTTAACAAGAAGTACAGTAATGAATACTTGCTAAACAAAACCCAAGGCATTTAATCCAAGAAGGAATTAAGCCAAACCATCACAAGATGCACACGAAAGATTTCTCATAAAGAGTCCATAATGAGGACATTTAATCACAACCCAATCTTTTTCATCAACGACCTAAAAGTCATACACATTCATGTTTAAGTCATAAGCCACCCCAAGGATCACAAAACACTTGTCCTCTTATACCCCATAACACAAACTATCAAACCTTGGAAACAGGGGGGGTGCGCACGCCTCATCCCATAGGGTGCGCGCGCTTCCAAGGACCAGAACTTCACTATTTTTGGTTCATTTAAGGGTGCGCGCGCCTCACCCAAAAGGATGCGCACGCCTCCCTTCTCCAGTCAATTTTTGCCTAGGTTGGTAACAATGGGTGCGTGCGCTTCCTTATATAGGGTGCGCGCGCCTCCTCCTATTTTGGGCCAAATCCCAGATTCTTCCTTGGTTCAATTTTTTTTACTCCTTCCGTCCCACAAATAACACATATACTGCACAACTTAATACACAACTTAGTACACAACATTGATACTTCATTAAGATTTTAATATAAGTTTCTAAGCCATTTCCAAACTCAGCCAAACAATTTTCCATCTACTCCCTTTGTCCCAAAATTACAAGTATAGCAAATATTGCCCAAATCACAAAGTAGGAGTATCATATATAGCATATATGACTATTTTAACATTTTAAGGGGAATTAGTAACTTACCTATTTCCGGAAAAAGTATCGCTGAAATAAGTTTTGTTCGGCTAGAAATGACCTACTCGACGCCCTGATCATTTTTATATAATTAGTTTTTAAAACGGGTAAGTAAATAAAAAGAATTAAATCGAAATGGGTTGAACTTACCTTTTTCTTTCTTAACCTACGAAGGAATGTTGCAGAAGGAGAAAAATATACAGAGAAAGATAAGAGAGAAGGGGAAAGTGTTTTTAACAAAAATCTTCTCCCATTTTTACAACTTGGTCACCCAACTTTCAAAGTTAACACTTAAGCCCCTTAACTTATAATTTCAACCAGGACCCTAAAGTTTCAACTTAATCATTTAACTCCTTTAATCATTATTTTTACTAACTAAGTAAATAACACAAATAATCAAGTATAATATGCAAATCATAAAATATGATGCAACACATAAAATGCACATATAAGTCAAATAAAAATCCCCAAAAATATAAAATAAATAGGGACGGGTTTTGGGGTCGCTACATTGATTCCCCCTTAAAGAAAATTCATCCCGAATTTTAGGGTTACTTACCGAGGCCCTCAAACAACCAAGGGTACTTCCTCTCGATCTCTTCCCGAAGTTCCCAAGTCGATTCCTCCACATTGTGATTCCTCCACACAACTAGAACAAGAGGAATACTTTTGCTTCTCAATTCTTGCACCTTCGAATCAATGACTTGGACCGGATGTTCCTCATAAGACATACTCGGCTCAATATCCTCGGGTACCTCAGATAGAACATGAGAAGAATCATACACATACTTCCGAAGCATAGAAACATGAAACACATTATGGATCTTATCAAGAGAAGAAGGTAAAGCAAGACGATAAGCCCGATCCCCCACTCTTCCAAGAATCTCAAATGGACCAATAAACCTCGGAGCAAGCTTGCCTTTCTTCCCATATCTTCGAATACCAACCTTAGGGGAAACCTTCAAAAACACAAAGTCACCTTTTTCGAACTCAAGGTCTCGCCTCCGATGATCAGCGTAGCTTTTCTGTCTACTCTGGGCAGTACTCAAACGATCTCGAATAAGTTTAACCTTCTCAACTGAATCATTAACCATCTGAACACCCCAAATCTTGGCTTCTCCCACTTCATCCCAATAGATAGGAGACCGACATTTCATCCCATACAAGGCTTCATAAGGAGCCATCCCAATACTGGACTGAAAACTATTATTATAAGCAAACTCTACGAGAGGCAAATGAATATCCCACGAATCTGAAAAATCCACTGAGCAAGCCCTCAACATATCCTCAAGAATCTGGATAGTTCTCTCGGACTGGCCATCTGTTTGAGGATGAAAAGCTGTACTAAATCTTAACTCTGAACCCAAAGCCTTCTGAAACGCTTGCCAAAACCGAGATGTGAATCTAGGGTCACGATCAGATACAATGCTCACTGGAACTCCATGTAACCTCACGATCTCATTAATGTACAAAGTTGCAAGCTTTTCCATAGAATAACCGATCTCAATAGGTAGAAAATGAGAAGACTTTGTTAATCTATCAACAATCACCCAAACCGCATCAAACCTTCTTCGAGTACGAGGTAACCCTGTCACAAAATCCATAGTAACATGTTCCCACTTCCATTCCGGAATCTCTAACGGTTGAAGCAATCCTGCAGGCCTTTGATGTTCAGCTTTAACTTGTTGACATGTTAAACACTTGGATACATAATCCGCTATCTCTCTCTTCATATTATTCCACCAAAAGTGTTGCTTCAAATTCTGATACATTTTAGTACTCCCGGGATGAATAGTATACCTTGATTTATGGCCTTCATCAAGAACTTGGTGTTTAATCCCATCAACATTAGGCACACACAATCGACCTCTGAAAGTCAATACCCCTTCAGGACTGAGGGAGAAATCCTCAAATTTACCATCTTTGATTTTATCCATAATCTTTACCAATTCCGGGTCATCCTTCTGAGCTTCCTTTATTTGTTGAACTAAAGTTGGAAATACTCGAATGTTTGCAAAAATAGCTCCATGCTTTGATTCATAAGGACTCCAATCTCGAGCATCCTCCAACATCTTCCATTCCCGCACCATCAATGAAGCTACATAAGACTTCCGGCTAATAGCATCAGCTACCACATTTGCCTTGCCCGGATGATAAGAAATTGTGCAATCATAATCCTTCAATAGCTCCATCCATCTTCGTTGTCTATTATTCAACTCTTTCTGGGAGAAAAGATACTTCAAACTCTGATGATCTGTGAAAATCTCAAACTTTGCTCCATAAAGATAATGTTTCCATTTGTGCAATGCAAAGACAATAGCTGCAAGCTCCATGTCATGGGTAGGATAATTCTGCTCACTCGGAGTCAACTTCCTCGAAGCATATGCAATCATTTTTATATAATTAGTTTTTAAAACGGGTAAGTAAATAAAAAGAATTAAATCGAAATGGGTTGAACTTACCTTTTTCTTTCTTAACCTACGACGGAATGTTGCAGAAGGAGAAAAATATACAGAGAAAGATAAGAGAGAAGGGGAAAGTGTTTTTAACAAAAATCTTCTCCCATTTTTACAACTTGGTTACCCAACTTTCAAAGTTAACACTTAAGCCCCTTAACTTATAATTTCAACCAGGACCCTAAAGTTTCAACTTAATCATTTAACTCCTTTAATCATTATTTTTACTAACTAAGTAAATAACACAAATAATCAAGTATAATATGCAAATCATAAAATATGATGCAACACATAAAATGCACATATAAGTCAAATAAAAATCCCCAAAAATATAAAATAAATAGGGACGGGTTTTGGGGTCGCTACATTGATTCCCCGGAGTAGTGCCCGGATTCCTTAGGATTGGTTGCCCTCTGAACTGAGACTGTCCCCCAGAATTACCTCGGTTATCCGAACGCTGTTGTGGTTGCGACTTGCTCTGACCCCCTTATTTACCCGTGTTAGCTACCTCCGTCTTTCTCTTGTGCTCTCCGATATCTTGCTCTATCAAGTAGGCACGGTCCACCGCATCCTGAAAAATTTGAATTCTCTGGGCTATAAGTTGAGTTCTGATAGCCGTCCTCAAGCCCCTGATAAACCTAATTTCCTTCTATTCTTCGGTTCTTACAAGATAGTCACAATACCTAGCTAATTCTGTGAACTTAGCCGAGTATTGAGCCACCGTCAACAAGCCCTGCTCCAAGTTTAGGAACTCAATCTCCTTCCTATTCTGATCAACCAAAGGAATGATGTGTTCCTTGAATTTCCTCACAAACAATTCCCAGGCATAAGGTACAAGAGTCGCATCCCAACTGGCCTTAAGTGCCTTCCACCAATGTTCAGCAGCCCCAACTAGCTTATAAGCCACAAACCTAACCCTATCCTCGTCCGTGCAACCAAAGACATCATAAATCTTCTCCATTGACTCAATCCACATTTCAGCCTTTTTCACATCAGGCTCACCATCGTACTCAATCGGTTTCAACTTCAAGAACTGCTCTAACCCATATCGTGGAGGTGCTACATGTTCCTCTCTCGGCCCTTGATCATGAATTGCTTTCATAGCCGCTTCAAACATACCCTGAAACATCGCATGATTTTCTTCCCGCAGATCGTTATGATTCGGAGTCCCACTGGGACCTTCGCCAGCTCTTCTTCTAGCCATTTTGAACAAATACCTGCATAAAACATCAACCGTTACTCACTCCGAACACAACTACCCTCCTAGGTCATTCTAGTCCACCTATACATAAACTTAGAATCGTACTCCGAGCCTAGACTAAGCTTGATTTCGAAAACAATTAAAAATAAAGATACTCAGATCAGCTGCTATGGGCGGTCGCCCATAACCAGCCCGGGCGGTCGCCCAAAACCACTAACCCACAACCCATCAGACTGACTCCATGGGTGGTCGCCCAACCCATCAATGGGCGGTCGCCCAAAACCAATGACTCCAACACTCCGGGTGAACTGACCTTATGGGCGGTCGCCCACGAGCCCTGACTGCCGGAATTCGGCAAGTTTACCTGGGTTTCATCCAAAATTCAACCCAAACCAAAACCAAACCAAAATCCAACACATCTAACAAGTATAATAAGGTACTAGAACAACTTAAGAGTCTAAAATAACCCATATAACATCTATTAGTCAACCCAAACCAAGAGATGATTCTAAACACCCAAATTTCACAAAAATGGATAAATTACAAATAAATTCCAAATCAACCAAAGAAGCCATATATATCAACTAGAGCATCAATGGAGTTAAAGATGAACATTTTTAGCATAAATGGGGGGGGAAAGCAACTTACTTGGAATTTATGAAAGATGACGGAATTCGGAATTTCTTAGCTCTACACGATCCTATCGACGATCTAAACATTTTTCATAAAATGAGCAATAAGAACTAGAGGGAGGAAGATGATTAAAATAAAGGAAGAAGGAGGGAGTATTCTTACCTTTTCTTGCAACAATGGTGAGAGAGAGAGAGATGAGTGTGTGTGTGTGTGTGCAGGGAAATAAGTGAGGGAGGTGAGGGAGGGGTGGGAGGTGTAGGATGATTTAAAATAGTTACACCTAAGTCCCTCTACTACTACTACTACCACTACTACTACTACCCTTAATATCCTCTTCTCTAATAATTCCCTTACTTCATACTAGCACAAATGACTAGTTAAAATGCTAGGCATAAAAAAATATTATGAGATATAAATGCACACATAAATAATTAATTAATTGAATAAATAAATAATTAAATATTTACTACCAAGAAAATAGAGACGGTTTTTGGGTCGTGACATTCAAAGGGAGAAATTGCTGTTGAAATACTTGGTGATTGAAGATCATACTCAAGATTTCCCGAATATTTTGAATCTTCAAGTGCTCACCTTCAAACCTTCAAAGATCTCCAGCAACATTCAAGTCATCTCAAGCCTTTAAACACACAAGATTCATTAGGCTCTACAATCACTTAGATTTTAAAGAGCTTCTGATTCTTACACACACACTCACCCCAATTGATCAATCATATATATTGCATCAAAAGGGATACACTGGTCTAAGTCTAGGATTTATTCATCATAAAAAGTAGGTGTTGATTCAAAGCTTCATCTATGTAATCTGTACTCAAGCAAATCAATATACCTACATTCAAAATCCAAGACTAACCATCTTGGTAAAGGACGTAGATCTTTTAATAGATCGAACCTTTCCAAATACTTATGTCATTTACTTACTGCTCTTTACATTCTGCAATTTACTTTCAAGTATTGTTCATCTTCTTCTTTATTGTTCATATTAATCTTGTTTGTCGTTTAGTGTTTTGATCTTTCATATTTATGAACTGTTGTGAATTGTGTTTGTATGTTCTCCATCTTGCCTAAGTTAATATCTGACTAACTTATCATTTGCCAAATTTCCTAAGACAACAACTTTCAGTCTCTCAACCATCTCTTGACCGCACCTTACACTCTGACCGCATCTCACTCGACCGGATAACCTTGACCGTGAGTGAGCTTCTACTTAGAGATTTCTTCAAAAACAACCTTACCTCATTTCTATCGAAAACTTCTGCTGTGCATATTACTTCTTGACCGTGTGGTTTTTACTTGACCGCAAATTAAAGATTGTAAGCACTTGGTTGAATTTTGAAAAAGGGTTGAAATTTTAAATAGGTTATTCACCCCCCCTCTAGCCTCTTTTCATACCCTTGTTGTGTCTTTGGGACCAACAAGTGGTATTAGAGCAAACACCTTCATAAAACTTATGTTTTTCAAGCTTAACAGCTTGGGTGCCAATTCAAAATGGCAAGTCAGAAAACTATAGCAACGGTTAACTTCACTCACGTTCCAGCGTTCGACGAAGATAACTTTGACGTATGGAAGCACAACATTCTAAATCAGTTCTACTCCATGGATGAGCAACTTGGTGATTGTCTTACCATTGGACCATACTTCCCAAATGAAAGCTAATCCGAATCCAGAAACCAATGCAGACATAAGATCAATCAAGAAACCAAAAGCTGAATGGACCAATGAAGAGAAAATACTGGTTGGAATGGATGTGAAAGCAAAGAGCATACTACTATGTACTTTAAGTACATCTCAGTGTCGACAAATCATGGAATGTGCTACTGCAAAAGAACTTTGGGATGCAATTGAAGATTACATCGAAGGAGATCAAGCTTACAAGGAAAGCAAAAAGTTTACAATTCAAAGAAGATTCAACAACTTTGCTAAGATCCCCGGTGAATCACTAAGAGCCACTTATGATCGTTATTGTGAGATCATGAGTACTTATACAGCACTCGGAAAGAAGCTTACCAAGAAAGAAATCAATGTAAATTTTCTAGCCGCTCTTGGTTCTCAATATCATCACAAAGGAAACACTCTTGAAGATACCAAGCTATTGGATGACATGTCACTCAGAAGCCTCTATGACAACCTCAAAGTTTTTGATATCAAGATCCACAACATTAAAGAAATGGAGGGAAAGACTAAAAGCTTATCGTTGGTCGCACAAAAGGAAAAAGTGATCGAAGAAGAAGATCCAAGAATCTCCACATCAGATTTACTTGATATGGACGATGATGATTTTGCTATGTTCGTGAAAAGATTCCAAAAGTTCAAAAAGACAGCAAGACCCGGATCAACAAGCAAAGCTCCATCAAGGTTTTTAAGGAGCAGCCCTTCAAAGAAGAAAGAGAAATTCAACTTCTCCAAGAAGAAAGAAGATCTTGTGTGTTTTAATTGCAGGAAACCAGGTCACTTCGCATCAGAATGTCCAATTCCCAAATTTGAGTATATAAAGAAGAAAAGCAACTTCACTCCAAGGTATTCTAAGCAAAAGGAATGATGGCTGAAGAAGACTCTACCTCAAAAGAGTTAACTACTTGGATAGAGTCAGATTCTGATGAAAGCGATGAGGACACTAAAGAAGGTCACATTTGTTTAGTTTCATCGTTCTGATAATGAGGATGATAATCAATTCTCACCCAATGTGAAACCCAAACGGAAGAGTTATATGGCTGATGAACTTGCTGATAAAGGATTCCTAACTCCAGTGCAAAGGAATGGTGATCTTCTATTTTCAAGATGTGATGTGAGTGTAGTAAAGAAAGCTCTACTAAATCCCAAAGTGAAGGAAGTTTTGTCTACCACACCTCAAGTCAAGTTTGACATTTCCCCCGATAAACAAGAGAAGATGTTCATGAAAGCTGAACAGGTAATAAGTAAGTTTTCTGGCATGAAGGAAGCTTTAGAACTTTCAAATGAAGAGATTTCCCAGCTTAAGACAGAGAAAACTCTATTAAGATCTGAACTCACCCTCCTTAAGGAGCAAATCAAGAGCATGACTCCTCTTACTGATCGAAACCGTTTCTTAGAAGAATAAAATGCCATATTTAAAGTTAAAAAATGAAGGATTGGATGCTGAGATAAATGATCTCAAAAGGATCACTATTGAGTGGAGCAATTCTCGTGTCACTATGGAACAAATTCTAGAATCCCAAAAGCCTAGTGGTGATAAGGAAGGCTTGGGGTTTCAAACTAGTGACAACTTTAAATGTACATATTGTTGTGAAAGAGATGAGAAATTTACCAAGCAAACTTTGGAAGGGTCAAAGGCTAAACATCAAGGATCTAAGGGTAAAAGACAAGAACCAAAGAAGAAACTAGATTTCCATTATGTCTACCCTAAGAAACAAACTGGCAAGGCTTTAAAGTTGAAAGAAAAAGCCATGGATGATCCTAACACAGAGGAAGACTCTAGTAAGGTACCTGGACACGACCGCACCTCCTCCTCTAGTCACGGTCGAGTAGCCTTCCGTGGCATGTCGACCGCAAACAAGGGAAAAGCGGTCAAGTTCAAGAAATCAAACTTTGTTCAGGGGAGATCTTCCATACCAGTTAACGATGTTGTGCTCAAGACCATAATGAAGTTTGTTAACCCTCAGTTGGGTGGCTTCTACCATTGTTCTGTGTGTGATGGTTATGGTCACAAGGCTACTGAATGTCTTTTGAGAATCACACCCAATCCCAAAAAGAGTAACCCTCCTTCTGTGAGGCAAGTGTGGGTTGTCAAAAGTTACTAACCCTTTAGACCCAAAAGAATAAAAAGGGTACCTCATTCTTAAATGTTTATTTTATAGGTCCTCTGCTTAATGGCTGGACATTCTAAGGATAAGTCAAGTCTATGGTATCTCGATAGTGGCTGTTCAAGACAAATGACCGGAGATATCAACTTATTGGAAGATGTCCGTGAAGAAAAAGGGCCATCAGTAACCTTTGGAGATAATAACAAAGGAAAGACTGTTGGATATGGAGTCATCCGAAAAGGAAAAATCACCATCCAAGAAGTCTCTCTAGTTATTGGTCTAGAACACAATTTACTCTCAATATCTCAATTCTGCGACAAAGGATTGCAAAACCACTTCACCTCAAATTTCTGTCTCATCAAAGATGGAACATCCGGCGTCACTTTGCTCAAAGGGATTCATAAGAAAAATGTTTATGTTGTTGATTTCAATTCATCTTTGTCACGACCCGAAAACCCGCCTCTATTTTCTTGCTAGTAAATAATTATTTATTTATTTAGTTATTTATTAGTTTAATTATTTTATTATTTAGGTGTGCATTTTGTGTTTCATAATATTTTATGTCTAGCATTTTAATTGATCATTTGTGCTAGTGTAGAGTTATTGGGTCTTAGTTGTTAGTGGGGAATATGGGTTATGTGTTAGTAGGGCTAGAGGGGGCCTAGGTATAAGATTTTAAAATAATAATCATCAACTCCCTCCCTCTCCCTCACCTCCTCCCTCACTTTCTCCTGCACACACACACACTCAATCTCTCTCTCTCCTCCATTGTTGGTGAAAAGGTAAGAAAACTCTCCCTCCTTCTTCCTTCATTTTAATCATCTTCCTCCCTCTATTTCTTATTGCTCATTTTATGAAAAATGTTTAGATCGTCGATAGGATCGTGTAGAGCTAAGAAATTTTGAATTCCGTCATCTTTCATAAATTCCAAGTAAGTTGCTTTCCCCCCCCCCCCCATTTATGCTAAAAATGTTCATCTTTAACTCCATTTATCCTCTAATTGATATATATGGCTTCTTTGGTTGATTTGGAATTTATTTGTAATTTATCCATTTTTGTGAAATTTGGGTGTTTGAATCATCTCTTGGTTTGGGTTGATTAATAGATGTTATATGAGTCATTTTAGACTTATAAGTTGTTTTAGTACATTGGTATACTAGTTAGAAGGTTGATTTTTGGATGAGTTGTGTTTTGGGTAAGAAAATGGAAGAACCCAGCCATTTTTGCCGATTTCCGGCAGAACAGGGCTTTTGGGCGACCGCCCATAAGTGGGTTGGGCGACCGCCCATGCCATCAATTTGAATGGTGTTGAATGTAGTGGTTTTGGGCGACCGCCCATGGATGGATTGGGCGACCGCCCATGGAGTCAGTCTGATGGGTTGTGGGTTAGTGGTTTTGGGCAACCGCCCGGGCTGGTTATGGGCGACCGCCCATAGCAGCTGATCTTAGTATCTTTGTTTTTAATTGTTTTTGAAATTAATCATAGTCTAGGCTCGGAGTACGATTCTAATATATTGAAATGGCCATTGTGAAATACTTAAATGTGGAAATGGTTCCTTTGTGAACAATTGCGTTACGGAAATTGATTAAGTATGGTTTGGGATTGTTGGACATCTTTGATGTGTTGTTTGGATCAATTAATCCTTTTTGGTGATTTATTTGGAATGGTTCCCTACTTTGGAATCATTAGTTGTTTATTTGAGCTAGTGTTTATTTCTTAGCATTCATTGAAGTCCAGCTGGTATTTGTGGTTGTGTCGGGCGATGGGGAATATTATGATGGCAGCGAGCTGAGTCCATTATAGTGTTGTCCATTGTTTTGCCCTTATTTTCCTCTTCCAGATTGGCCTTGGTTGAGACGAGCTAGCTTCCTTTGTGAGTATTCTAGCTAGTTGGTTTTGGGTTATGACTTTGTGTCATTTTCCCTTGTTACATGGTTATGGTTCCGGTACCGGGGTTTTCTCTTCAGCTATTATGCTACTATGAAGATGGTTTGATTGGTTTATTGGTTGAAGTTGCGCATCGATCCTTCTTGTGTTCTATCAGTTTGGGAAACCTTGGCTCAATATCCTTTGTTACTTGTTTATTTCCGCTGCTATCTGTTAACTGCTAATTACTATGTGCTATGTGAGATTTATTATTGTTTATTGCTTCTTGCATCATAGCATGTCATGTAGTTGCATTAGTAACTTATTGAGATTTATCTCACCCCCTTTCTTTTATCTTTGTTTTTCCTTAACCCCCCAGGAGGAAAGGAATAGGACTCGCTGATCACGAGGAGGACGTCGAAAGGGTTTGTGACTTTTGGGCAGGTGGTTATTTGGTTTACATTACCTAAATGTAAAACCTTTTGGGAATAGTATTACCAACAATGACGTCATCAAGTTTGTAATATTTTGTTTTTGGTGTAAGCTTGTGGAGCTTATACCGGTTGTGTTAAGTTGTGGTTAAACTTGGAATTCTAGAACCTTGTGTTAAATCTTTTAGTATAAAATGAAATTTTTATCTTCAGTATTTGGGTGTTTATTGTTTTAAGTCGACGTCCAGCTCGCGAGTTCCGGACCCACGGGGTCGGGGTCACGACAGTTGGTATCAGAGCTATGGTTTAGCTCTAAGTTTAAGTATAGGTGGACTAGAATGACCTAGGAGGGTAGTTGTGTTCGGAGTGAGTAACGGTTGATGTTTTATGCAGGTATTTGTTCAAAATGGCTAGAAGAAGAGCTGGCGAAGGTCCCAGTGGGACTCCGAATCATAACGATCTGCGGGAAGAAAATCGTGCGATGTTTCAGGGTATGTTTGAAGCGGCTATGAAAGCAATTCATGATAAAGGGCCGAGAGAGGAACATGTAGCACCTCCACGATATGGGTTAGAGCAGTTCTTGAAGTTGAAACCGATTGAGTACGATGGTGAGCCTGATGTGAAAAAGGCTGAAATGTGGATTGAGTCAATGGAGAAGATTTATGATGTCTTTGGTTGCACGGACGAGGATAGGGTTAGGTTTGTGGCTTATAAGCTAGTTAGGGCTGCTGAACATTGGTGGAAGGCACTTAAGGCCAGTTGGGATGCGACTCTTGTTCCTTATGCCTGGGAATTGTTTATGAGGAAATTCAAGGAACACATCATTCCTTTGGTTGATCAGAATAGGAAGGAGATTGAGTTCCTAAACTTGGAGCAGGGCTTGTTGATGGTGGCTCAATACTCGGCTAAGTTCACAGAATTAGCTAGGTATTGTGACTATCTTGTAAGAACCAAAGAACAAAAGGCAATGAGGTTTATCAGGGGCTTGAGGACGGCTATCCGAACTCAACTTATAGCCCAGAGAATTCAACTTTTTCAGGATGCGGTGGACCGTGCCTACTTGATAGAGCAAGATATCGGAGAGCACAAGAGAAAGACGGAGGTAGCTTACACGGGTAAATAATGGGGTCAGAGTAAGTCGCAACCACAACAGCGTTCGGATAACCGAGGTAATTCTGGGGGACAGTCTCAGTTCAGAGGGCAACCAATCCCAAGGAATCCGGGCACTACTCCGGGGAATCAAGGGAATGAGAACAGGAGGATCTGTGCCTATTGTCAGAAGGAAGGTCATTCGGAGGATAGGTGTTGGAAGAAGCAAGGAAAATGTACCAATTGTGGTTAGTTGGGACACTTTACTAGAGATTGCCCGAGAAATAGAGGTCAACCATCGGGGGTAGGAGCTGGTGCTCCACAGGATCAGAAGAGAGATACAGCAAGGAAGCCTAAGGTTCAAGGAAGAGTTTTTGCTATGAACCAGCAGCAGGCTACTGATGATCCTTCAGTGATAGGAGGTATTATTTCTGTGTCTAGTGTGAGCGCCCGTGCATTAGTAGATCCAGGATCATCGCATTCATATATATCTGTGCACTTTGCTTCTTTGCTAAATGCTTTATCTGAGTCCTTACCTTATGTGTTAGAGGTGTCAACTCCTATGGGAGAGTGCTTGGTAACTGATAAAGTGTTTCGTGCTTGTGATGTGCTTATTTGTGGTCATATCTTGTGTGCGGACTTGGTAGTTCTTCCTATACAAGATTTTGACATTATTTTGGGTATGGATTGGCTGAGCAAATATCATGCTTCAGTTGACTGTCATAGGAAGGTTGTTACTTTTTCTATTCCTAATGTGCCTAAGTTTGTTTTTGAGGCTATTCCTTTGAGTAAAAATATTTGTATAATTTCTTATGTGAAAGCGAGGAGGTTGTTGCATCGTGGTTGTGAGGGTTATTTGGCTAGTGTGCTAGATACCAAGAAATAATCACCTGGGTTAGAAAGTGTTCGGGTAGTTAGAGAATTTCCTGATGTTTTCTCTTCAGAGTACAGTATGCCACCCGATCGAGAGATAGAGTTCTGTATAGATCTATTACCAGGTACAACTCCGATTTCGAAATCACCTTATAGGATGGCTCCAGCAGAGTTGAAAGAACTGAAGGTTCAGTTACAGGAGTTGCTTGATAGGGGATTTATTCGACCTAGTGTTTCACCGTGGGGAGCACCGGTTTTGTTTGTAAGGAAGAAAGACGGTTCGTTGAGGTTGTGTATCGATTACAGAAAGTTGAATCAGGTAACGGTGAAGAACAAATATCCCCTACCGCATATTGATGATTTATTCGATCAACTTCAAGGGTCAGTGGTATTCTCTAAACTTGATTTGAGGAGTGGATACCATCAGTTGAGAATTCGATCGGAGGATGTTCCGAAAACTGCTTTTCGCACCCGATATGGTCACTATGAGTTCTTAGTTATACCGTTTGGGTTGACTAACGCGCCTGCCTTATTTATGGACTTGATGAACAGGATTTTCCATCCTTATCTTGATATGTTCGTAGTGGTCTTCATTGATGATATACTTGTTTATTCCAAATCTCGAGAAGAGCACGAGCAACATTTGAGGACAGTTTTATCAGTACTCGCAAAGGAACAATTATTCGCGAAGTTTAGTAAGTGTGAATTTTGGCTTGAGAAAGTTTCATTTCTTGGTCATGTTATTTCGAAAGATGGGATTACTGTGGATCCTTCGAAGATAGAAGCTATTGTTGAGTGGAAGAGACCCGAGACAGTGACTGAGATCAGGAGTTTTCTGGGGTTAGCCGGGTACTACAGGAGGTTTATAGAAGGGTTTTCGCGGATTGCTACACCGATGACTCAGTTGACCCGAAAGAATGTTCCGTTTGAGTGGACCGAAAAATGTAACAACAGTTTTGAGGAGTTGAAGAAGAGGTTGACTACCGCACCGATTTGACATTGCCTAATGGGAACGATGACCTAGTGATTTATAGCGATGCATCGAAGGAAGGCTTGGGTTGTGTTTTAATGCAGAATGGGAAAGTGATCGCGTATGCTTCGAGGAAGTTGAGTCCGAGTGAACAGAATTATCCTACTCACGACATGGAATTGGTAGCTATTGTATTTGCTCTTCATAAGTGGAAGCATTACCTTTACAGGGCAAAATTTGAGATTTTCACGGATCACAAGAGTTTGAAGTATCTTTTCTCCCAGAAGGAACTAAATAACCGACAGCGTAGATGGATGGAACTTTTGAAGGATTATGATTGTAAAATATCTTATCATCCGGGGAAGGCGAATGTTGTAGCCGATGCGATTAGTAGAAAATCTTATGTGGCTTCGATGATGGTTCGAGAGTGGAAAATGCTTGAGGATGTTCGAGACTGGTGTCCTCGTGAATCGAGAGTGGGCTATTTTTGCGAACATTAGGGTATCTCCAACCCTAATTCAGAGAATAAAGGAAGCTCAGAAAGGAGATCCGGAGTTAGTGAAAATAATGGGTAAAATGAAAGAGAAGAACTTCGAGGATTTTTCTATCAGTCCGGTTGGAGTGTTGACATTTCATGGTCGTTTGTGTGTACCCGTCGTTGATGGAATCAAGAGGCAAGTTTTAGATGAGGGTCATAAATCGAGATATACTATTCATCCTGGTAGTACGAAGATGTACCAAAATCTGAAACAACATTTCTGGTGGAACAAGATGAAGAGGGAAATAGCTGAGTATGTATCGAAGTGTTTAACTTGTCAGAAGGTCAAAGATGAGCATCAGAGACCCGCAGGACTACTTCAGCCATTAGAGATTTCGGAGTGGAAATGGGAACATGTGACTATGGATTTTGTTACGGGACTACCTCGTACCCGTAGGAAGTATGACAGTGTTTGGGTGATCATGGATTGACTGACTAAGTCTGCTCATTTCTTACCGATTGATATTAGATACTCGATGGAAAAGCTTGCGACCCTTTATATTAATGAGATTGTGAAATTACATGGGGTTCCGGTTAGCATTGTATCAGATCGTGATC
This sequence comes from Campanula takesimana, assembly GCA_026119855.1. Taxonomy (NCBI): domain Eukaryota; kingdom Viridiplantae; phylum Streptophyta; class Magnoliopsida; order Asterales; family Campanulaceae; genus Campanula; species Campanula takesimana. Next base: position 196,920 of record JAOWBW010001703.1, on the reverse strand, counting down.
CGAAATTTACTTCTAGATTTTGGAAGGCATTGCAGGCAGCTTTGGGTACAGATTTGAGATTCAGTACAGCTTTTCACCTTTAGACCGGCGGTCAATCCGAGAGAACTATTCAGATTCTAGAAGATATGCTACGAGATTGTTCGATAGATTTTTCTGATTCTTGGGATATGCACTTACCTTTAGTGGAATTTTCTTATAATAACAGTTATCAGGCTAGCATCGAGATGGCTCCTTATGAGGCTTTGTATGGTAGAAAGTGTAGATCACCTATCTGTTGGGATGAGATCGGGGAAGCGAAGGTTTGGGGTATTGATTTGATTCAGGATTCCGTTGAGAAAGTCAGAATTATTCGGGACCGATTGAAGACAGCCCAGAGTAGACAGAAGAGCTATGCGGATCATAGAAGACGAGACCTTAATTTTCAGACCAGAGACTTTGTATTCTTGAAGGTATCTCCGAAGGTGGGAATTCGAAGGTTTGGAAAGAAGGGTAAATTGGCTCCGAGGTTTATTGGACCGTTTGAGATTTTGGCAAAAGTGGGGCTTCTTGCATATCGACTTGTATTACCATCTTCTTTAGACCGGTATTTGCATGATCCATCTCACGTGTTACCGAGGGTACCTGAGGATATAGAACCTGACATGTCATACGAGGAACGACCGGTTCGGATTCTTGATACCAAAGTGCAAGAGTTAAGGAATAAAAGCATCGCGTTGGTTAGAGTGCTATGGAGGAATCACAATGTTGAAGAGTCAACGTGGGAGCTCCGAGAATAGATAGAGAGGAAGTATCCGTGGCTTTTTGTATCGGGTAAATACCTTTAAAATTCGGGTCGAATTTTCTTTAAGGAGGAGGGAATGTCACGACCCGAAAACCCGCCTCTATTTTCTTGCTAGTAAATAATTGTTTATTTATTTAGTTATTTATTAGTTTAATTATTTTATTATTTATGTGTGCATTTTGTGTTTCATAATATTTTATGCCTAGCATTTTAATTGATCATTTGTGCTAGTGTAGAGTTATTGGGTCTTAGTTATTAGTGGGGAATATGGGTTATGTGTTAGTAGGGCTAGAGGGGGCCTAGGTGTAAGATTTTAAAATAATAATCATTAACTCCCTCCCTCTCCCTCACTTTCTCCTGCACACACACACACACACACACACTCAATCTCTCTCTCTCCTCCATTGTTGGTGAAAAGGTAAGAAAACTCTCCCTCCTTCTTCATTCATTTTAATCATCTTCCTCCCTCTATTTCTTATTGCTCATTTTATGAAAAATGTTTAGATCGTCGATAGGATCGTGTAGAGCTAAGAATTTTCGAATTCCGTGATCTTTCATAAATTCCAAGTAAGTTGCTTCCCCCCCCCCCCATTTATGCTAAAAATGTTCATCTTTAACTCCATTTATGCTCTAATTGATATACATGGCTTCTTTGGTTGATTTGGAATTTATTTGTAATTTATCCATTTTTGTGAAATTTGGGTGTTTGAATCATCTCTTGGTTTGGGTTGACTAATAGATGTTATATGAGTCATTTTAGACTTATAAGTTGTTTTGGTACATTGGTATACTAGTTAGAAGGTTGATTATTGGATGAGTTGTGTTTTAGGTAAAAAAATGGAAGAACCCAGCCATTTTTTCTGATTTCCGGCAGAACAGGGCTTTTGGGCGACCGCCCATGCCATCAGTTTGAATGGTGTTGAATGTAGTGGTTTTGGGCGACCGCCCATGGATGGATTGGGCGACCTGTGAATACGTGTGTTTGAATTTGAGATATTCATTGCAACATTAAAATTATGAGAGTCGCCACGCCGTTTTAATTACAGCCAAAACATTGAGAAAAGCATGTTAATGGGTTCGGGGGTCAAATTACAACAAGAGAAGAATATTCACGTTATCACTCCTATTGCCCGAATTGATCGGTCTTTCTATCATGATGCGGTGTATGTAGTGTGTTAGTGATTGAGACCGGATCCGAAGATTGCCTACGTTCCTCTCAATGTGAGAAGCTTAGGTCAGCGTAGTTCGAGAAGAATTTAGAATAGGCAGAAGAATCGGGAGCATGCATAATGAGGGGGGAATTACCTAAAGATTAGGGTTTAGAAGTAGTTCCTAGATCATCCTTGGGTTGATGAACCCTAGATCATCATTGGCTATGAAATAACATGTTAACATGAAGATCGTAACCCTAAATATAGCATAAATAAGGTTTTAACCTAAGAATATGATGAACATGCGAAGAACATATTATGAACATATGAATGTCATGAAGAAAATATGAATAAAGATGTTAGGAACATGAATATTATGAAGAACACATGAATAAACATATTAAGAATATGAATATTATGGATCTAAATTAATAATATGGCAAGAACATGAAGAAAAAGTTAGAAAACTTACCTTTGTTGGCAAGAAATAACCTTGGATCTTCTTGGGATTCTTGAGAGTGTTTTTGGAGGCTTGAATGACTTGATTTGGGAGCAAAATCGTCCCTTAAGAGCTCTCAAATTTGGATCCCCCAATTATGAGGCAAGGTAGGTCTTTAAATAGGAAACTGATGGGGAGATCTGACGGTCCAGATCATCCGGGGCGGATGTGGCCGCGTGGCCAAGATGGAGGGCGGCGGCAACGTTGGCCGTGTGGCCAAGGTTGGAGCTTGGACGAATGTGGCCGCGTGGCCATCATTCCTGGCTGACTTAATTATTAAGCTAGGGTTTTACATGTTTTATGGAAACCCTATTTTGGCCATCTTTAAGATGTTCTAAAACAATGAGGTATATTTTGGGAATCCAGGACAAGTCTTTGCAAGGTTTGTAATTCCTATAAAGTCCTTGTGTATTTGGGAAATCCCAAATAAACTCATTTTTAGATCGGGTACTAACAGTATCCCCTCGGCGACGCTTCTTGCAAGGCAATGTGGGGTCAACGATAAAAATAGGAACCGTTCTGAAACATGAGTTTCAAAACAGGCGGAAAGAAAGGGAACGGCTGAACCTTGGCAGGTGACCTACGTATCCACGGGGGAATCAAGCCAAACGTAGTTCAAATCTGATGGGAAATTGGGAAGCAACGTCTTCTGCTGGGGAAAATACATCTGCTGGGGATGGTAGATGACCATGTCGGTCGGGTGGTTGAACCTTTTCAGGTTTCCTACGTATCCTCAGAGGAATCAAGCCGGTCGTAGTTCGGAGCTATTGGGGAAAGACGAGACATCAAACTTCTGCTGCGGATAACAAACCTACGGATACTATCTTGTATGAAGAACGAACATTCGTAAGCAATGAAGTTATTTGGGAAAAATAAAGACTACGTCGTCTAAATAATCCCAAGATGGAATGGTAAACGCAATCAGGATCGCCCGGGTTCCTGCCGATCGCGCTAAAGTAATAGATGCTGGATCTCTCGCAATTAGAAACGCCAGGGTTTCTGCCAATCACGATCGATCTAAGGTGCCTATGACATAGAGGCGCCGAAGTCTCTGTAATCATACGAATCCTAAACAAATGTTTGGAAATTTTAAACGCAATCAGAAACGCCCGGGTTTCTGCCGATCGCGTTAAAATAATAGATGCTGGATCTCTCGTAATTAGAAACGCCTGGGTCTCTGCCAATCACGATCGATCTAGGATGCATATGACATAGAGGCGCCGAAGTCTCTACAATCATACGAATCCTAAGCAAATATTTGGAAATTTTAAACGCAATCAGAAACGCTCGGGTTTCTGCCGATCGCGTTAAAATAATAGATGCTGGATCTCTCGTAATTAGAAACGCCCAGGTCTCTGCCTATCATAATCGATCTAGGATGCGTATGACATAGAGGCGCCGAAGTCTCTGCAATCATACGAATCCTAAGCAAATATTTGGTGAAGAATGGAAATTTTAAGGGGCTTTCCGTACCCAAAGGTAACGAATATCAGTCAAAATAGTGCTAAGGGCACCTAAAATGAATCAAAGGGGAATGTACTAGGGGTAAAACTGAAAGTTTGCATGTGGAGGCAAAGATGATGGATTTTTATGAAGTCGCAAACGGGATGAACTCTCGGGGAGTCACAAAGGTGATAGACTCTTGGGAGTCACAAGGGTGACGGACTCTCGGGGAGTCACAAAGGTGATAGACTCTCGGGGAGTCACAAGGGACTCTTTGGTGAGTCACAAGGGCAAAGGACCTTTAGGGAGACGCGAAGGAGATGGACTCTCGGGGAGTTACTAATATGGGAAACATGATCTGGGTTCCGCTTATCCTAATTTAGGAGGGAATGAGGCTACGAGCCATTGAGACCAAGGTGTTAGGTAAGGGACATTTTTATTGGTTGCCTAGAGGTAGGACCTAAGGCTTTTTAAGGAAAGGGAATAAGGAAGTTGGTGATCTCCTAATCTTGAGATAGGGATGCCAAAGATGTCACAGATTCTTGGGCTTTAGATTATGTCTTGGAGATAATGTGGGTTTCCTAGGCTTACGGGCTAGGGATTGGAGTTCATTTAAGCATGAGGAGAGTATTCTATCCTAGGCTTAGTGCTAGGGCTTGGAAAGGTTGAGGTTTGGGAACTTCCTAGATGTTAGGGTTTCGAACAAGGGTTTGGAAACTGGTGTTTAAGGACCATGACTGTCCTAGGTTTGGGACTGGGTTTAGGAATTTCCTAGGTCTAGGAGGCTAGGGCTTGGAGTTGTGGTAGGCTCAGAGGTTGCAAAGGCGTTGGTTTTTAGACATAAGGCTGGGAGTTGGAAAGGTTGTGACTTCCTAGGCTTGAGACCATGGACCGTTGGGAAGAGGGATTGCTTTTGTGGAAGGTCCACTAAGCTTGATGTTAGGGTTCACCATTTTCCGGGATGGGTGACTATGGCTTGGAAATGTTCGTGGTAACCTAGGCTTTAGGCTAGGTTTTAAGGCTAAGGACTGTAAACTTCCTATATTTTGAGACTAAGGTGAAGGAATTTCCTAGGTCTAGGACTAGGGTTTGAAGGGAATATTGAATCCTAGGATCGATGATAGAGTTTAGTGAGGATATAGTCTCCTAGGCCCTGCGGCTAGGGTTTAGAAAGAGTGCGACTACCTAGGCTTGAGGCTAGGGTTTGGAGCGAATGCGAGTACCTAGGCTCGAGGCTAGGGTTTAGAGCGAATGCGAGTACCTAGGCTCGAGGCTAGGGTTTAGAGCGAATGCGGCTTCCTAGGCCTGAGGCTAGGGTTGATTAAGTTTTGGACAAGGCATTGTATCCTAGGTTTTGGGTTAGGGTTCAATAAGACGGGGGATTAAGATTGTAAATTTCCTAGGTTTCGAGACTAGGGTTTCGAGAATTTGGAAATGATGTTGCATGTGGGGCTTTGGAAATTCCCTAGAACTTGGGCTAGGGTTAAAGAGGATGTTGCGGTTTCCTAGGCTTAAGGATATGTGACTACCTAGGCTTGAGGCTAGGGTTTGGGGAGAACGCGACTTCCTAGGTTTGAGGCTAGGGTTTGGAAAGAATATCGACTACCTAGGCTTGAGGCTAGAGTTTGGAGGGAACGTGACTACCTAGGCTCGAGGGTAGGGTTTAGGAAGGATGTGGCTACCTAGGATCGAGGCTAGGGTTTAAGAAGGATGTAACTTCCTAGGCTTTAGGCTAGGGTTTGGAAGGATGTAATTACCTAGGCTTGGGGCTAGGGTTTGGAGAGAATGCGACTACCTAGGCTTGAGGCTAGGGTTTGGAGGGAATGTGACTACCTAGGCTTGAGGCTAGGGTTTGGGAAGATGTGATTACCTAGGCTTGAGGCTAGGGTTTGGGAAGATGTGATTACCTAGGCTTGAGGCTAGGGTTCGGAGCGCATGTGACTTCCTAGGCTAGAGGCTAGGGTTTGTAGAGGATGTGGCAACCTAGGCTTGAGGCTGGGGTTGAGAGAATGTGATTGCCTAGGTTTAAGGCTAGGCTTCGGATAGAAGGTGACTACCTAGGCTTGTGGCTAGGGTTCGGAGCGCATGTGACTTCCTAGGCTAGAGGCTAGGGTTTGTAGAGGATGTGGCCACCTAGGCTTGAGGCTAGGTTGAGAGAATGTGATTACCTAGGTTTAAGGCTAGGCTTCGGATAGAAGGTGACTACCTAGGCTTGAGGCTAGGGTTTAGAGAGAAGGCGATTACCTAGGTTTGGGACTAGGGTTTAAAGGGAATGCGATTACCTAGGTTTAAGGCTAGGCTTTGAATAGAAGGTGACTACCTAGGCTTGTGGCTAGGGTTTGGAGAGAATGTGACTACTTAGGCTTAAGGCTAGGGTTTGGAGACTGAAAGCATTTGAAGGTTTGTCTTGGTTTAGACCGAGCAAGTTTGAGGTCTAAGAGTGTTGCGGTTTGGGGCAGGTGAGCTTCATACCTCATGGCTGGATAGGCTCTATAGGTTAGACCTAGGCTAGAGTGCTAGGGTTTAGCTAGGGTAAGACTCAGACATGTGTTAAGGAGACCGGGGCCTAATGGAATGGTAGGCGTTAGATCTAGGAGATCGAATGCTAGGCAGGGTAGCGTTGGGACATAAGGCTTTCAAGCGGGTAAGTCTTTTGTCCTAGAGAAACCGCGTTATGGGTTAGGACCAAGCAGGCTTTAGGTCGGCCAAGGAGCAACGGATTGGGATTGGATGATCCTAGTACCTAATACGCATGTCGGGCTTGGATCCTAGAGTGTTTGAAAGTTTAGGCTAGGTGCGAACCATAGGTGCGGGAAATGGTTTTGGATATATGACCATGTTGGCGCTTTAGGTAAAGGGATTGAGTGTCCAAGACTTTGCTTGAGTATAATAGGTACCTAAGTTGGATTGGGTATGATTAGATCCTAAGTTTGTCTCAGAGGTCATTGCGCGTGACCAAGCTCGTTCGGCGATTGCGAAGGTGGGTTTGGTATGGGACCAAAGGTGTTAAGCGCACGATTTTTGACTGGACATGTTTTGATATCTTTATGGCATATCACGGTACGCGGGAGGTCCTATGCGTTCGAGCACGTTTGAGGTTTGGACTCGTGGGGAAGAAAGGTTTGAGATCCATGGAGTTCAAGGGTGGACCTTGTAGGTGGCGAGGTTTGGACTCGGCTCGGATTAAGTAGGTTAGAGACCTAAGGGGTTGAAGGTCAGACTAGGAAGTCTTTTGAAGCTAAGGAGTGACACTAGGTTTAAGAGTGGCAGGGCCATGGTTTGGGTATGACGGTAGGCGTAGATGGCATTGTTTTGGTTGGACCGAGCAGGCTTGGGAACTAAAGAGTTCTAAGGGTCGACATCTAAGGTTATAGACCTAGAGGGTAGACATTTTTGTGATCTAAAGGGTTTAGGAGTTGAGACCTAAAGTGTGGATCGGATATGCTAGAGACCTACAAGGTAGGCGCTTGGTAGACTTGAATGGACTTGGGATCTAAGGGATCGTTCAATAGGTTAGACTGGGTAGACCTAAGAGGTTGGACCTAAGAGGATAAGGGAGACATAGTTTGTGTCACGACCCGAAAACTAGGATCTATTTTATTGGTGATAAATAATTATTATTTATTTATTTGCTTAATTATGTATTTAAATTATTACTTAATTAATAATTTATGAGTTATAATAATTCATGCCTAGCATTTTATTTGGGTTAGTGTAGTATTATTGGGTCTTAATTGTAAGTAGGGAGTGTAAGTTTTGTGTGTAGTGATGAGGAGGGGGCCTAAGTGTAAGTTCTTTAAATCATTTTAACTACTCCCTCCCTACTCATCTTCTCCCTCACTCTCTTCATCCCCAGCCATCTCTCTCTCTCTCTCTTCCATGGGTGAAAAAGGTAAGTTTTCTCTCTACCTTCTCTCTACATTTCCATCATCTTCCTCTTGTTATTTCTCATTTCTTAAAACATGAATCATGTTTAGATCGTCGATAGGATCGTAGGAAGCCAAGAAATTTCGAGTTCCGTTACCCCTTTGAGAAAATCCGGGTAAGTTACTTTTCCCCCATTTTGATGCTAAAATGTTCATATCATGTTTATATGATGTTTGATGTGTTATATTTGAAGTTTGATTGAGTTTGGAATTTATTGGGAATTTATTTTGAGTTTTGATCAAAAATGGTGAAATCTTGAATGTGGGGATTTGGTCTTGATTTTTGGTTGATAAAGGGTGTTGTTAAGGTCCCCTTTTTGGTTAAATGATGTTTGGATACCTTAGGAATCGTGTTGGGAGTGTTGATTTTGGGTGTTATGATAATGGTATGGAAATGGTAAGGAATTTGATGAACCCAGCTCTATTTTCCGCCCAGAACACAGACCAGGCGCCCGCTCGCCTTGACCCAGGCGCCCGCCTGCACCCCCTTCTTCTAGCGGCCAGACCTTCTGGTCAAACAGGCGCGCGCTCGCCCCGGCCCAGGCGCCCGCCCGCCCACCTGCTTGGAAAATTGCCCTTTTTGCTTATTTAAACTAAATGGCTTAACTAGTTTAGGGTTCCTTCCCCTAATTAACTTAAGATAACACCGTGGAGCACTTTAGTAATTAAAATTGGTTCCTTTGTGAACAATAGTGTTATGTAATTTGATCAAGTATTGTTTGGGCATCTTATGATGTGTTCGTGTTTGTTCCAACCGAATTGAATTTCGCGTAAGACTTGGTCTAGGTTTTAGGCGATGTCCTATAGTACCTAGAGGGTTGTTATTGAACACCAAGGTGTAGGGTTTAGTCCTGTCGTGATCATGTTCTAATAAGGGTAACCTTTCGGATTCGTTTGGGGTGTTTAGAATGGGTTCGTTATGAACGGAGATAAAGCGTGAATTGGCAATTGGGTACCTACGGTTTGATTAACCTTAAGATGTATTCATTCGGATTTCTTATTTGGAATTCCAGGTGTGATGTGATGGTTGAGTTCATAGTCCTAGTATATCTTTTGAGTAAATGTTTATGGTCATTTTGGTAATATTCATTGTGCCATTAGGGAGCGACCGTTTGGGTTGTGCTCTTTATGACTAACTTGTGGGTATCATATTTAGGATGTACTTGGTACGTGCCTTATCTTGGAATCATTATGTTTTAATGGTCAATGTTGTTGGACTCTTTTATGATAAACTCCTTGTGCTATTGTTGTTGAACTCTTCTTGAGTAATCGTTTGCATCTTTTATGGTGATTAATTGGTATGGTTCCCTACTTTGGAATCCTTAGCTGTTTACCGTGCTGGTATTTTATTACTTAGCATTATTGAAAGTCCAGCTGGTTATTTGTGTATCGAGTCAGGCAATGGATAATGCTATAATGGCACGAGCCAAGTCCAGTATAGCATCGCCCATTGGTCCTTCTGTCCTCATCCAGATTGGCCTTGGTTGGGATGAGCTAGCTCCGTTGTGGGTATTCTAGCTAATCGTTTTGGAGCATGACTTTGTGGCATGGCTCCCGCCCCTTGTGGCACTTTATCATTGTTATTGGTTCCGGTACCGGGTTTCTCTTCTGCTTTTATGCTACTATGAAGATGGTTTGTTTGATTGACGAGTTGATTGGTCGCTTCTGACCGGGGATTTCTCTTCAGCTTTCATGCTATTATGAAGATGATGATTTGTTGATTATTGAAGCTGCGCAGCGACCTTTATTTGGTTTATCAGTTGGGAAACCTTGGCTAATATCCTTTGTTATGTGTTTACTTTCCGCTGCTATCAGTTGACTGTTATTTGTTACATGCTAAGTGATATTTATCATTGTTTATTGCTTATTGCATTATAGCATGTCATGTAGTTGCATTAGTAACTTACTGAGATTTTATCTCACCCCGTTTATTTCCATCTTTGTTTTTCCTTAACCCCCCCCCCAGGAGGAAAAAGATTAGGATTCGCGGATCGAGGAGGACGTCGAGAGGATTGAGATTTTGGGGCAGGTTGTTATGGATCGGTTTACATTATTTAAATGTATAACCTTTTGGGGATAGTTTTACCATTATTGACGTCATTAAGAATTGTATACTTTATTCTTTTGAGTATAAGCTGTGGAGCTTATGTTAGTTGTACTTTGTTGATTTAAACTTGGATTTGTAAAACCTTGTGTTATCATCTTTTGGTTCAAAAATGGAATTTTTAACTTCTACGTTTTAGAGTTTTGGTTTTAAGTCGACGTCCAGCTCGCATATTTCGGACCCGCGGGTTCGGGGTCGCGACAGTTTGGACAAGGTAAGGATGAATATATATTGGTAGGTTTGGGATCTAAGAGATCAGGTAGACTCGAGACCAGTAGGTTCGGGACCTAATGGGTCATTCTAAGGATTTGGATTCGGTAGACTGGTTTAAGGCTTGAGGTTTTGGATAAGACTGGTTTGAAGCTTTAGGAGTCCCGCTACTAACTTGTGGAGGGTCGAGCTAAGGGGTTATGGTGTAACCTATGTAAGACTGACCGGGTAGGTGCGGGACCTAAGGTTTTGAATCAAGTCAGATTGGGACGTAGAGAGTTGAGGGTTAGGTCTAGGGGTTCCCTAAAGTGTAGGAGATAGGGTAAAGGACCGAGTCAACTCAAGAATCACGGAGATGGGTCTCAGATGGATCGAGGATGTTTTTACAATTTTGTGGAGACCGAGAGTGCGGGTTTATAAACAAAGTGTCAGGGAAGAGAATACTTTTGAAAGTGTTATGATTTTATAAAGATGCCTTATAATTAGTTATGATTCTAACAAATTCAAAGTGTTCGTCATGTGCAGAGTTTGACGATGAGGGGTACATCCTTGTTGAAGCCTCGATATTCTCCGAGAAACCACATAGTCGACCCATTCTGTTGGGGAAGCCCTAGTTCGATAAGGGTGTAGAGCGGGGTATCCTACCTCCTTTAAGACGCGCTCTTTTTTCTTCCTAGACCGCCCTTGAGGGTTTTCAATCTAGCGGGCATCTCTTTTGCGTCATCATTTTTTATTTTTTATTTTTTTATTTTTTTTATTTTTTATTTTTTTTATTATTATTATTTTTTTTGAAATCATTCAGTCGACTCAAAAAAGGAAAAAAGAATTGTTTGAAAACATGCGGGGGTATTTTGGGGAGAGTAAGAGAGAGAGAGATAGTACTCACATTTTGACTCTTTGGGCAACTGAGTGTAATATGTACAAAAGGGAGGAAGCCCCTGCTTGACAGAAAGTAAGTGTTTAGCTCTTTCCTAGATTGTAGAACGGAAGACTTGTCGAGACATTTGAAAATTGTTTTATTCAAGATTCTCATTTGATTGCTCGAGAATGGACCTCGTTGATTAGTATGCATCTTATGATTATGTTTTAGACAAGTAGTCTCGAAATAATAAATGTTTTGATCAATTGTGAGTGAAGAAGTCAGGAGTAGAAATATGGGCAAGAGAGAAGAGAAGGAAAATTGGCTACGAGGTGGGTTGTGTATATTTTGGACGGACCCTAAGGTTGCCTACGTTCTCCTCAAGGTGAGAAGCTCAGGTCCGCGTAGTTCGGGGATATCCTGGCTGATGATGGAGTGGGTTTGAGTATGAGGTTCATTTGTCGCGATAGGTTACTCCGTTGTAGCTTGTTGCTTTGGATTGCTTCATTGCAGCTCATTACGGTGGATTGCTCCATTGTAGTTGTCATGGCTGCTGCTACCGCGTTAATCTTCTTTGTAGGGAAAGAAAGAAAAATAGAACATTTGAAGTGAAAATAAAATGGGACTTTTACTTTTCTATGGTGATAGCCCCTTCTATTTTTCTTTATTATTTTTTATTTTATCTCTTTGTGCACACCCTTTTTTTGCCTAGGCCGCCCTTTCGGGTTTTCAACCTAGCGGGCTTCTTTTTGGTGCAATGCTCTAACTTTTGCCTAGGTTGCCCTTTTGGGTTTCAACCTAGCGAGCCTTTTTTATATATTTGTACATGAAACATTGGGCAAGACGAGCCCCTAGTTTGCTTTCGCCTCTCTCGATTGCGAGGTAGCCTCTTTATAGTTCAAGCGGCCTTTTGCTGGCGGCGGGCATCCTAGCCCCTTCATTTATACCGGTAGAGCTCCATCGGATTATCACGTGGCACCTATTAATGGCATGAACAACTTCGTGCATTTCTTTTATATTTGCGATGGAATACGGACTGCCCGGTGTATCGGCATGTAGTACTTATGAAGGGAACAACAACCCCTTAAATTGTGGCAGCATGGATGTCTATTTGATGATGAGCAACCGCAGTCCAATTCTTTGTCATGACCGTATGGAAAAGGGGTCTAATGGTGGGATGAGAGGCGTATGAGGATAGTGTATGGGAGAAGGTGTGTATAGGGGTAGAATGTAGAGAGAAGAGAAAGTGATTCGTTCATCCCAATTGGTCAAAGCATTTGTTATCTTGAGACTAATTATGTATTTAGTTATGTGAATGGTTTATGGGTCCATTACCTTTTAATGAGTCGTCATTAATGAGTAAGATTAAGATTAATTCATCATATAACGATATAGCAATCAAGTGAAGATGGTGAATAAGACAATTTCATGGAATTGATTTATGCAAGATTATGTCTCAAGTCTAGAGAGAAAAGAATAAAGACTCTTTTATTATTTGAAAGAAAAACGACTAAATCGGGGTGGACTTTACTAAAGAAACAAAAATAGTCCAAGGTGGACTTTGACTAAAGACACTCTAGAACCTACGAAGACTGAATGACCCTTTTTATTTATTATTTAAAAGAGGTAGCCCCAGTTTTCTCTTTCTTGTTTGGACTTTGCTCACGCCCATGCATTCCTATCGCGGGTGATGGCTCCTCTATCAATGAGGCTTTGGATCTTCCTTTTCAATTGGAGGCAACCTTCAGTGTCATGCCCAATGTACTGGTGGTATTTGCAGTATTTGGAGGGATCCAAGTCTGGTCTTACCCTGTTTGGTTCATAGTTGAGTAGAGGAGCCAACTTGCCGGCTCGAACCAAACCTTTGAAGAATTTGACTAACGGCATACCTAAGTCGTCGAATTCGCGCTCGTCCTTCCTTTCACGAACTGTCTTTGAGGGTGATTTAGGTACCGGTACCCCTTGTTGATGAGTAGTCATAGGAGGCATCCCGACGGGGAAAGTATGTGGCGGCCCGTACATTTGAGGAGCGTACGGGTGTTGACATTGAGCAAGAGGGAGAACTCGGCTGAGGTAATCATAAACCACGAATGTCAGACAAATGGCGCTTCTCGATATTTCTTAGGGTCTTATGCATCTCCTTCTGAAAGTGTGTTGCTTGCTCGTGAGAATGGCCTTAAAGTGGATTGCTTGTTCATCGAGGATGGCTTCGAAGTGGGATGCTTGCTTACTGAGAGCTGTACCGGTGTAGAGGATTGTCTCGGGATCTTGGGTAGCAGCTTCAGTTGCAACTTCGATGTTCCTTGCAGCCGACATGATGCAGAACTCTAGTCATGAGAGAATTAGATTCGTATTTAATGATAAGGCATCGTTATAAAATAATTTTTTGGAAAAGAGTCGGTCTCCACATTTTGAAATGCATTTTGGTAAAAAATTGAAAGTTTGACCGGGCAGAAGTTGCCTACGTTCCCCTTATCATGAGGGAGAGGTCCCACACAATAAGAGGCTCAGGTCGCCGTAGTTCGAATCAAGTTAGACTTTTAAAAAAGAGGTGAGAGATGACCATAGGGGTCAAAAAGAGGGAGATGACTCGATCTGTAGTCAAGCAGGGTGAGGAAGACCTATAGGAATCGGGTAAGGTTGACTTAAGTTTTGACCTAAATTTGACCTAAGGTTTAACCTAATGTTTGAGACAAGAAATGGTTCAAGCTAGGATGCGACGATAATGGTGGGTTGACCTAGATGGGTAAAGGATAGGTCGACCTAAATGAGAAGGGTTGGATTGACCTATATGGTGAATGAATCAAGATAGCGGGTTGTAGCGGTTTGCCTATGGGATGATCTAAGCGGGATAGACATGGTTTGACCTAAGCGGGTCTAAGGTTGACCTATTCGGGTTGGTGGACTAAGGAAGGTTGGAGATTGACCTAGATGGATCCAAGATAGGTAAGTCGACCTAAGCGGGTTACGGGGTGACCTTGACGGGTGTAAGTACCCCAATCTGAAACCGACCCATCTTAGAGGTAGCCTTAGCACCGTTTCATGGATAAGCTGATAGGCCAGGACCTCCCTAGGATAAGCTATAAATTCAGGACTACTCTGGTATAAAATTGGAAAAATCCAGAAAGCGCCAGCTGAGCCGTACGGATGATTTGGGAACTAGAGGGGCCTAGCCGTACGGCTGGTTTGGGCGCCCTCAGTCCCTATAAATAGAACCCCTTGCTGATCATTTCAGGGGGGGAGAAATACACATTAGAGAGGTCACTCTGCTGGAATTACCACAGAGTAAGAGTGAGAGTGATCACAAACCAAAAAAGGAGAGAAGAAAGGAGGATTGGCCTTAACCATCATAGGTAAAGCCACCTCCCCCCTCCTTCTCTTCATCTACTCCTATTTTCTTTCTTATATCTTGGTTATACATGTATTTATTCTTCATTCATGCAAAGACTTGTCCATTTCAAGCACCTTTTGTTTCTTGCAAGACTTGTCCATTATCAAGCACTATATATCTATCTATTACATTACTATCTTGTCCAAGCTATGAGGAGTTCAAAGGTTCCCTCCATACCTTGTATGGAAGAGGTTCTAAACCTAGACACTCATAGACTTGTTGATTGTCATTTATATTCCTTATTCATTTAAATGGTATGCTTGTTCGGCCATGATAATCATGAGGGTGGTGGAACCTTAGTGTCTATCATTTTCCTCTTTGGTTTAGCCTCAAAATCCCACTTTTGGGTCATAAAGATTCAATCTTTATGTGTTATTTGACTCTTGGAATGATTTTAAGTCATAAAATGTCATCTTGGTGATAAAGTTCCAATCTTTATTCACCAAATGACCAATTTTGGTCCAAAGGGGACATTCATCAACTTTCTTGATTTTTTGCTATGATTGCTCATGATCACACCCAAATACTTGTTTTGGGGAACCAAGTGATGATCATTTAGCATAGGAATGATGTTATAAAACTTGTAAAATGATTTTTTGCAAACTGGGTTCACAGACAGTTTGTCCAGATTCAGACAGAATACCCTGTTTCTGTTCTGAACTGGACTGTTCTTGAGCAAACTGTAAAACCCCAGAATTGCCACCTCCAGCCGTACGGCTACTCTAAGTAGGAGGGAAAAATTGTCTGTTTTTCCCTCTGACCTTTATCTTATCACTCAAGGCCCCTTTTTCAGCCGAGTTTCTCAAATAAAATCAACGACAGAATTTTTCCGTTAAATACACACACACACATATGCACATTTTAACTAACTTAGGGAGACTCGGCTTTGTCCGAGGCAACTTGAGAGGACGTAAAAACTCCTCCAAGTTGTAACCTGACCTCCGAACCTTTGAACTCAAACCTTTGTCATTTTGTTGGGTTTAAAATTAACAAAATGTGGCGACTCCGTTAAATTTGACGGGTCCCGTGTTTGGCATTTTGTCCTCGTGCGAACTTTGCTCGTTTCACCCCGAGGACGGGATCCTTACAGTGGCAACTCCGCTGGTGATTAGAGTGCTTTCGGACTTCATTCTAGAAGATTCGGGGGCATTCTTGTGTGGGTCAAACTCCCGTTCCCGTTAGTTGACTTCTTGCATATTTGTGTGCGTTTGGTGTTTCTGTTTGGACTGTTTTGAGTACATACGTTCTGGAAATACAATAAACTGGGGCTTGATTATCAGAAATTGGAGAAACTGAGAAAAATCTTCACCCTCTTGATTTAGCCGTACGGCTACTTTGGGTAGGGGCCAGAATGTTGCCATTTAACAGTTTGGTGTAGGGCTGCAACATTCTGGGTGCCCCCCTTCTTCTACTTGTCCAGTTTCAAATTTACAGTCTTACTTGTGCACATTACCTTCATTATTTTGGCCAAAACTGGTTTTAAAAAGGTAATAAAACTTGGTTATGCATGATCTTTTGTCAATAAAATGGTTTCCAAAACCTCGTCGTGCATAACCCCTTTTTGTAAGGGTTTTTCTTGAGTCTTCTCGTTGTGCACAAATTTCTTTGTACAAAAGGGTTTCAATGTAAAATATTTCTTTGCAAAAGTTTGATTCAAATTCTTTGTTGTGCACAACTTGGTACGTGTACAAAGTTGGTCTTTGTTCGCTTATATTCCTTGATTTGTTGTGTATAGATTGCTCAATCCATGTGTAGATACCCCGGGTGGAAAACACGGCTTTAGGCTCAAGCGCGCGGGTCGTCCTAGGATGTCTAACTTGTTTTTTAGAGTCGCCACCTATGTTTTGAGGAACATAAGAAAAACCTATTGATTGTAGCCTAAGTTTGATTACGAAAACAGAGATTCTTTGTTTTGAGGTTCGGGGGGTTAGGTTACGAGATGGGAAGTACCGAAACACACCCATCTCGCCAACTTAAGTTGGTCTTGCTTGATCAAAATCTACATGAATGAAAATGTTCTTCTTCTTCTTCTTTAAGTCATAAAAGGGGGTTTAAAATAGGATTTGGAATGTAGGAGATAACTCCTTAACCAACCTCAATGAGATGAGGTGATCATTAGAGTCATGTCCCAAAATGATTTGGGTGATTGCACATTTGATTAAAGTAAAAGAGAGAGAGGAGATGAAGTAGAAAAGAAAGGAAAAGATGGACTTTTACCTACAATTTGAAGAACTTCAAATGTTGCTTGATGAGATCCTTGGAGAACCTTAGAAAGTGATTTTTTGTCTAGTTTTCAATGATTTTTTGATGATTTTTCGATGATTTTTCCTTTCTTAAAAATGGAGGTAAAGAGAGGTTTTTATAGGTGAAAGAGGGGTGTTTTTGGTGCCAAAACTCAGTCACCAAGAAATCATTCCCGGGCAAAATCCTGTAAATTAAGCAAGGGAGGGAATCCTGGCCAGAAATCTGTAACTGACGCCCAGAGGCGCGCGCTTCCTGCTTTGGGGGCGTGAGGCGCGCGCGCTGGCCCCTCCTGTCGGAGGCGCGCGACTCAGAGAAGGCAATTTTGACAGAATGGACTAGAAAGTCAGCCGTGTCATTCAGTTTAGTCCCTGGACTTAACGAAGTCAGTCAGGAACTTACGGAAGTGACAGAAACTAACGAGAAACACTTAAAATGGGGAGAAACACAAAATCAAATGTGCAATCGGGGTGAGCGGTCCAAGGCGGGGTGTCTACAGAGCCCCTCGGCGACGTGGACTGCAAAGCAAAACGCGTCGACGAAAGTTAAAAACACCCGCCGAGGACATCACAAGAAAAAGCAAAGACTCGATGAAAGCAGAATTTGAAATTGCGAGAGATAGTGGTGCGCTCCCTGTGTGAGCGGCTTTTGTTGATAGAGGGGGTGGCATGATCCGTTAGGTGAACCTGCGGCTGAATGTTGAATGAGGCCGTTAGTGAACCGGTTGATGAATCCGTTAGTGAATCTCTTGGATAGTCCGTGGGTGAACCCTTGTTGACGAATCCGTTAGTGAATCCCTTGGATGAGTCCGTTGGTGAACCCTTGTTGACGAATCTGTAGTGAATCCGTTTGATGAATCCGTTAGTGAATCCCTTGGATGAGTCCGTTGGTGAACCCTTGTTGACGAATCCGTTGGTGAATCCGTTTGATGAATCCGTTAGTGAATCCTTGGATGAGTCCGTTGGTGAACCCTTGTTGACGAATCCGTTGGTGAATCCGTTTGATGAATCCGTTAGTGAATCCCTTGGATGAGTCCGTTGGTGAACCCTTGTTGATGAATCTGTTGGTGAATCCGTTTGATGAATCCGTTAGTGGATCCCTAAGATGAGTCCGTTGGTGAACCTTGTTGACGAATCCGTTAGTGAATCCGTTTGATGAATCCGTTAGTGGATCCCTTGGATGAGTCCGTTGGTGAACCCTTGTTGACGAATCCGTTAGTGAAACCGTTTGATGAATCCGTTAGTAAATCCCTTGGATGAGTCCGTTGGTGAACCCTTGTTGACGAATCCGTTAGTGAATCCGTTTGATGAATCCGTTAGTGAATCCCTTGGATGAGTCCGTTGGTGAACCCTTGTTGACGAATCCGTTGGTGAACCGTTTGATGAATCCGTTAGTGAATCCCTTGGATGAGTCCGTTGGCAACTCTTGTTGACAAATCCGTTGGTGAATCCGTTTGATGAATGCGTTAGTGAATCCTTGGATGAGTCCGTTGGTGAACCCTTGTTGACGAATCCGTTGGTGAATCCGTTTGATGAATCCGTTAGTGGATCCCTTGGATGAGTCCGTGGTGAACCCTTGTTGACGAATCCGTTAGTGAATTCGTTTGATGAATCCGTTAGTAGATCCCTTGGATGAGTCCGTTGGTGACCCTTGTTGACGAATCCGTTAGTGAATCCGTTTGATGAATCCGTTAGTGAATCCCTTGGATGAGTCCGTTGGTGAACCTTGTTGACGAATCCGTTAGTGAATCCGTTTGATGAATCCGTTAGTGAATCCTTGGATGAGTCCGTTGGTGAACCCTTGTTGACGAATCCGTTAGTGAATCCGTTTGGTGAAATATTGCTTTGAAGTCTCGTGCCATTTAGAGTCACACTTGACTTTTTTGAACTGTGGGGTACGGGCACAGTTGACCGCGACCAGAAAAAGTTCCTGCTGGGGATGAAATGTTGAGATTGACTCTTGAGGGGGGTGTGGCACCCGTGACAGAACTTAGGGAGTTTGGAATTTTGAAGAGGACAGCCTACTTTTGAGTGGGAGTTTCTATCCTACTTTCGATTTTTGACATGCCTAAGGGCGGACCAGAAAAAGGTGTGCCCAACTGGGTTGTACGAGGATCGGGACAGTGTCTTGATTTAGGCTGGAGATCTCTGACAAGGCCCTTTTCTTGAAGCGATTTAGACCTGGGAGGCGCGCGCCTTCCTATGTAGGATTGGGACGCGCGACACTTCAGACTGCTGGCGGTGGCGCGCGCGTCTGGGAGGCGGAATTCTGGGCTTGACATTTGCTGACCAAAAAGAGCCCCCAACAGCTATAATATCCATCTTCTGTTCGACCACTTGATTCTCACAGCTCCTTTCTGCCATTTTGAACATCATATTATTGCTTAACTTTGCTTGTGATCAACATTTTCCATGGCTTCCAATTCTTTTGCCCTTGATGCCAAGGTCGTTAGTGCGTATGAAAAGGACTTGAGCACTTTTGTGTATTCTTTCAAGACCCATCCAAAGAAGGCCTTCATTAAAGATTTCGGGTTTCGAATTCTTTTCACCTTGCGGACGTTGAAGCCGGATGGGATTTGCTGAGAGCTGCCGCGGCTTTTCTGGATTGCGACAGCCATACCTCAACCTTTCAGCTAATGAAATGGTGCCGATGTTGACGATTTCGGGGCCATCCTTGGCATGCCTTTGGCCGGTCGGATTGCCGTCCCTAAATATCACCGTGGTGCCATCGACTCTTGGGTTGGGTTACTGAATCTCCCTGTTGAGGACGTGAGGAAGATGTTGCATGGTACC
>JAOWBW010001703.1:109298-177423 GCA_026119855.1 Campanula takesimana | reverse complement strand
AAAAATGGTCTTCGTTTGTTTGAACTACGGAGACCTGAGCCTCTACACTGGAGGAACGTAGGCAACCTTCGGGTGCGGTCTAAAATATAAACAAATACCCAAATCATTTCAAATTAATGAGATGCAATTTTTTCATTCACTAAATTATTTTGATCATTACAATGGAATGTTGAGCTATTAAAAGACATAAAACATTAAATCCTAAACAAGTGGTCTATTTTACTTGCAATCTCTTGGGGTACTAGGAAAAATCTAATTTTTCTTGGCCTTCGAAGGGCCACCCGAACGACCATCAATCCTACTCTTCTTGGGAGGTCTAGGAACACTAATACGGACCGAAACCTTCTGCACAATAGAGCGCCTCCGAGCATAAAGTCATCCAAAGGGGTACCAAAAAGGGTCAGTCAGAATATTGTTCACATCAGCAGCAGCTTCCTTGTATCTCAGAGCACTGCTAGGCTCAAAGTCTTTCCCTAACAAATCAGCCCGAAGCATCTACCCAAGTAATGCCGCGGTAAACAGTACAAACAAATGATCCAAGTAACTCTCGGGAAGAAGATACTACCCCGATACAGAGGGGCTCAAGCCACCAGTTACGATCATCCCTCCAAGCCGACTGAAGCTCACTTGAGAAATTCGGAACCATATAAGAAACCGGACGAAACATCTCTTCCTCGGAAAAGGAATTATTTGCTGGTGACCGAACTGTCTCAAAACCCGTTCTGGTTGATAAAATGAAGAGTCTCTCAATCCAGGCAAGACCACATGCTTGAAACCAAAGTACATTCCACGAAAATGACGGAGACCCCAAGAAGAGGGACACACTCAATATCAGCCGAAGCACGGGAAGCGAAGAACTTCTGCCAATTTTCTTCAGTCAAATCCCTAGTCAGCATCATCGCCTTATGAACAGCAAAAGGAGAGAGGTCACTGTCTGACGTTATAAAGCCTGAAATGCTCTCGAAGCCATATGGTCAAAAGCAAGGGGCTTCCTCGTCGCATCTCGCCCGTACGATGCAATTCGTCCAGACCATGCAAAGTTTCCCCCACTATAAGAGGGATTATACTGAATCGTTGCCTCTTCGCCTGCAACACAATCTCAGCCAACTGCGCATCCGCAGTACCCAAAGGAGTGACAAACAGAACCTCGCTGAAAGACAGACATCCATGGCATTTCTCTTAAAGGATTGAACCGCCCGCATCTTTGAATGCAAGCTGAAAAACATTGGAAGCTTAGATATGTCAACAACAGTTCGTGCATCATCTTCTTCACCTCTCCGACAGGGAGATTCAGAAGGTCAACCCAAGAGTCAACAACGCCGCGGTGATACTTAGGGGCGGCAATTCGACCGGCCAAAGGCCTACCAAGAATGGCCCCAAAATCATCGACAGTCGGCACCATTTCATTAGCCAAAAAGTTGAAAAGTATGGCTATCACAATCCCAAAAGGCTGCAGCGGCCTTCACAGATCCCAATCCGGCTTCAATGTCCACAAAGTAAAAAGAATTCGAAACCCAAAATCTTTAATGAAGGCCTTCTTGGGATGAGTCTTGAAGGAATACACGAACATCGACAAGTCCTTCTCGTAACTCTTAACAACCTCGGCATCAAGACTGAAAAGGTTAGAGGCCATGGGAAGAAGATTGCAAGCAAAATGGGCAATAAAACGGTGTTAAAAAAATGGCAGAAGCGAGCTGTTAAAATAAAATTGTCGACCAGAAGCTGATATTATAGCTGTTGGGGGATATTTTGGCAGCAAAAGTCAAGCCCGGAATTCTGCCTCCAGACGCGTGCGCCACCGCACCGCGGTGCGCAAAGCACGCGCATTACACGCCTACAAGGAGGTTGCGCGCTTCCAAGCCAAGATCATTTCAGTAGGCCTTATCAGGAAAACTATGCAAGGAATTTCCGCCCAAATCAAGATGCAGCTCCAATCCTTGAGCACCCAGTGGGCACACATTAATTTGGTCCACCCTTAAGGCATGTCTAAAATTGAAAGTAGGACAGGAATTCTCACTAAAAAAAAAAGTTAGGGTGTCCTTCTTTAATCCTTAAGGATCAGTTTTGACAATTCATCCCCAGCAGAAAGCACTCCGCAGTCAACTGTGCCGCACCCCACCAAAAGTTAAAGTCAAACAGTCAACATCAAAGTACGACTCACGGCAACAACTTGGTCCTGGGTGAGCCACAAAATCACCACCTCCTTATCAAGCAAGATCTATTAAGCAAACGGTCCTCTGGGTCCCGCATTCAAGCAAACGGACCTCTGGGTCCCGCATTCAAGCAAACGGTCTTCTGGGTCCCGCACTCAAGCAAACAGTCCTCCGGGTCCCGTATTCAAGCAGACGGTCCTCTGGGGTCCTGCACTCAAGCAAACGGTCCTCTGGGTCCCACATTCAAGCAAACGGTCCTCTGGGTCCCGCACTCAAGCAAACGGTCCTCTGGGTCCCGCACTTAAGCAAACGGTCCTCTGGGTCCCGCATTCAAGCAAACGGTCCTCCGGGTCCCGCACTCAAGCAAACGGTCCTCTGAGTCCCGCATTCAAGCAAACGGTCATCCAGGTCCCAAGTCAACGTCCTCCAGGTCCCGCACTCAAGCTAACGGTCCTTCGGGTCCCGCATTCAGACAGGTCCCGCTTCAACAAGCGGATCTCGCTACCAGTAAACAGGTCCCTCTTCCAGCAACGGATCCCGCATTCCAGCAAAAGACCCCAGGTCCCGCTGTCGGCCACTGTGGGCCGCTTCATGCCACCGAACCTTTTATGATCAACCAAGCCGCTCACACAGGGAGTGCACCTCTATCCCTTGCAAGTTTAAATTCCTGCTTTCATCGAGTCTTTTCCTTTTTGGTGATATCTTAGGCGGATGTCTGTCTTTCATCGGCGTGTTTGCCTTGCAATCCACGCTACCGAGGGCTCTGTAGACACCCCGCCTTGGACCGCTTACCCCGATTGCACACTTGATTTTGTGTTTCTTCCTATTTTAAGTGTTTCTGTTAGTTTCTGTTACTTTGGTTAAGTTCTAGACAGGCTCCGTAAGTTCAGGGACTAAACTGAATAACAGTTCTAACTTTCTAGTCCATTCTGTCAAAATTTGCCTTTCAGAGTCGCGTGCCTCCGCCCCTTGAGGCCAGATGCGCGCGCGCCTTCCGCCGCTAGGCGGGATGCGCGCATTTCTGGGGTGTGTCAGTTACAGATTCTGCCCAAGAATCTCTCCCTTGCTCATTATACATGATTTTGCCAGGAAAGATTTTTTGGAGACTCCGTTTGGGTCCAAAACACATACATTTTCAACTATAAAAACCCCTCCAATCCATCATTGGAAGAGGGACTTTTGGCACAAAGAACTTTTCCACCTTAGACTTTTCTCTAAACAAAGCTCTAGGCAATTTACAAAAGATATTCTCTCCAAGTATTCAACCTCTTCTTCAAGTCTTTTTCAAGAGGTTCTCTTTGAAGGATATTATAGGTAAAATATCTTAACTTTATTCTTATTTCTTCTTCTTCTTCTAATTCTTTTCTTCTTCAATCAAATGTGCAATCACCCCAAAACCATTTGGGACATGACACCAATGGCCCTTCATTACATTGAATTGGCTTAGAAGTTATCTCCCTACATTCTAAACTATAAAACCCCTTTTTATCATCATTCAAATAGGAAGAACACATCTACCTTTAAAGTGAATATGAACAAACAAGACCGACATTGCTCGGGCGAAATGGGTGTTTAAGTACTTTCCATTTCGTAACCTAACCCCCCGAACCCCTCATCCCAAAGAATCTCTGTTTTCGTAAATTAAACTTAGGCTCATAAACATTAGGTTTTCTTACGCTCCTCAAAACGTGGGTGGCGACTCTAAAACAAAAATTAGACATCCTAGGGTGATCCGCGCGCTCTGGCCAAAAGCCATGGGCCCCCCGCCCAGGGTATCTACAATAACAGAGTTAACTTTTAGGGTCTTTCTGTCATTTTGTCATTTTTAGATGCGGGAGCTCCGGCACTGCCAATGGGACGCGCACGCATCTTGCCCCTTAAGCAGGACTCGCGCGCGCCGTCCGTTTGGCAGTTACGGATTCAAATATTTTTCCCTCCCTTTTCTTAATCACAAAGACCTCTTTTTACCTCCAAGTTCATCACTCCTAGTTTTGTAACCTCCAATCCCTTATTTCTAGCCTTTTCCCAAAAACTAAATATTTATTATTTATTTATTATTTGATTTTCTCTTTATTATTGATTTTTTCTTTATTTTTTTATTGGTTAGAAAAGCTTCTTTTCCTCATTTTTTTTTTACCTATAAAAACCTCTTCTTTTTACCTTAGAAAGGGACTTGAATTTTTTTTCACAATTACACTATACACAATTCTCTCAAGAATTCTCTTTACAAGAATTCTCCCAACAAAATTCAAGCACCAAAACTCTACACAAAGTCTTTTCAAGTCAAAGTTCGAAGTCCTCTTCTTAAGGTACAACTTCACTTCTCCTTTCTTATTTTATTCTTCTTAATGTATGCAATCCCCATCAAATGGGACATGACCAAATGATCATTTTATTACATTAAAGTTGGTTAAATGTTATCTCCCTACATTTCAAATACTACTTTAATTTCCCCATTTCATATTAATGTAATTGCTACATGTAATCTTTAGCATAAATTAATACATAAAACAATTCTCTTTTATTTCCGTTTGCAATTCCCCTTTTCTTTACTATGTAATTGTTAGCACATTTTTAATGTCAATAAAAGAAGGACTTTTTAGCATTAGAACACCTTTAGTAGCAAGACCCGCGTAAGCGGGGAGGAGTGGGTGTTTAAGTAATTCCCACTCCGTCATCTAACCCCCAGAACCTTTTCTTCCCGAATATCTGGTTTTGTATATAAATTTAGGCTTTTCTTAGGTTTTTCTTATGTTCCTTTAAAAACATAGGTGGCAACCAAAATAAACACCCTAGGATAATTCACCGCTCTAGCCAAGTTGTGGTTTTTCCGGGGTATCTACTGTGACGACTCCGCTGGGGATGACATAGAGGGTTAAACTTGAGTTTCTTACTTTTGGTGTTCTTTTTACTATTTTCTGGGGTAAGGCGCGCGCCTCCGACCTTCACCACCAGAATTGCCCACCTCCCTTCTTGTCCTTCCAGTTCATGTTTCTGTGCTAACAAATTTTGCAGGGAAAAGTTTTCTTATTTAGGGTCAAGGCAATCCCTTGAACGCACTGATTTCCAGGTTTTCACCCAGAAGCGGGCGCCTCTGCCCCTCTTTCTCTAATGCGCGCGCCTCCTGCATAGGCATCCTAATGCGTGCGTGTCTGGGCCATTTTCCAGAACAAAAACAGTGCACAGAACATATTGGTTTTTTTGATAGTGTGTGGGCACCGGGCCGACACATGAATGATTCTACTTTCTGTTTATTTTATCGGTAACACGGGTGATTCGAAAGTTGTACATACGTGCTTATTTGTTTTTCTTTCTTTGAAAAAAAATATTTTGTCACTTGGCTTGACCTTACACTACATGAACATATTCCTATGAATTGCTCACAATCGATTAGCATAAAGTCCATAACCCCAAACCCGTCGAGGCCCGTCCTAGGAAGCTTCAAGCTCCACTCGACCTTGACTCTTCCGAAGCGGTAAACCTAAGCCCTTGGCGTGGCTCATGACTACATGCCGGGTGACCTTTAAGCCTCTCTTTAGCCAAGCACAAGCCAACACATTCTTAGTCTAGATTCTAACACTCCGTGACCAAGTCAGTTTTCGTGTGTCGAGATTCCTCTAAACTAATGTCACCAAATCATACATGCCGTTTCCAAATGAAACAAGTGGTTATTATGGACGAGATAAAACTCCGTCCCCAAGTGGTTATTATGGACGAAATAAAACTCCATCCTCGTATGTATGCTTTGTGACATTTATTTAGTTTAATCCCTTCACACTTAGGTCTCACAAGCGTGGTGGAATCCAATGACTTACGCCATGCCTAAGTCGATCAAGGGTAAAGTGGTCACTGATTTATTGGCGGATTTAGCTTTGGACCTTGTGCCCGAGCCAGAACCACAATTCCCTGACGAAGGCATTCACAATGTTGAGGTACTCGAAAGTAAGTGGCATCTTTTCTTCGACGGATCAGCCAACAAGAGAAGTTTTGGAATAGGAGTTCTGCTCATTGATCCTTCAGAATGTTCATACCCCTATTGCTATTTGACTCGATTTCGAATGCTCCAACAATACAACTAAATATGAAGCCTGTCTAGCTGGCTTAGAAGAATCACTCAAGAGAGGAGTAAAAGAAATTGAGGTTTCAGAGACTCTTCCTTGATTATCAATCAAATCGAAGGAAAATGGAAAATCACTGACCAAAGGTTGTAACAATACCACATCCGTCTGGTAGCATTGGCCGGTTGTTTTACAAAGATATCATTCCATTATCTCCCGCGAGACAGAAACAAATTCGTAAATGCGCTAGCCACTCTAGCATCCATTATGGAATTTCCCATGGGAGTGGACGTGAATCCCCTAATTGTAAGTAGACGATCAGTTCCTGCCTACTGTTTGGCGATTGGTATGGATGACGATGAGTCAGAAAATCCGTGGTACATCGACGTGTGGAATTTGCTTAAGCATGGCCAATACCCTCCGGGGAAAGACAAACGAGTAAGGGTCGCTTTGAGGAGATGGGCCGCGCAATTCTTTATTGCCGGAGATAGACTCTATAAGCGACACCACCAAAAGCTGAATTTATTATGCATCGATAAGTCACAAGCCTAAAGAGTCATGACTGAACTCCATGAAGGAATGTGTGGTCCTCATATGAACGGGCACATGCTTGCGAAGAAGGCAATTCAGCAAGGATACTATTGGACGACTATGGAAACAGATTGCATCCGGAAGGTTCGCACGTGTGACAAGTGCCAGCAGTATGCGAACTTGCAACACCTTCCTCCTCATCTTCTTTATAACTCAACATCACCTTGGCTCTTTTCTACTTGGGGAATTGGCGTGATTGGTCAAGTTAAGCCAAAAGGATCCAATGGTCACGAATATGTGTTGGTTGCGGTAGACTACTTTACAAAGTGGGTCAAAGCGCAGTCTTATAAGGTACTGAATGCAAAGAAAGTCGCGAATTTATCAGAACCAACATCATTTATCGGTACAGGGTTCCTTATGAGATGGTTTCTGATAACGGGTCCCATTTTGAGAAAGAGGTCTCGTCAGTTATGTGATGAATTCAAAATTTAGATGCACAAGTCGTCTCCTTACCACACCCAAGCTAACGGTGCGGTCAAGGCAGTCAATAAAACCCTAGAAAACATCATTCGAAAGATGGCAATCACTGGACGAGACTGGCCCGATAAGTTACCCCTCGCACTATGGGGCTATCGCACATCGTTTTGGACACCAACAGGGGCTACTCCTTATTCCTTGGCTTACGGAATGGAAGACGTCCTACCCATTGAGCTTGAGATCCCCTCCATGCGGGTCTTGCTAGAAAATCAGATTTCAAAAGTGGACTGGCTCCAGCATAGATATGATGAATTGGTCTTGCTTGACGAGAAACGTCTGTGTGCCTTAGAGCATAATCGAGCTTATCAACGAAGGATAGCCCGATCATTTAACAAAAGGGCCAAAGACCGTGACATTAAGGTAGGAGATTTGGTCTTGCGCGAGAAGCCGTCAAGCTACATGACAGCCGAGGTAAATGGAAGTCGCCCTGGTTAGGCCCTTACATTGTCAAGAGCATTCAGTCGGGTGGTGCAGTTTTCTTAATGACAGAGACTGGAGAGGGCCTCGCCCAGCCCTTCAACTTGGACAAGCTGAAGAATTATTATCCGTGAAGGTGTTTTACCCCTTTCCCTCTTGATCGAGTCCAAAAAAAATGGTGCAAAAGAGAGCCTGCTAGGATTGAAAACCCGAAAGGGAGGTCCTAGGCAAAAGACAGAGGTGCGCATAAAAATCTAAATTTGTTTGAGTCAAACTACGATGACCTGAGCCTCTTACTCTTTGTAAAAGAGGAACGTAGATAACCTTCGGGTGCGGTCTATTCAAAATAAAAGCCTTTTATTCATTCCGCAAATCTTGTGTTACATTCTAAAAGTTCTTGCCAAACAACAATCAACAATCAAACCTAAAATTCATAAAAGATAAATCTAAAAATGTCTTGGCTTGGCAACAAGGATTATTCTGAAAACATTGCGAAAAATCATTCACTGATCTAAGAAAGGAAAGGCACTACGACGTGACCTAGAGCTATTCCTTTCTCCGTGGTTTCCTGGGGCAGGATCGTCGGGTTCCACAGTTCCCGAGGTAGAGGCACCATCCTGACGACGACCCCACTTTGAGGAAGGTTGTGCCGTTATAGGGTCCTCCAAGCGATGCTGATCATTGTCTGTCAAGGATGTTCCCAATAAGTCTTGTACCAAAGATTGGATTGTATCCCTCTCTGCAGCTATCTCCGGAATTAACCATTCCAAATACGGCATTTGGGTTACTTTGAACGCTCCTCTGGGTCGTGGTACCTGCCAGATGACGGCATCGCGCGGGTACCAAGCTCTGCTAATCTCCTGGCAAATAGCACGGTCGACGGGTTTAACCGCTTTCGGATTCCCAGGGTATGGAATTTCCTGAGAACGCCCGAACCGACGAGATATTCTGCTTCCTAAGTAGAAAGTGGTACGCCGAAGGCCAGCAAGCAAAACACAGTGGCACCCGGAACTCGATTCAATATAGCTCCTAATGTCTCAATGTGGAGGGACCCATATGATGTCTTCAAATGAAACCAATGATAAGTGCTCAACCCAGTCATTTACAGAGGTCTTGTTCTGGTGGTACAATTTCCTCCAGATGTACATTGCAGGAACGTATCTAGGTTCAGTCATGGGAGTCACAATCTGAAAGTGCTCTTGCAACCATATGTGCACCAAGACCGGGCTACCTGTTAAGAACATCTCTCCTCTTAGGAAGTAACCATCTGGGCCATGAAGGGTCTCAACTAAAATGAGGGTCATTATGTTCCCTTCCTCTGGTTTGTTGCGGTCCCCAATGCACCGACAAGAATTCAAAATGTCTAGAACCAGCAATCCATAAAGCCATCATAAGTAACGAAGAACAAGTCTGCAAGTAGGCACAACATCAATGTGTAATTCCTGCGCTCCATGTATTCAGGGTCAGCACGGCAAGGCTCTGAAAATGACGACGGGAAGTGTGTCACATCGAAATGAGTTTGGTACAAGCATTGTTGAGCAAAAGCCCGGTTGCAGCCAAACATTCGCGCAAATAAATTCAATGGCGTCTCGAGAGTCGATGGAGTCATCATCCCTTCCCTAAAGGGAAGACTGATGATAGAGCAAAACTCTTCAAAAGTGGGACATATTTCATCATGAGTGAAACTGAACAAATGGGTACGAGGACTCCAAAAAAGGGAGGCAGCCCGAAGCATCTCCCAATTGATTTTTTGTTAGTGTTGGTGCCCTAGGCATGT
Organism: Campanula takesimana; assembly: GCA_026119855.1. Classification (NCBI taxonomy): domain Eukaryota; kingdom Viridiplantae; phylum Streptophyta; class Magnoliopsida; order Asterales; family Campanulaceae; genus Campanula; species Campanula takesimana. Next base: position 167,950 of record JAOWBW010001703.1, on the reverse strand, counting down.
TTGTTAAACGTTGTTTGTGTAGATACCCCGGGAGAGCCCACTACTTGGCTAGAGCGGTACAAGGATCCTAGGATGTCTATTTGATTTTAATGGTGAGAGTCGCCACCTATGTTTTTAAGGAACATAAGAAAAACCAAGAAATAGCCTAATTTATGTACAAAACCAGAGATTCAGGAAGAGAAGGGTTCGGGGGTTAGGTGACGAAGTGGGAAGTACTTAAACACCCACACTGCCCCGCTTACGCGGGTCTTGATACTAAAGGTGTTCTAATGCTAAAAAGTCCTTCAATTTATTAATAGTGCTAACAATTATAATGTAAAGAAAAGGGGAATTGCAAAGGGAAATAAAAGAGAATTGTTTTATTGATTTTTATGCTAAAGATTACATTAAGAGAAGAATAATAAATTGAAATAAGGATTGAAATGTAGGGAGATAACCTTAACCAACTTTAATGTAGTAAAGTGATTATTTGGTCATGTCCCATTGATGGGGATTGCATACATTAAAAAGACATATATAAAATAAGAAGAAGAAGAAGAAAAAGAAGTAAAGTTGTACCTTAAAAAAGAGGACTTCAAACTTTGACTTGAAAAGAGTTTTGATGCTTGAGTTGTTGTTGGGAGAATTCTTGTAAAGAGAATTCTTGAGAGAATTGTGTATAGTGTCTTTGTGAAGAAATTTCAAGTCCCTTTCTAAGGTAGAAGGAGGGGGTTTATATAGGTGAAATTAGGAGGGAAAGGTTGGAGGGAAAAGATGATCAATCCATGTGAAATGGAATTAACCAATCAAAAATAAGATAAATAAAATAATAAAAAAAGAAAATGTTTATTTTTACGAGGATGCTAAGAATATGGGATTGGGAGGTTACAAATAAAAAGGGTTTAAAGCTAGAATAAAACATGTGATGAAAAGAGGTGTTTGTGATCAAGAAAATGGAGGGAAAAGGCTGCAGTCCGTGACTGCCAAAATGGGAAGCGCGCGAGTTCCGCTTTTGGGGCGAGACTCGCCGCGCGCGGGACCCGTTGACAGTGTCGGAGGCGCCCGCGGCAGAAAATGATAGAATGACCCTAAAAGTTAACTCTGTTATGCAGTTTAGCCCAAAACTAACGGAATCAGTTAGGAGCTTAACTGAAGTAACAGAAATCAACGAAAATAAGTTAAATAAAAATACTATGTATGCAATCGGGGCGAGAGGTCCAAGGCGGGGTGTCTACAGAGCCCTCAGCGACGTGGATTGCAAAGCAAAATACGTCGACGAAAGAAAGACAACCGCCGAGGACATCGACAAAGAAGAAAGAAAAGAAAAGGAAGCAAAGACTTAATGAAAGCAAGAATTTGAAATTGCGAAAGATAGAGGTGCGCTCTCTGTGTGAGTAAGTTTTGTTGATTGATGAGGTGGCATGATCCGTTTGTAAATCTGCTGGCTGAATCCGTTAGTGAATCCGCTTGATGAACCCGTTAGTGAATCCATTAGATGAGTCCGCTAGTGAACCTTGTTGACGAATCCGTTAGTGAACCCGCTTGATGAATCCGTTGGTGAATCCATTGAATGAGTCTGTTAGTGAATCCTTTTTGACAAATCTGTTAGTGAATCAACTTGATGCATCCGTTAGTGAATCCATTGAATGAGTCCGTTAGTGAACCCTTGTTGACGAATCCGTTAGTGAATCCGATTGATGAATCCGTTAGTGAATCCATTGAATGAGTCCGTTAGTGAACCCTTGTTGACGAATCCGTTAGTGAATCCGCTTGATGAATCTGTTAGTGAATCCATGGAATGAGTCCGTTAGTGAACCCTTGTTGACGAATCCATTAGTGAATCTGTTTGATGAATCCGTTGGTGAATCCATTGAATGAGTCCGTTAGTGAACCCTTGTTGACGAATCCGTTAGTGAATCCACTTGATGAATCCATTAGTGAATCCATTGAATGAGTCCGTTAGTGAACCCTTGTTGACGAATCCGTTAGTGAATCCACTTGATGAATCCGTTAGTGAATCCATTGAATGAGTCCGTTAGTGAACCCTTGTTGACGAATCCGTTAGTGAATCCGTTTGATGAATCCATTGGTGAATCCATTGAATGAGTCCGTTAGTGAACCCTTGTTGACGAATCCGTTAGTGAATCCGTTTGATGAATCCGTCAGTGAATCCATTGAATGAGCCAGTTGGTGAACCCTGTTGACGAATCCGTTAGTGAATCCGCTTGATGAATCCGTTAGTGAATCCATTTAATGAGTCCATTGGTGAACCCTGTTGACGAATCCGTTAGTGAATCCGCTTGATGAATCCGTTAGTAAATCCATTGAATAAGTCCGTTGGTGAACCCTGTTGACGAATCCGTTAGTAAATCCGCTTGATGAATCCGTTGGTGAATCATTTGAATGAGTCCGTTGGTGAACCCTTATTGACGAATCCGTTAGTGAATCCGCTTGATGAATCCATTGAAAGAGTCCGTTGGTGAACCTTTGTTGACGAATCCGTTAGTGAATCCGCTGGTCGAATCCGTTTGTGAATCCGATGGCTGAGTCCGTTCGTGAACACATTGCTGAATCCGTTTGTCAATCCATTTGTCGAATCCTTGTACCTGTTATATGTATGCTTTTGCAGATATATGTGCTTGTGTGAGATGTGAAATAGAAATTGAGAGAAAATTGTGATTGTGGTGTGATATGATTTGGGAAGCAGAGATTGCTTGAGAGAGATTTTTCGAGAATGGAGAAATTGCTTTGTGTGCTGTGTGATTTTTGAGGAAAGTATTAATGAATGATGTTCATACCTTCACTTACCATGGCCGCTTGATTCGGGATGGAAATGTTGTGGCTTTGATGAAGATGATGAACTGCTCTTGCTTTCGATGGAATGTTGGTGAGATGACATTCTGAATGATGGGTTGGTCGTGCCAACGGCTGCCTACGTATCCCTTGAAGGGAATCAGACCAGCGTAGTTCAAGAATGATGGATAATGCTGGGGAAGAAGCTAGGAGCAAATAATTTTACGCAAGTAAAGAGACAAGAAAAAGAAAAATAAAAATCTTTTTGTCAATTTTTTTTTTAAGATTAGAAGGAAAAGAGTATGTACACATGTGAGAAAAAGATTTTTTTTAGTTCTTGGGTGAACCATTTTAAGCATTGTGTGTTTGTAATGCCAACCCAAGATCAACTCATGTTCGATTGAAGTCCGGATTGCCTTGTTGCTTGATTTCTGTCGTTGACGCCGCTGTTCCCAACGAAGATTGATGTCTATCCCCAAGAGATTTGTTGATTATGGGGCTTTAAAAGACTTTTGATGCCGAGATAAGGGGTTGCTGATTGTAAAGCCCCTAGAACGCCTTTGATGGAAAACATTGAGTGACGCGTGAAGCCCCAAGATAAATCAGCTCTTGACCCGTTCAAATGAATCGTCTTTTGTTGTTGACGTGAGCAAGCCCCAAGAGAAGATTATTGATACCAAGCTTCGAGAGGTTGCCAAGCCCCAAATGTCATGTACTTTTTGTTTGCGAGCTTCAAGATGGTGGAATGTGAAGACCTTTCGATGTAAAGCCCCAAATTATCTTGGAATCGGCTTGGTGTAGACACCCTGCCTTGGACCTCTCATGTCCCGATTGCATACACATTCTTTGTCTTCCTCTTTTCTGTTAAGTTTTGTTACTTTTCGTTAACTTTCGTTACTTTCCGTTAAGTTCCCGACTTACTCCGTTAGTCTTGGATTTGACTAAGTGGCAAAGTCAACCTTGAGTCTTTGTTTCATTTATTTTCGTTGACTTTCGTGATGTTCGTTAAGTTTTGGACTAATTCCGTTAGTTTTGGGGCTTAACTGCATAACGGGGTTAACATTTGGGCTAAAATATGAATTTTCTGAAGCTGGGATGCTCATGCCTTTGCCCTCCTTTCTAGGAGGCGTGCTCCTCCCATAGGGGGGGTGGAAGCGCGCGCTTCCCGCTTCCAGAATCTCAGATTTGGCCAAATTTCCCACCTTTTCTGATTTGTAACCCCCAAGGCCATTATGCCTTGGCTTGATCCGGGGAAAGGCCATCTTTGTGACCAAAAACACTTCCCTAACACCTATAAATACCTCTTCATTCCACCATGAAAAGGGAGGAAGAATTCTTGAGTCAAAAACACTCTAAACACACAAAAGTCCATTTTCAAAGGTAGTCATTATACACAAAGTTTGGTCCTTCCTCTTGCAAGCACAAGGTACAATGTCCATCTTCTTCTTCTAAATTCTTGTTTTATCTTATATTCTCTCTTTATCACTTCTTAAACAAAAAACCTTTTAAATTACTTTCTTCATCTCTAATGTGTATGCAATCTCCATAAAAAGGGATACAACCAAAAGACCACTTCACTATTGAAGTTTGGTCAATGTTACATCCCAACATTTTAATTCCACTTTAATTTACATTCTCATTTCTTAATGTAATTATCTAGCAATAATTCGACATGTAATCTTTAGTATAAATCAATAAATAAGCAATTCTTCTTTATTTTTCCTCTATACATTTCCCCTTTCTTTCATTATAATCGTTAGCACATTTCTCTTATCATTAAATTGAAGGACATTTAGCATTAGAACACCAAAAGTAGCAAGACCCGCGTAAGGGGGCGGAGTGGGTGTTTAAGTACTTCCCACTCCGTCACCTAACCCCGAAACCATCTTTTCCTGAATCTCTGGTTTTGTATATAAAATTGGCTCTTTTTAGGTTTTCTTATGTTCCTCTAAAACATAGGTGGCGACTCTTAAAATCAAGTAGACATCCTAGGTTAATTCACCGCTCTAGCCAAGCCGTGGTTCCCCCGGGGTATCTACAGTGGCGACTCCGCTGGGGAATATAGAGGGTTAAACTTGCATTTTTCATTTTTGGTGTTCTTATATCTGTTTTCTGGGCATTCTGGTAAAAAGGGTAGGAAGCGCGCGCCTCCGGCCTTCTTGGCCTAAAGCGCGCGCGTCCGACCCTTATTACCAGAATCGCCCACCTTCCATCTCGTCCTTCAATTCCATGTTTCTATGCTAACAATGTCTGCAGGGGAAAAGTTCAATAATTTAGGGTCAAGGCAATCCCTTGAACCCACTGATTTGCAGGTACTGCCCAGAAGCGGGCGCCTCTGCCCTCTAGTGCCTAAGGCGCGCGCCTCCCATCCTCAAAGCCCAAAGCGCGCGCGTCTGGGAAATTTTCCAGAACAGAGCAGTGAACAGAATGGGCAGTTTTGACAGTGTGTGGGCACCGGGCCTGCACATAATTGCTTTTTATTTCCTGTTCATTTTTATCGGTCACACGGGTGATTCGAAAGTTGTAAATTACGTGCTTATTTGTTTTTTTGTATTTCCTTTTTGAAAAAAAAATTTTGTCACGTGATGGACCTCACACTACGCGCACATAATTCCTATTAACTGCTCACTATCAAGTGACACAAGTCCAACCCCAAACCCGTCGAGACCCGTCCTAGGAAGTTTCAAGCTCCATTCGACCTTGACTCTTCCGAAGCGGTAAACCTCAGCCCGTGGCGTAGTTCACGACTACATGCCGGGGGTGACCTTTAAGCCTCTCTTTAGCCGAGCACAAACCACACAATTCTAGTTAGGGTCTAACACTCCGTGAATCAAGTCGGTTTCCATGTGCTGAGATTTCCCTAAACTAATTTCTTCAAATCATACATGCCACCCGTTGTTATGGACGAAATAAAACTCCGTCCCCAAGTGGTCATAATGGACGCAAATAAAAAATCCATCCCCGCATGTATGATTTACTACATTAATTTAGTTTAATCCCGACACATGTAGGATTCACAAGCGTGGTGGAATTCGATGAGTATATGGGACCGCGAGAATGTCTATATACTAGTGTGACGATTCCACTATTTTTCTAGAAACCCCAAAAAGGACCGCGTCCTTCCGACTTTTGTAAATAAAAAAAAAGAGTCATTTTTCTTTATGTGGTTGAGTCTTTTCTTGTTTGTGGGTGAAATCATTTTACTCAAAAGGTGTTTGTGGGGCCATCCTAAGATTAACCGTGTTCTCTCTATAGGTCCAATGGCTTCAAACGGCAACGACAACTGCATTCCCGTGTCCAACGAAGGGTTATTCCGCATGGTGAAAGTATTGAAAGGGCAAATTGATACACTAGCCGAGGATGTTCGCCGCAAGGATGATTTATGGCGAGCCCGTTACGAGCATGTGGAAATGGCCCATAAAAGAGAAGTATCCAAACTCGAGGACCAATTGAAGGGGCTCACGAATGAAAGAAAGGTCCAAGGCATCAATACCGGTTTGGTCAACACTTTCATGTCCTACATTGACCAAAAGCTTAGTGGGCTAAATTTGCACAAGGGCCCAAGCACCGATCTTCATCAAGTTTTCTCTCCTCATGAACACAATGGAGGCTCTTCCCGAAAAGTTCAAGATGCCCGATATTGAAAGTTCAACGGCAACTCTCTGCCCGACGCTCATGTTGACTCCTACATTTGGGCCATGCTACAAAAGAAAGTGTCTCCTCAAATAATGGCACAATGCTTCCCGCTTACTCTCGAGGGGGTCGCAAAAGATTGGTATATGGGTCTTCCAGTTTCCACCCGCCTCAATTGGATGTCGCTATGCTTGCCTTCAAGTCACAATATCAAGGCAACTCCATGTTCCGCCCCACCAAGAAGGAATTGGAGAGCACCGTGCAAATGAGTGATGAATCATTTGGGGACTTCTATCGCCGTTGGAATGACAAGCTAGCCGAGATGGTTGATAGGCCTTCCAAGAAGGAACAAATGGACATCTTCTTGAAGTGTTTGAAAATGGACTACCGCACTCATCTTAGTGGGGCTTTTCACTCCGATTTTTCAAGCATGTATGATACGGGGGTTAGAATTGACAATTTTCTCCGAGAAGTGGCCGATTCCTCGTATGACACAAGATTCAACGACAAAGGGTTCCCAAGCAATGACATGGAAGAATGTAGTGACATGGAAGACTACAACGACAATGAGGACTACAACGACATGGGGGATGACGACAACAATCCCCGTTTCTCTTTCTCTACCTAGAAATAGGATTTAAAAAAAAAAAGAGAGTCAAAAGTCCTCTAATGTGTGCATTAATGTTTTCTCTCGTCCTATGTTCAATGTCGAGTCTTATCATCAAATAAAAGTCGTTCTTGTGCTCATACACTAGTCCAAGTTGTTCAATTAATTATTGGCAAAATGATGAAAAAATGTCTAAACAAGTTTTGGAATGAAGGCCATCGCTTGAACGCCTAGGGGCTAAACATCGACGACGGCATCAACAACGAAGACATCAAAACATCAACGGCGAAATCAAGCCAAAGAAAGGTGAAGCAACAACCATGGAGAAAAATCAAGCAATGTTTCAAAGGGGGATTCAAAAAAAAAATAAAGAAAGAAAAAAAGCTAGCTAGGTTGAAATCCTCAAATCAACATAGGCAAAAGTTAGAGCACAAAAAAAAAAAAAAAAAAAAAAAAATCCCCCTTCATTCAAAGAAGTTCACAACAACAACATCATTCCACCAAACGAAGGACGAAGCAACATCGACAACAATCACGACGAATCAACAATTCATCACTGCGAATGGAGAATCCACAAGAACTACGGTGACCTGAGCCTCTACACTGGAGGAACGTAGGCAACCTTCGGGTCCGGTCTCATGCAAGAAAGAAGATATGTCACTCATCTTTAGACAAGAGGTCTTCACCGCAAAATCACATGTCTTATCTCCTCAGCCAGAGTCAATGCACACTTCCTCATTAATCGAGTCAAAAAAAAAAAAAAGAGACGCAAAGAGATGCCCGCTAGATTGAAAACCCGAAAGGGCGGTCTAGGCAAAAAACAGGGTGCGTCATAAAAAAAATTGAGAGAGTGAGAGAGAGAAGGGAAAGAGAAATGGAGATCTCCGGCCTCTAAGGAAGACAACTGCACAAGCTCTACATTGGATCTCCTCAACAAATCAATTCCCCACCGAGTCAACTTTGGGATTACAAAAGGCTCGACAAGATATGGCACCATCAAAGGTTGTCTTGGGGTTATTGGCATCATTCCCCAGCAGTGTGCATTTTTGGGTTCATAAAAAGAAGGCCCGTGATAACCAAGACCCATCTGAGAACGAGCCCATCATAAAAGGGCACGAGGTTGCACAAATAATCCCTAGCTAGTCAATTGGCTTGGGCAGCAAATAGCAACAACATGTGTCTCAGTTTTCAAAGCTTCTTCAAGTATGTGCTTCTAAAGTACGCCGAAAGGCTCCCAAGAAATGTAGTAGCTCTTGCCATGTCCTCTCATGTTTGTTCCCTCGCACGAGGATGAGTCACTCTTACTTTTCTCAACAAATGATGACCCTCTAGGGGCTATGTGACTCAAGAACAAGGGCTTGTTTTGCTTCGTTTGACAATCAATAAGCCCTAGGGGCTATGCTCGAGAAAGATGTGTGAGACTATCCTCAAAGTCTCTCAAAAGGGATGTCAAAGAGCCCTCTTGTCATGTTCGTGCTCGTTCCCCCAATCAAGGATGGGCCTTTCTCGCAATCAATGATGGCACTCTAGGGGCTACGGTCAAGTCTTAAAGGCTCCCTCAGCAAGAAGCAATTCACTTCAATGTCCTCAGCAACATTTGAAGCTTTATACCGAAAGGTCTCAAGGGGCTTCGCAATCTACAATCTTTTGGGCTACGGCATTACAGTGATACAAGCAAAGGGCAATATTGGGGCTTCATAATTAACAAGCTTTTGGGCAGTGGTACCCGAGCAACGCAATTTGGGAGTAGTCTCCATGAAAGGGATCAAACTTCAATGGTCTCTCAACACTTCCAGTCAAAAGGCCTCTTGGTTTTAAATGAGGGCTCCGATGATATGAATGAATTTGATGATTCTTGTTAGAACTCACAGCGAGATTCTGAAGGAAGTCTTAGAGAAAAGGAAAAAGATTCAATATGCTAGACTCACCCGGCTGAGTTATAGCGGGCAATGCAAATATGTTAACTCTACAAGCAGAGTTACGGCCAATCCCAATGTTTCTACAATACAGCACCCCCTTCTCCAAGATCAAAAGCACAGGCTGCATCCAAATATCCGCCGTCGGTTCAACTCAAGAAGACTCAAGCAAACATACCGTTTGAGACTTTATCACACCAAGACCTTATCATCTGCAACAACATCACCATCTCCCACGAGACGTCTCCCGAAGACCGCACTACATTTTTCAACATGGGCCTTCCACCACTTGGGTGCCAACCACAACGAGGCAATTCATCTCCCCTGCAAGAGTAAGAGCGAGATCACTTTCATGAGTTCTATCCAATGGTGCATCCGCTCTCAATACAATGCCAAGATAAGTTAGGGCTTCACATCGAAAGGTCCTCGCATCCCGCCATCTTAAAGCTCACATGACATTTAGGGCTTAGCAATCTCCCGAAGCTTGGTATCAATGATCTTCTCTCAAAGCTTTCTCACGTCAACAGCAAAAGGCGATTTATATGGATGGGTCAAGAGTTGATTCATATTGGGGCTATGCAAGCCACATAAAAGTTTGGCATCAAAAGGGGCTTTACAATCAGCAACCCCTTATCTCGGCATCAAATGCCTTTTTGAGCCCCATAATCGACATATCTCTTGGGGGTAGACATCAATTTCGTTGGACACCACGGCAACAACGACAGAATTCAACAAGGCAATCCGGACTTCGATTGAACACGACTTGATCTTGGGTTGGCTTTACAAACACACAATGGTTAAAATGGTTCACCCACGAACTAAAAAAAATCTTTTTCTCACATGTGTGCATATTCTTTCCCTTCTAATCGAAAAAAAAAAAAAGATTTTTCGTTTTCTTTTTATCCTTCTATGTGCAAAAGTATGTTCTTTACTTTGCTTTGCTCCTAGCTTCTCCTCCAGCATTCTCCATCATCCTTGAACTACGCTGGTCTGATTCTCTTAAAGGGATACGTAGGCAGCCTTTTTGGCACGACCAACCCACCATCCAGAATACCATCTCGCCGACACTCCTTCAAAGGCAAGAACAATTCACCATCACCAACATCATCATTCTCCATCTAAAGCATGGACATTCTTCATCAAAAGCATCAACATCCTTCAGCAATCCATCTCCAATCAAGCGACAATGGTAAGTGAAGGTATGAATACATCCGAGGCTTTCCTCAAATCACACCGCACACAAAATCACTTTCTCCATTCTTACAAAAACTCTCTCTCATGCAAAACTGATTTCAAATCACATTGCACCACGAGCACAATTTCTCTCTTCATTTCACACTTCATGCATCTTCTTGCATAAACACATATACCTGCCAAGCACACACATAGCAGGTACCACCACGAAGTCAACAGCATCCGCTACTCAAAACACTTCATCCCCAGCAGAAAATGGACCACAGTAAACCATGCCCGCATCCCCACGATAAAGTCAACAGCAGCTGTAACAGCAATTTGGTCCACGGTGATCTCGCATTCCAGCAAACTGATCCCGCACCTACAAACGGATCTCGCATTCCAATAAACGGATCCCACACCAGCAAACGGAAACGGATCCCGCATTCAGCAAACGGATCCCGCAATCAGCAAACGGATCCCGCACCAGCAAACGGATCCCGCTTCAGCAAACGGATCCTGCCATCAACAAACGGATACCGCATCAGCAAACAGATCCCGCACCAGCAAACGGATCCCGCTTCAGCAAACGGATCCCGCATCAACAAACGGATCCCGCACTAGCAAACGGATCTCGCACCAGCAAACGGATCCCGCACCAGCAAACGGATCCCGCACCAGCAAACGGATCCCGCTTCAGTAAGACGGATCCCGCCATATCCTTTCTACCACGCTTGTGATAGAAAGGATATGGCGGGATCATTTTTTGGGGTCCCATATACTCATCGGATTCCACCACGCTTGTGATACCTATATAGAAAAATAGTTGAATCGTCACACTAGTATATAGACCTTCTCGCGATCCCATATACTCATCGGATTCCACCACGCTTGTGATACCTATATGTGATGGGATTAAACTAAATTAATGTCATAAAGCATACATGCGGGGATAGAGTTTTATTTCGTCCATAATAACCACTTGGGGACGGAGTTTTATTTCGTCCATAATAACCACTTGTTTCTTTTGGAAACTGCATGTATGATTTGATGACATTAGTTTAGGAAAATCTCGACACACGAAAACCGACTTGGTCACAGAGTGTTAGACCCTAATTAGAATTGTTTTGGCTTGTGCTTGGTTAAAGAGAGGCTTAAGGTCACCCCCGGCATGTAGTCATGAACTACTCCACGGGCTGAGGTTTACCACTTCAGAAGAGTCAAGGTCGGGTGGAGCTTGAAACTTCCTAGGATGGGCCTCGACGGGTTTGGGGTTATGAACTTGTGCGACTCGATTGTGAGCAATTCATAGGAATATGTGCATGTAATGTGAGGTCAAGCCAAGTGATTTTTTTTTTTTTTTTAATTTTTAAAGAAAAGAAAACAAAACAAATAAGCACATATTTACAACTTTCGAATCACCCGTGTGACCAATAAAATAAACAGAAAGTAAAAGAATAAAAGAACACCAAAAGCAGAAACGCAAGTTTAACCCTCTAAATCGTCCCCAGTGGAGTCGCCACTGTAGATACCCCGGGAGAGCCCACTACTTGGCTAGAGCGGTGGAAGGATCCTAGGATGTCTATTTGATTTTAATTGTGAGAGTTGCCACCTATGTTTTTAGAGAAACATAAAAAAACCAAGAAATAGCCTAATTTATGTACAAAACCAGAGGTTCGGGAAGAGAAGGGTTCGGGGGTTAGGTGATGGAGTGGGAAGTACTTAAACACCAACTCTGCCCTGCTTACGAGGGTCTTACTACTAAAGGTGTTCAAATACTAAAAAGTCCTTCAATTTATTAATAGTGCTAACAATTATAATGTAAAGAAAAGGGGAATTGCAAAGGAAAATAAAAGAGAATTGTTTTATTGATTTTTATGCTAAAGATTACATTAAGAGAAGAATAATAAATTGAAATAAGGATTGAAATGTAGGGAGATAACCTTAACCAACTTTAATGTAGTAAAGTGATTATTTGTTTATGTCCCATTGATGGGGATTGCATACATTAAAAAGACATATATAAAATAAGAAGAAGAAGAAGAAAAAGAAGTAAAGTTGTACCTTAAGAAAGAGGACTTCAAACTTTGACTTGAAAAAAGTTTTGATGCTTGAGTTGTTGTTGGGAGAATTCTTGTAAAGAGAATTCTTGAGAGAATTGTGTATAGTGTCTTTGTGAAGAAATTTCAAGTCCCTTTCTAAGGTAGAAGGATGGGGTTTATATAGGTGAAATTAGGAGGGAAATGTTGGAGGGAAAAGATGATCAATCCATGTGAAATAGAATTGACCAATCAAAAATAAGATAAATAAAATAATAAATAAATAAAAGAAAATGTTTATTTTTAAGAGGATGCTAAGAATATGGGATTGGGAGGTTACAAATAAAAAGGGTTTAAAGCTAGAATAAAACATGTGATGAAAAGAGGTGTTTGTGATCAAGAAAATGGAGGGAAAAGACTGCAGACCGTAACTGCCAAAATGGGAAGCGCGCGAGTCCCGCTTTTGGGGCGAGGCGCGCAGCCTATTGATAGTGTCGGAGGTGCCCGCGGTAGAAAAGGACAGAATGACCCTAAAAGTTAACTCTGTTATGCAGTTCAGCCCCAAAACTAACGGAATCAGTTGGGAGCTTAACTGAAATAACAGAAATCAACGAAAATAAGTTAAATAAAAATACTATGTATGCAATCGGGGCGAGAGGTCCAAGGCGGGGTGTCTATAGTTTGTAATCATCTTATTCATATTAATAAAGAGATGTTTTGATTATTATTGTTGTTCATGTTTACTTATAATAATCACCGTCCCTAGAGCTTATGAAGCACTAGCATAAAGGCTAAATGATGAGATTTATAGTCTTCCACTTGATGAACAAGGGACCGGACATGACCCGATGTATGAGATTTATGTCATGGTCTATGTCATACATATATCTCATAATAGTTATGTAATTTGAATCCTTAGACATGAAGTTATCATAGTCTTCCACTTGATGAACATTATGTTTGACATATTCAAACGCTACCTTTAACCAGGAAGTTATAAAGGGTATGATTGGCATAATCGGATTCAAGTAGGGAAGAATAATAAGCTAAATGGATTTGTCCCTCTTCGGAGAGATGTCAAGCTTGGGTCCCTCGTAGAATGATGTTGATGAAATGTCTGGCCAGACTAAAATGAATTGATTGGATCAATGTCATTTGGATTATCAACATATTCGGAATCGAGAAAGTATTGAACAAATACAAGTTGACTTGTTGACCATGACTTGTGTTCAATGACATCGTGGACAAAGGGATTGTGACATGTTTTATAAAGGAATGCGAACTTGTATATAGTTACACTATTTGGGTAGGTATGATGGTTTGCTAGAACCTAATCATATCTTATGGGTTTATGATTGAACCCATTGCCAACATAGTGTAATTCTATAGGGTCACACACAAATAGAATGAATCTAAAAGGACTTAAATGGAATTTTGGGTCGAAGGACCTTTGAGGGGTTTTAGGACTTTAGAGGAGAAAACTGGAATCTGGAAAAAAGGGTGGATCCGGGCGGACCTTTGGAAGGACCTGGCCGGACCACTTAAAACCCCGGGCGGACCAAGTGACATACCCGGTCGGACCAAGCCTTGATCCGACCGGACCCACTTGGACACCCGGGCGGACCTTGTCCTGTTTCGACTTGGGTTTTTCCTACTCCGTTTTCTTGCGGGTTTAGACACTTGTTACCTATTTGGAATAGGTGTAACAAGTATATAAACAACCTCTAGTTGCCCTAATCAGCCCTAATGATTGCTATACATTGTGAGAGCCTCCAAAGAGTTTGAGAGACTATTTTCTTGTTCCAAGAGATCCCTAGACTGAAGAAAAAGAATACACAAACACAATAATTCTATATAGTTATTAATTGTGAAAGCGTGTTTCACAATTTGGTCTAGCAACCAAGATCAAGTGTTTCTTGATATTCGTTCGAAGGTGTGGATACCGGTAGAGGGTGAAGCTTATCACCTTAATAGTTCATGTTCAAGCTTTTGGTCTGTGATCAAGTTTTCAAGTCTCCACCAAAGATTCAAGGTTGTTAGCAAAGGCATCAAGGGTTAGTATTCTAGTATTCATTATGCATGTATTTGATATAATTATATGAATGGATCTATGGGCTTTGGGTTTCATGAAATTTTAAATGCTTTATTCCACTGCGCATGTTACTAGGAAACCCAACAGTGGTATCAGAGCCCCGTTCATGTTGATTATTTCAATACTAGATCATGTTGTGTGTATATAAATTGTTTATGTGCCTAGCATGATGTGAGTATTGAGATTATGATGTTTATGTGTTATATGCATTTTATGTGGTTTATTATTTTATAAATTTTAATCGCACTATTCAATCGCAATAAAAATTATGGTGGATTTAAAATTGTTGGGTTATCAATTTTTGATTGGATCAAAGTTTTGATAATCTAGAGATTCATGAATAAATTGTTTATTCAAGGTTTTGATGATCATGGTGATTGGATCACCAAGAACACAAAATCCTAATTGAATCAGGGCAAAATAATTTTGAGACAAATTTGAATTTTTAAAATTTTGGATTTTACAGAGGAGGTCCGACCGGACCCATGCAGAGACCCGGCCGGACCTTGTGTTTCGGCTGGGGGTTTTGCTTGGGGTTTTGGGTGTGGATCTCGGGGTTTAATTTTCCTATTTGTTTTAGTCTTGTGAATTTTGAGATTGGATCAAGTTTTGGATGGCTAGCCTACGTTCTCGAGACTGTGTTTCCCAAAATTGATCACAATCAAAGATTCAAAGATAAAACGAAGTTAGAATTATGAAGAGTTCATAATTGCTAAAATTGAGAAACAAGGTTCTTGATTCAAGTTTGGAGATCCATGTGGAATTGTGAATGCAATTGGCCTACGTTCATCGAGACCATCTATTGCTTAGTTTCGGCCACATGGACTACTTTCTTGGTTTCTTGAATTAGTGCGGAATTGTGGTTGCCTATGGCTTAGTTCGGCCGCACTTCTTGTTGTCTTGATTTGGAGATGATAACCAAAGTTCAAATAGTGTCATCCTCATAATTATAGAGAAACTAATGACACATAAATATTATTCTTAAATTAATGGAGATTAATTTAGTGGCTAAACTTGATGCTCAACATGTTTATCTTATGTGCTCATAAATGTGTTGTATGCTATATGGTAATGAACCTTCTTGAAAGTTTTAAGTCCTATACCAAGCCATTATTAAAACACTTGTAAGTACATGGGTATTTTCATCGCCAAAGAGAGGTGCATTGATTTTATTCTTGTATGAGCAAGATGAATGAATAAGAGTTTCCTATGCGTTTAAAATGGTTGGACTTAATTAGGCGTCAAAACAGTTATGGGCCTAAGGCAAAGATGAGATTAAAACATGCTTTTTGAAATTGGATTTCTTAAAGAATCTCATAAAGGATCTAAGTGTCATATGAGATATGATTGACATGTTTGTCTACCTAATTAATTTGATTTTGAGCGGTGCGCCAAAGCGTACTTGAAATTAAATTAAAGTTGGATCTTAGCCCATTTAAATTATATTATACATTGGATGTATAAGAAGGTTATATAATTTAGTGGGAGTATTTTTTGGAAAAATACATTGTCTATTTCTTTAATGAAATTGGTACTTATTAAATTTTAGAAATTTTGCATAATTGTAGATAATGACAACCAACACTCAATCAATTTCGTTGTGATCGATCCTGGTAAAGCATAAGCTTCAAGAGAATGATACAAACTTTATGGATTGGATCCATAGCCTAAGAATGGTTCTAAGGAAAGAAAATAAGTTGTACATTCTTGATGGGCCTATTCCTGAAGAACCCAAAGCCAACGCCCCTAGGGCGGAAAGAGACAATCACAGGAAACATAGGGATGATTCTAGAGATGTGTTGTCTCATGCTCTCGACCATGTGCTCAAAACTCCAACAAAGTTTGGAACTGTTGGTAGCCTATGAGATAGGCGTGGAGTTAAGAGACATGTTTCAAGAGTAAGCTAGGCAAGTGAGGTATAAAACAGTTGTTGCATTCACTCATTGCAAAATGAGTGAAGGGAAACAAGTTGGACCTCACATGCTTAAGAAGAATGGAAGCATGGAGAAAGGTTCTCCAGTGCCTATGGTTCATGATGGAATAGGGCCAAATGCCAAAGGAAAGGGTAATGCAAAGGTTGCCAAACCCAAGATTAGCAAGGCAAAGATTGCCAAGGCTATGGTAGCAAAACCCGATAAACAAAAGGATGCAATTTGTTTCCATTGTCAAGAAATTGGTCATTGGAAACGTTATTGCAAGGCTTTTATGGAAGAGCAAAAGATGAAGAAGAGCAGTTGGACTACGTCGAATTCAGGTATCTATATGATAGATATTCTCCTTTCTACCACTAGCTCCTGGGTATTGGATACCGGATGTGGCTCTCACATTTGTCTAAATGTTGAGGGATTAAAGAATAGGAGTCTGCTTAAAGATGGTGAAGTAGACCTACATGTGGGGAATGGAGCAAGAGCTGCTGCATTAGCCGTAGGGACTTATGAAGTCACTTTACCTTCCGGTTTAATACTTGTTTTGAACAATTGTTATTATGTACCGGATTTAAGTAGAAACATTATTTCAATTTCTTGTTTGGTTAATGAAGGCTTTAAATTTCTTATTGAGAATAAGAGATTTTCTATCTATTTAAATGATGTGCTTTATGGTATTGCAAATTCATTTAATGGCCTTTATGTCCTTGATGTCAAGAATGAAAATAATGAAGATGTCTATCATATAAATAAGAAATCTAAACCTAATGATGTAAATCATACTTATTTGTGGCATTGTCGTCTTGGTCATATTAATGAGAAGCGTATCTCAAAACTCCATGGGGACGGTCTTTTGGGTTAATGTGACCTTGAGTCATATGATACTTGCGAGTCGTGTCTTCTTAGAAAAATGACTAAGACACCTTTTACCAAGTTAGGTGAAAGGACGAGCGACTTAGTGGGGTTGATTACATTCCGATGTATGCGGACCATTAAGTAGCAATGCTAGGGGAGGATTTCAATACATCATAACCTTCACTGATGATTATAGTAGATTTGGGTATGTTTACCTAATGAAACATAAATGTGAAGCATTTGAGATATTTAGAATATTTCAAAATGAAGTAGAAAACCAACTTGTCGAAAGTATTAAGGCACTTCAATCGGATCGAGGTAGGGAATACTTACGTCAAGAATTTGATGATCATCTAAAGAATTGTGGTATAGTTTCACAATTGACTCCACCCGGAACACCACAATGGAATGGTGTGTCCGAGAGGAGGAATCGGACCTTGTTGGACATGGTTCGATCAATGATGATTCAAGTTGATCTTCCAATATCCTTTTGGGGCTATGCACTAGAAACTGTTGCTTTCACACTAAATCGTGTTCCAAGTAAATCGGTTCAAAAGACTCCATATGAGATATGAAGGGAAAGAAGCCTAGTATGTCTTTCATGAATATTTTGGGGTTGCGAAGTTTTTATCAAAAGACTTATCTCAGACAAACTTGCACACAAATATGATAAATGTATTTTCGTGGGATATCCTAAGGAAACTAAAGGATATTACTTTTACAACCGAGAGGACAACAAAGTGTTTGTTGCCCGAACTGGTGTCTTTTTAGAGAAAGAGTTTCTCTCCAAAGAAATCAGTGGGAGTAAAGTAAATCATGAAGAATTCGAGAACCAGAAAATGACATTGGACCGATGGTGGAGCAAGAACAAGTCCCACAAAGTGTTGTGGAACCTGTTCAAGACACACAAGTAACTCGCAGATCTGGTAGGATACGATCCGAGCCCACGAGATATGGATGTCTCGTAACGGATAATAATGAGGTGGAGATCATTGAGAATGATGAACCAACCACCTACCAAGAGGCGATGTCATCTCTTGATTCGGACATGTCGCTTGGAGCCATGGAATCCGAATTACAATCCATGCAAGACAATCAAGTTTGGAACTTGATTGATGCACCAGAAGGTGTAATGTTGTTCAAATATATGTTTAGGACATAGAATTGCTTAATCCCAATCATAGTTATCACTTAGGATCCCCCAATTTTATTAGAACCTTTGTAAGGTACTCTTAGGATTCTTCGTGACCAGCACAGGTGTTCCAACTCTTCAATCTTGGCAAACCAGCAGAAGGAAGCACAATCAGTAGACCAGAATTCAACATGCCGATCAACTTACTACTCAAGTTGCCGATGACTCAGACAATCAGCAAGGACAATCTGAACCTTACTGACAGTCAGGTTTTGTTGTTCTATCTCAATGTCAACTTACTGATTGTCTCTGTCTTTTCCGCAATGTCTTATCAGAAAGTTGTTTAACTGCTCTGTCATGATTACTGCGCCGTCTGACACATAGCTAGTTTTAGCTATACTTTATCCCTACTTGCTTTTTGCAGGTAACCGGTTGAGACAGACTTTTGCAAGCATGTGTGTACTCCATATCTTCGCCATTAATGCTAAAGATACCGCATTTAATGCTCCTCAACTACCCAACTGAATATTCAAATTGCAAGCCTTCTTCTATAAGACTCATGACATTCACTCCTCTTATAAATAGTGGACTTAGAGCATTGAAGAAGGTTGGTGAAAATAGAGCATTGAAGAGAGTTGAATGTTTTTGAGTATTCATTAAAGACTCAAACATTCTGTCCAGATAATCATTAGATCATTTAATAGGACATACACTTGTGCACCAACTCAACAACAATGTTAGTATTCCCGAACTAGATCATTTAAGGAATACGTTGTTTGAATTATTCACACACCCACCTGAGTGAGATAAGTTCTCTTGGACTTGCCGCTGAAAAACACTTGGTCAGATTTGTTTTACGATCCATTAGAAATTTCTAGAACTTAGTCTTTGTATACCGGCAAAGCCATGCTTCTAATAGACTAGAAATATCAAATAGTACTCTTAACCCAAATCCAAGTTCTGACCAAACTTGGTAGAGGACGTAGCAGTATTTACACTGTGAACCTCTCCAAATCCTTGTGTCTCTGTTACTTACTTTATCTTTGCCGGTTGGAACTCTATCACCGGCAGATTGCATATGTTCGTACTGATTCATTGTAATTTCCATTGACCAATCTCTTTAAACTGCATTGAACTTTTGGAAACAACTTTGTGTTTAAACTAAGCTCTGAAAACCATTTCTTACCGATTTAAGTGTGAGTTAAAACTTAGTCATATCTTCTCCGCTGTGCTTACTGATAATAGTTTGCAAACTGATAAGTGACTTTGCATTTATAAAAGTGTTTCTTTGAAAAAGTTTATAAAAGGCTATTCACCCCCCCCTCTAGCCTATTTTCCTACCAATTGAGCCTAACAATTGGTATCAGAGCTTGGAATTTTGAAAGAAATTTCCAAGCTTTGCAGCTTGTTTGCCGATACCATGGCAGGAAAAATCATGCAGTCATTTAACATCACTACCATACCGTTGTTGAATGTCAATGAGTTTGGTGTCTGGAAATCTCGTATGATAAAGTATATAAACTCAATCGATGATCGGTTGATGAAGGTCATAGAAGGTGGTCCAATCATTCCTTTGAAGGTGATGAGCAGGTAAAGGACAACAGACTCTACGATTGCATTGCTGAGTTCGAATCCTTCAAGAAATAAGATGGTGAATCACTAAGGAGTACCTACGACAGATTCTGCGAGGTAAGTAATTTATGTGCTTCATTAGGAAAGGTTTATACTATGAAAGACCTGAATATTCGTTTTCTAAGTTCTTTGGGAAATGAGTATCATACCAACGTCACCGCTGTTAGAGAAGTGAGAGACTTGAACAAGACTTCTATTCAGAATCTTGTGTCTAGTCTATTTCTGTATGAGAGAGAACTGCAAAAACTTAACGTTCTCGATAAAAATTTCAAAAACTTGTCTCTATCAGCTCAGTCACAGATATCCTTCCCTTCAAACAAATTCCCTCCTATAGATCCCCATCCAATACCCTGCAGTTCCAAAACCCCTGAAACTACCTCAGAACAGCCTATGGAAGAAGACGAATTTGCCGCCTTCGCTAGGAACTACAAAAGGTTTAAAGACTTCAAAAGGATGCAGAAAGGAAGATACCAGAAACCAAAATCATTCACACCAACATTTCAAAAACCAGCAAGTTACAACAAACCCTCAACAAGTGCTACCGACGGAAAGAACAACAAAGGTGATCTTGTTTGCTTCAACTGCAGAAAACCTGGTCACTTTGCTTCTAAATGTGCTCAACCAAAATATGAGTATGTGAGGAAGTCATTCAACAAGAGACATCCCAAGTCTCGAAGCTTTGTTGCCGATGAAAGCCCAGAAAAGGCCTTGCCGGTTTGGTGTGAAACTGACTCAGACGAAGATGCCGATGAAGATGAAGATGCCGATGTAAGTTTTGTCTCTCTAGACATGGAAGATGCCGATACATCCACATTACCGACTTCAGTCTACCGAGATCCATCACCTCCAAGATCTCCAGTCAGAGAAGAAGCTACTGGAAGACCTCAACCACACTTCAAAGAGATTAGTGTCAAAGCAGAAAACCCAAATGGATACAGAGTTCACCAAGTGGGAACCTCTCTCTATGGTCAGTGTAACTCTATTCAATTCACTGCCATCAAACCTAAACCCTTACCAATGACCATAAAATTCTCATTCACTGAGCATCCTAGCATTGCTAAAAGCTTATCTAAACCCATCTCTTCTCTACCTGACTTCTCTCCCAAACCTATTCCCTCTGCCACCAAAATTTTAGCTGATCCCTTTCCTGAAATATCCAAAGCTGAAATGGTAGAGACAATGGATGAACTTTTTATTGATCATGAGAAGCTGAGTAGCGTTCATAAAGTGATGACTGTTGATTTCAATAGAATTTCTGCAGAGAATGACTTGCTTATGTCTGAACTTAAAGTTCTCAAAGGACATGAGCTTGAGTCTGTTCTTCTAAAGAAAGAAAACCTAGATCTCAAAAGTCAAGTGGCAATATTGATAGCTTAGATTGAAGATCTTGTGAAAAGAAACAATCATCTCTCAAGGATAGTTGATTCTTACACAAAATCTAGAGTTGCTGTTGAAACAATCCTACAGACCCAAATGTCATATAAGGACCAATCTGGGTTAGGGTTTGATTCCAGCAGCAGTAGCTTTACTGAAACTTGTGCGACCGAGAAAAAGGATGAGAAAGTTGAATGTAGTTCTGTTAACTCAGTGCATGTGAATGCTAAGCCTGCAGTATACAGTGCTGTTGCCATGAAGTATCCTAAGAACCAGAACAAAAGAAATGATAAGCACAAACAAAGATATGTTAAGGTTGCTGATACTGAGTCTGCCGATAATGGTATTCTTAGTGAATACATCAGCAGAGCAAGTGCTGCCGGTCTAACCACCTCTGCTGCCGATGGAAAAGTACCTAAAAAGGTAATTGCCAAAGGTAAACAAAATGGAAAGAAAGGCAACACTATCACCTTTAAACCTACTAAGTTTGTGCCGGCTCAATTCTCTAGTTCTTCCGATGCACTGACTAAACAGAATGATGTTCTACCGACTCCACAGCCCATCAGTCAAGTGAGATGTTCTAATTGTTCTGATTATGGTCACAAGGCTCATGAATGCCTCTTGAAGCACCTATCTGGACCCACTGAGGTTGCATCCTCTAGTGGTGGCCAGATGTGGTTGCCAAAGAAGAACTAACCCTCGGACCCAAGAATAAGGGGGACCATAAGCATACCGTTTTATTTCAGGAATGCTTCATGGCCTGAACTGGTGCAAGCAAGGATTTGTGGATTCTAGATAGTGGCTGTTCAAGACACATGACAGGATTTGCAGATCTACTTGCCGATATCTCAGAAGCATCAGGTCCCCCCAGTGGTTTTCGGTGATAATGCCAAAGGAAAAATCATCGGTATTGGTACCATCAAGAGAGGTGCAATTACTGTACAGAAGGTCTCTCTAGTAGATGGCTTGAAACACAACCTTCTATCTATTTCACAATTCTGTGACAAAGGGATGCAATGTGTATTTACTACTTCCAGTTGCTATGTGAAAGACATTGCTTCCAATGAAACTCTTCTCACTGCCAAAACAAAAGGTAACATTTATGCAGTAGACTTAAGTGCTATTACTGGTGTTGCTAATGTTTGTTTTGTAGCTAAGAACATCAGTGAGAACTCATGGATATGGTACAAGAGACTCAGTCACTGGAACTTCAAATATCTATCTAAGCTTGCCGGTTCAAATCTGGTTACCGGTTTACCTCAAGTGTCTGCTGATCAAGGAAAGAAAATGCAAGGCCTGCCAGCTTATAAATCAACATAAATCATCCTTCCGAAGCAAGCCCTGCATGTCAACATCTAAGTGCCTCCAAATGCTACATATGGATCTATTTGGCCCCACAACTACAGCAAGTATTGGGGGAAAGTAGATATACCTTGGTTGTAGTAAATGATTTCTCTAGATATACTTGGGTGGAAACTTTCAGTCACAAAGATGACACATATGCCGTTGCTACCAAGTTATTCAGACTACTACAAACACAGAAAGAAAGCGATATCATCAGCATGAGATCAGACAACGGCACTGAATTCAAGAACAATGGTATTGCTCAGTACTGTGATGATCATGTCATAGACCACAAATTTTCAGCTGCCGGTACACCACAACAAAATGGTGTCGTTGAGAGAAAGAACAGAACTCTCATTGAAGCTGGTAAGACCATGATTGCTGAAGCCAGGCTGCCGAAATATTTTTGGGCTGAAGCCATCAATACCGCCTGCTTCACTCAGAACAGATCTCTTATCAACAAATTCCATAACAAGACTCTTTATGAACTCTGGAGAGGCAGAACTCCCAACATTGGATTCTTCAAAATATTCGGCTGCAAATGTTACGTGCTTTACAACGGTAAAGAGCACAGAGGTAAATTTGATGAGAAAGCTGATGAAGGAATCTTTGTTGGATATGCTAAACATAGTAAGGCCTTTCGAGTTTTTAATAAGAAACTTTTGAAAATTGTTGAATCTGTTCATGTAACCTTTGATGAATTTGATTTGTTAGATTCTGACAAAGCTCCAAATAGTACTAATGCTTCTAGTGCTCATGAGACAGGTGAATCCAGTAATTCTAACCCTGCAGGTCAAGTACAAGCTGCTGATCCAGTCATTTCAGTAGAAGAACCAGCAGATACTCATTATTTCCCATCATCGGAAGAACATGATCTTACCGATAGCTTCCATAATCCATTTGCCGATGCAAATTCTGCTGATCATCCTGAAGACAGATCAAGCCCTCAACCAATTTCTGTTATAAGACCCAATCCTCCAAGTTCTCATCCACCTTTCACTCAAAACTCTAACTCTTCCTCTTAGTCATCTGCTGACCTTGATCCTCCTCTAGAATCACTTCAACAAGAGTCAGTCAGACAAGATGTGCCAAGAGAAGTTAGACCTGTTCGTGATCATCCATTAGAAAATGTGATTGGTGATGTCTTTGGTCTAAGATTAACAAGAAACCTTAGTAGAGCATTTGCTGAAAGTGTCTTCTCATCTGCTATGGTTTCCAACATAGAACCAAAGAAGACTGAAGAAGCTCTTGCCGATCCTGGTTGGGTTGAAGCCATGTAAGAGGAACTGAATCAGTTTGAAAGATGCAATGTGTGGGAACTAGTGCTAAGACCATCATCTCAACAAGTGATTGGTACAAAATGGGTCTACAGGAACAAATTGGATGAAGTTGGGAATATTATCAGAAACAAAACAAGGTTAGTTGCTAAAGGCTACCGACAAGAAGAAGGAATTGACTACGATGAGACTTTTGCTCCGGTTGCAAGATTGGAAGCTATAAGACTTTTCTTAGCCTATGCTGCCTTCAAAGAATTCAAGTTATATCAAATGGACGTGAAAATTGCATTCTTAAATGGAGAACTCCAAGAACTTGTTTATGTGGAACAACCACCTGGTTTCGAGGACCCTAAGAAGCCTAATCATGTCTACCGATTGAAGAAAGCTCTCTACGGCCTAAAGCAAGCTCCAAGGGCATGGTATGAAACCCTTTCTAAGTTCTTACTTAGTGATGGCTTAGGTTTCACTCGAGGAAAAATCGATACTACTTTATTTGTTGCCAAGCATAAGGGTCATTCATTGTTTATTCAAATATATGTCGATGATATTATTTTTGGCTCTACTAATGAATCACTTTGCAAGAGATTTGAGAAGCTAATGCAGAGCAAGTTCGAGATGAGCATGATGGGTGAACTAACATATTTCCTTGGACTTCAAGTCAAGCAATCCAATGAGGGAATATTCATCAGTCAAGCCAAGTACGCAAAAGAATTAATCAAGAAGTTTGGCTTTGAAAATGCTTACTCTCAAAGCACACCTATGGGCACTAACATTCATTTAGATAAGGATGAGTCCGGTAAGAGGGTAGATATGAAAATCTACCGAGGTATGATCGGCTCACTCCTCTATCTTACTGCCAGTAGACCAGATATTATGTTTGCTATTTGTGTTTGTGCTAGGTTTCAAGATGACCCTAGGGAATCTCATCTGCAAGCTGTTAAACGTATCATTAAATATCTATGTGGTACTGCTAACCTTGGATTATGGTATGCTAGAGATTCATCTTTTAATCTAATAGGTTATTCATATGCAGACTTTGCAGCTTGTAGGGTGACCAGAAAAAGTACTAGTGGAACTTGCCAATTTCTTGGTGATCGGTTGGTGTCTTGGTCATGTAAAAAGCAAGCATTAATTTCCACTTCTACTACTGAAGCTGAGTACATAGCTGCCGGCAGTTGCTGTTCACAGATCCTTTGGTTGAAGCAGCAGCTTGTTGACTATGAAGTTCCATCTCAAGTTTGTCCCATCTATTGTGACAATCAATCTGCCATCTCAGTTTCCAACAACCCGGTCATGCATTCCAAAACCAAGCACATAGACATCAAGTATCACTTTCTGAAGGAACATGTTGAAAAGGGAAACGTGGTGCTGCTCAAAGTTCATACGGATTACCAAAGAGCAGACATACTGACAAAACCCTTAGATCAGAAAAGATTTGAATTCCTCAGAGGTGAACTAGGTATGATTGATTATTATGGTTAAAATTGTGCTGACTTTGCTACTTGTGTTAGTCTGCCGATCAAATTAGCAGATCGAAAATTATCTTGCCGACAAACATCATGCCGACAAATATCTTGCTGATCAACAACTTGCCGAATCATGTCTTGCCGGTTTGTCAAAATTCAAAATTCAAAATTCATCGGTAGATCTCATCCAAACGGATAAGGATTCTCTGACACATGACGTAAGCTTAGTCAAATCAAAGGTACAATCGGTCACACCTCCTCTCTGACACATGTGTGCACCGCCTTACCCAAATCGTGCCAAAGATTTATCCCAACTCTTTGTGATAAATCAGAAAGGTAACCTTAACTTTATTATTACCGTTTCTACCCTTTCTCTCTCCTAAGTTTAATCGTCTAATTTAAACCGTCTGGTTCGTGCATTTAATGCATTGTGTGCGCACGTTCTCCTAGTTATTCGCTACAGTTAAACTCATCATTATTTCTCTTTCTCCCATGCAAACTCTTCCTATTCTTTATCTCTCTTCCATAACATATATAAGCTACACTTAAACTCCTCTTGTTCTTTTCGCTCCTCATTCTCTCTTGATATCACTATTGCTTGTGTTTTTCATCTACTTTCATATTCTCTTACGTTTTTTCAACCAGAGTTAACTCTACTTTCTGGTAACTACTTGATGATTTTACACTTGCATTTCAAATCTATTTTGAACTAATTTATTCTAACTTGTGATATCTTTTGAGTGATTTTGCAGAAAATGTCGAGCAATGAAATGGATATCTATGGAGGCTATGTTGACTCCACCTTCTTCGACGACGCTCTAGATGGTGATTTCTTGAAGAATCTTCTGATTGGCTCTCTTCTAGACTCCTTCATCTCTCCAACTGGTATTGAGTTTATCTTTTGGGTCAAGTTCAAGAGTTCTTCTCAAATACCTCAGTCATCACTGATCGCAATGACTCCTTTGTCTTCGTCTCCATCGCCTCAACCGTCACCGGCGTGCCGATCTCCGTTACTCCTTCTTCTATTCATGAAGCATTCCCCCTACTTGGGAATGAGGGTGTTGACTCTATTACTGATGACCAGACATTGGACAAGGCATGGACCCTTATGAGGGGAGCTGGTCTTAGACTCAGTGGAGATAATCATCTCAAAGCCCATTACAGAAGAAGATTGTTTGCCCTTGCAGAGATTGTTGATAGATGCTTAGTATGCAGATCTGGCTCTCACAGCCATGTTACTGATATACAGTTTGAAGCAATGGCAGCCATCGTGTTGCAAGAAGAATTCAACTGGTGTGCCTACCTGTTTAGGGTC
This sequence comes from Campanula takesimana, assembly GCA_026119855.1. NCBI lineage: Eukaryota > Viridiplantae > Streptophyta > Magnoliopsida > Asterales > Campanulaceae > Campanula > Campanula takesimana. The sequence goes on along the minus strand of JAOWBW010001703.1, from coordinate 141,398 downwards.
ATTGCCATTGCTGCCGTTAAGTATAAGGAGGATAGAAGGAAGAACAAAGCTCACCCCGGTAAAGGATGCCACTATATGCTGATTAGCACTATCTTGAGGCGCAACTCAGCAATTGTTAGGGCTTCCCCTGCACCCCCTAGTCTTGATTTTGACAAGCTCAAATCCTTTAAGCTTACTGATTGGAATAGGATTTCCAAAAAGGCTCCTACCAGCACAATAGTTGTTCCTGCTGCTGGTACTCCTAAATAGAAGAAGGCAAAGAAAGTTGTCAAGGTTGCTGATGTCACCCCTGCTGACGTTTCTACTCCTGCTCCATCTACCGACAGGATTCTTGCCGATTCTACTCCAGCAGCTCCTAAGAAGAGAAGGCTAGTCAAAGCTGCTGATAAAGCTCAAGTCAAGAAGTCAAAGGTGTATCTACTGATGATCTTCCTGCTGCTCTAAAGCCAAAGTCTTCAGTTGCTCAAGTTCCTTCCTCTCAAATTCCTTCTACTGATATAAGATCTAAGCAGATCAGGTTTGCACCATCTCTTCTTGCCGGTGCAACACTTACTGCTCCCTCTGTGGTTATCAAATCTGAAACCGATACTGCCGATGAAATGGCTGAGAGAAGGAGACTGATTGGATCTGACTTAAGGGTAAGAGTCCCTCTTAAAAGGGAATTCTAGATCTTCCTATTTACCTGAGCTCCATGCTGCTGCTGATGTAGCCTCTGGACCTTCTGTCAAAAAGTGCAAGCCAATCAGAAACCCAACATTTCACATCTTCTTCAGAAACCATTGGTCTTTCACCAATAAGGTCTTATCAAAGAATTGGGTGTTCCCCATTGATCATCTCCATCCGTTTGTTCGCCGGTTGCTTCAATTTCATGAGGAAAGGAAGGAGTTAGTTTCCCCTGGAAATCGTGCTGACTATGTTGATTTCACAAGCCTGAACAGGGTCACCGATATGTTTAAAGAGAAATTTGTGCCTCTTCAGAAATTCCAAAGGTTGTCTGAAAGTGAGTTAAGATTGAATTTTGGAAGGTATTTTGATTTGCTACCCCTTCCCTGGAATCAGGTCTATCTATTTCAAGATAGGATCAGACAGGATTTGATGGTGCAAGACGTCTGGGTTGCCTATGCCTCAATCTTTAACCAGTTGATGAACTTTGATGAACAAGATCCTTATCAGTTAGGAAGACCAGAAGATGAGGATGATTTGCTGAACTTCAATGACAATGAAAGGCTGGATAAGAGTGCTCAAGCCACTCAATTCGTAAAGAATCTGCAGAGGATAACCCTGAATCTGCTGAACGATTCAGAGGCCTTTATCAAAGCTAGAGCTGCTTCTACACCAGCATCTACCTCTATTCCTGAACAAGTTCCTTCACCAGCAATCTCACCCATTCCAACTCCAGCCAGTTCTGTTGATATTGCTAATTTTGTTTGTACTCACAAGGCTGCTGGTGAAACAATCACCTTTTCTGATTCTGTCGGTGAGTATGATAAGCTGCCGATAAGTATTATCTTTAAAAAGCCCTCTTCTGATCAAGATCATGCAGCTGCTGCCCCTACTTCTATATCATCTGCTGAAGCATTTGCTGACTCAGTTCTAGCCAGTGATGGCTCTGAACGTGGCTCTGCTGATAAGTCTATTGAACAGACTGTTGAGAAAAATTTAGACACTCAACCTGTTGATGAGACCAGCACTGCTGATGAATCCTTAGTTATTCAAGTTGAGGAAATTATAGACACTCAACCTCTGATGTTAAAGAGGACCAACTTGCATCAATTGAGGAAACTATAGAAACTCAATCTGCTGATGAAGTTGGTGGCTTGCCGATATCAGGAGGAGATTGTGCTAATGAAGAAGTTATTGCTGATGTGTATGCTGATGAGCCAACTACCGACACTCATCCATCTGAGCCAACTGCTGACACTCAGATTATTAAGGTCCCTATCTCTTCTACTAATGTGATTATAGTAGCTCTTACTGGTGTTAAAGAGATTGTTGAGTTGGGAGGAGGTGCCGATACAGAGATTGCCAATCAAGATCATAATGCTGACTTTGATGCTCTGATTGCTGCTGACTTATAATTTGAGGAATTTCAGGATGCTTTATTTGCTCCTATTTCCTTTCCTTTGCTACCTGCTCCCGAGGCCCTTGTTGCTCCAGTTGTTGCTGATGAAGCACAACCAGTTCCTGTTGCTGCAGATGCTGGTGGAAATGACAGCTCCGATGAAATAGATCCTGAGGACTATATAGAGCTGCCGTCAAATTCTCTGCAATCAATTCCCAATCCTTTTGGTCCAACTCATTCATTTCTTCCCGGCTCGACTAGTGAACATCTTACGTTCTTGCCCTGGATTAAACCTGAATTCAAAAGGAGAAAAGGGAAAGCTCCCCGGGTCTCCAAGATCAAGGTGAAAGGACCGGTTTTTGAACCTCTACATTGCTTGCCTGGTAAGCTCAAAGTTGGCGGCAGAATTCACTTACCTGGTCCATCTCCCAAGGAAGTCTGCATCGCCACAAATGGTTGGATGAAGAGGTGCATGATGATCAATGAAGAAGTCCATGACATTCTTGAATACCGAGCTACTGATTCTCGAGGTCTTTTGCACTTGGTTAAATCTGCCGCTCTTGCAATAACTCTGCCGATGTTCCATCCAAGACAGCGTGCCGATCATCTGGTCTATACCTCAAGGCTGATGAATGCCGGGTTGATGACCATGATTCTTGAAGGTCGTGCTTATTTGAATTTCATTCTGGCTATCTTTCTTTCACTAGAGGACAATGGTGTATTCCATCTGCCAGCTGAACGTGCAGTTATTATTCATCCTCAATTTCCTTTGCCGATCGTCCGTGCCGATTTAGTTTCTGCTGATCTGGTTGCCTCCACGTCTGTTCCTGCTGGGTTCCTTCTTGCCGATAGATATGTTGCTGATGCCTCTCTCCTTCAACAAGTTTTGCCTTTGCCTCTGCCATCTTCTCCTCTCCTGTGCCAGCTTCTCCATTACTGATTGTTCTATCTTCTGATGATGAATTGTCTGTGCCTGCTCCTGATGGTCTTGTAGAAGTTGCTGATCTGATCAATGAAGACTTCATTCCTTCCTGATGCATTCATCTCTTGGTCTTTCAAAGCCCGTGGTACTGAATAGTATGTATGAATACTTCAGTCACCTTGAAGGGGATACTGAGGATTTACAAGTGCCTGTTACTTGTGCCGATCTGGGCGATACTGGTCTCTTCCTCCGCGACAAATTAAACCGTATTCATGAGGATCTCTTTGACAAAATCCTTAAGTCCAATCAGGAGGAGGAAAGCAAGAGAATCCAAGACCTGAAAGAACTTCTGGAGGACAGAGAATCAAGGCTGATTACCCTTTCAGAAAGTTTGGGGAGTATGCATTCTATTCAACAGCAACTAGTTGATGAGCAAAGGTTGCAGATCAGAGACCTAGAAAGAACTGAAAAAGATCTATCTGCTACCAAGTCTGCTCTTGCTGATGCTCAAATGAAGATAGCTGCTCTGGAAGCTAACAATGCCATGCTGACTGAAAGACTGGAGAGCACTCAAAGAAGGAAGAAGAGAGAAGCTGAAAAGAAAGAGAAAAGAGCAAAGAAGAAAGCCAAGCTTACCGACTCTACATCAAAGGCCACTGACCAGCAAGAGGATCCTCCTGTTTCCTAGTCAATGTAGCCAATGATATAGATATCCTGAAGACCTTCAACGCTTTATCCAAGACTTCTTTGCTAACCATTACTGTCTTATGTGTGCTTATTTTTATATATTATATTATAATATCTGCTACTATTCATGCTAACTTTGTTTTGCAGATTATTATTCTCCCTGCTGATCATAGCAATCAGCAACTCTTTTTTTTATATTTTTACTCTTACTTTTTATCATTTTGTATTTTTTACCTTTTCTAAGACATCTAATGTGTGACTTGGCTTAGGGAATGATAATAAATAGACATTCCTTATACATTCTTTTACTAAGCTAATATAGATGTTCTTGGATAGGGTGATTGGACTTAAGCAATTAGGAGGACATTGTTGTTCAAATATATGTTTAGGACATAGAATTGCTTAATCCTAATCATAGTTATCACTTAGGATCCCCCAATTTTATTAGAACCTTTGTAAGGTACTCTTAGGATTCTTCGTGACCAGCACAGGTGTATTCCAACTCTTCAATCTTGGCAAACCAGTAGAAGGAAGCACAATCAGCAGACCAGAATTCAACATGCCGATCAACTTACTACTCAAGTTGCCGATGACTCAGACAATCAGCAAGGACAATCTGAACCTTACTGACAGTCAGGTTTTGTTGTTCTATCTCAATTTCAACTTACTGATTGTCTCTATCTTTTCCGCACTGTCTTATCAGAAAGTTGTTTAACTGCTCTGTCATGATTACTGCACAGTCTGACACATAGCTAGTTTTAGCTATACTTTGTCCCTACTTGCTTTTTGCAGGTAACCGGTTGAGACAAAGGGGTCTTTACCCATCAGACTTTTGCAAGCATGCGTGCACTCCATATCTTCGCCATTAATGCTAAAGATACCGCATTTAATGCTCCTCAACTACCCAACTGAATATTCAAATTGCAAGCCTTCTTCTACAAGACTCATGACATTCACTCCTCTTATAAATAGTGGACTTAGAGCATTGAAGAAGGTTGGTGAAAATAGAGCATTGAAGAGAGTCGAATGTTTTTGAGTATTCATTAAAGACTCAAACATTCTATCCAGATAATCATTAGATCATTTAATAGGATATACACTTGTGCACCAACTCAACAACAATGTTAGTATTCCCGAACTAGGTCATTTAAGGAATACGTTGTTTGAGTTATTCACACACCCACCTGAGTGAGATAAGTTCTCTTGGACTTGCCGCTCAAAAACACTTGGTCAGATTTGTTTTAAGATCCATTAGAAATTTCTAGAACTTTGTCTTTGTATACTGGCAAAGCCATGCTTGTAATAGACTAGAAATATCAAATAGTACACTTAACCCAAATCCAAGTTCTGACCAAACTTGGTAGAGGACGTAGCAGTATTTACACTGTGAACCTCTCCAAATCCTTGTGTCTCTGTTACTTGCTTTATCTTTGCCGGTTGGAACTCTATCACCGGCAGATTGCATATGTTCGTACTGATTCATTGTAATTTCCATTGACCAATCTCTTGAAACTGCATTGAACTTTTGGAAAGAACTTTGTGTTTAAACTAAGCTCTGAAAACCATTTCTTACCGATTTAAGTGTGAGTTAAAACTTAGTCATATCTTCTCCGCTGCGCTTACTGATAATAGTTTGTAAACTGATAAGTGACTTTGCATTTATAAAAGTGTTTCTTTGAAAAAGTTTATAAAAGGCTATTCACCCCCCCTCTAGCCTATTTTCCTACCAATTGGGCCTAACATGTAAAAACCATAGGATGCAAATGGGTCTTCAAGAAGAATACTGACATGGATGGGAAGGTCCATACTTACAAAGCTAGGCTTGTAGCGAAAGGTTATAGGAAGATTCATGGTATTGACTATGATTAAACCTTTTCACCTGTAGCAATGATCAAGTCTATAAGAATTCTGCTTGCCATTTCCGCATATAATGACTATGAAATATGGTAGATGGATGTCAAAACTGCTTTCTTTAACGGAAACTTGCAAGAGGATGTGCATATGACACAACCAGAGGGTTTTGAACAGAATTCTATGGTATGCAAGTTACAGAAATCCATCTATGGATTGAAGCAAGCTTCTGGGAGTTGGAATCTCCGTTTTGATGAATCAGTCAAAGAGTTTGGCTTCATCAAGAATGAAGATGAACATTGTGTATATAAAAATATTAGTGGGAGCATTGTGCTATTTCTTATTTTATATGTGGATGACATATTGCTTATTGGAAACGATATTCCTACACTTCAGTCTGTAAAGACTTTGTTAGGAAAGTGTTTCGCAATGAAAGATATGGGTGAAGCCGTATATATCCTTGGCATTAAGATCTATAGATATAGATGAAGGAAGCTAATCAGTTTAAGCCAAGGTACTTACATTGACAAGGTCCTTAGAAGATTTCGCATGGAAAATTCTAAGAGAAGGAACTTGCCAGTGTTACATGGAGTTGACTCAATGTCCTAAGACAAAAGATGAGCGTGAGAAAATGAGTGAGATTCCATATGCTTTGGCAATTGGATCCATCATGTATGCCATGATATGTACTAGGCCGTATGTATCTTATGCTTTGAGCATGATGAGTAGATATCAGTCTGACCCCGGTGAGAGTCACTAGATGGCTGTAAAAGCAATTCTTAAGTACTTGAGAAGGACTAAAGATTCGTTTTTGATCTATGGAGGAATGGAAGATGATCTCATTGTAAATGGTTACACGGATGCAAGCTTCCGAACCGACAGAGATGATAGTTGATCGCAATCGGGTTTTGTGTTCATGTTAAATGGTGGAGCTGTAAACTGGAAGAGTTCCAAGCAGAGTACAACCGCTGATTCTACAATTGAAGCTGAGTATATTGCTGCATCGGATGCTGCAAAGGAACCAAGGTCACATCAGAAATCCAAACACATAATTAGAAATCCAATAGACCTTTATTGTGAAAATAATGGTGCTATTGCTCAAGCAAAGGAACCAAGGGCACATCAGAAATCCAAACACATAATCAGACGTTTCCATATCATTCGAGAAATTGTGGATAGGGGAGATGTAAATATATGCAGAGAACCTACTGATGATAATGTTGCAGTCCCGCTAACAAAGGGACTTCCACAAGCTAAACATGATGGTCATGTTAGTTCTATGGGTATTAGATACATGGGAGATTGGGACTAGGGCAAGTGAAATTTTTAATGCTTTATTCCGCAGCGCATGTTACTAGGAAACCCAACATTTTTATCTTCCGCAGAGAAAACAGAGATGGTACATTGAAAGTCCTCTCCAATTCAGCCTTCTTCCTATCAGAATAGGTTCTCACCCAAGAATTGAGCTTCTGATGGTACTCGGCAGCATTGACTATAGTAGGATGAGGCTGAAACATGATTGTGGAAGCTGTAATTGAAGCACGGAGGATGGAAATGGTGGCAATTGATGGTGTGAAAGAATAATGGTGATTGACCATCCTTATATGCCAAAAATCCCTTCAAATATCGTGACCCTCTGCCATGGATCAGACCTCACCCCATTCCTCTTCTTATCCAAATCAAAATTTGGCACAAAAACCAAGAAATGGCAGATCAGCAGATCTGCACGGCCGAGTCCTTTGTTCTGCACGGCCGTGCAGACACTGTTTCAGTCTGATTTTGTTTGTTCTTCTCCTCTTATCCAAAGTGCAAATTCCCAAATGTTTTTTCCTTACTCTTGAGCTGAATTTAAGGTGATCGCATGTTGAGTCATCCCAAATTTTGTGGTCAAGCATAAAAATAAAATTGCTCTTTAAAAAACAGCTAAAACTGTCAAATCAGGACACATAAAAATGCTCATTTTAGCTTGTTTTTGCTTGAATCGCCTCTGTGAAATAATGGTCTCGTGCAGAATGTGAATCAAAAGATCTCATCGCACAACAATTTCATTAGGATAAACCCAGATCAATCCAGATTTTATGATTTATAGGTTGCTTTCGACTATCATCATACAGGCTGCAGTACATCATCATCATCTTTTCATCAGCAAGAAGCGGTTACGATGTATCCTTTTGTTCTCTCTCGACTAAATTTTTTTATTTTTCAGTTTTAAAATGTTGGTTCCCATCTGGTCTTTTCGGTTTATCTGAATTTGACCCTCGACTATTTGGGTTACCCTAGTCCTTTTTGGTCACCCCGAATCTGATCCTTGATAAATTTAGCTACTTTTTTGGTCTACTTGAGCGCTCGGGTTGGATCTCCCTCAGAACTATGCCCCGACTTGATTCTCGTGAGGGATAGGTAGGCAGCTCGAATAGGAGCTCAGCTGCCGATTTCTTCAAATCATGTGTTGTTTTTCCCAGCAAAGAGAATTCGAATTCTCAATGCTCCCCTGGCTCAGAGATATGTGATCTCACTCCCCAGCCATTCCTCCGCTCCATTACCCCGCCAGAGAAGTTTACTTCTCGATTTTCATCCCCAGCGTTTAGCTAAACTACGATTGGTCTGATTCTTGAAAGAGATACGTAGGAAACTTGGGAATCCAGGTTCGACCATACGTTTGCTTGATTATTTGCTTGAGTAGAACTACGGAGGCTTGATTCCCGCAAGGGATACGTAGGAAGCCCCACTTCGGGATCAGCCGTTAAACCGAGACGAGATCGGTAGTCTCTTAGTGATTGTCAAATCCCCTTTACTTTATAAGTGATTGCGACGAGGGGCTCTGTAGACACCCCGATCTCGCACCCTTATTAAACCCTATTTAGTTTGGTCTAAACCCTCGTAATCGACCTAAAACCCCAGATTTGACTGTTCGGGACTACCGAGCAGCTTATCGGTGAATCTGATGAATAAACCGAGTCCAGATTCATGATCAGGGCTCAAAACCGAGTAAATAGGCATATTCTTAAAAACTCGCGCGTGCGGACCCTTTAATGGGTCCCGCACTGTTAAAAAAGGCCTTTTACCATCATCTAATGCATTTATAAAATATATTATGCTATTCCTTGCTCTTTGATCAATTACAGATACACCATCGCGACTAAAAAATTATTCCGAGCAACTTTCATGTTGGGCCCGCGGACAACTGGGACACCGGAGCGCGCACAACGAAGCAGTTGCGGAGCCGAAAGCCGGAGCCGGAGGAAATATGTGCAGAGCACGTCAAGGACCAGCATAAGGAGGCCACGTGTCACTCCGTAAGTGGCTAAAAAAAGGAAGAAAATCACATTTTTGACTTTTTGCCCATCTGCACGGCCGAGCACTATAATCCGCACGGCCGTGTAGACTGAATCGCAACCATGGCTGGTTTTTCTCCCTTATTTTCAAAGCAAATGATGACTCTTCTTCTTCAAGCTCCTCCACCCTCCATCACCTCACCTAGCCTCCCCCCTCCTCTACCCCTACCTTAGGGGTAGATTAGTCCTAAAAATTTACCTCCCTCCTCCCTCCTAAATGGCCTAAGTTTGGCCACAACTCCCTCATTCACACAACACAACACACTACCTATCTCTTACTCTCTCAAGTTTTCTCACAACGTTTCTCTCCCAAAATCTCAGCCCACAACTCCTCCACCACTCTCCCACCACTTGGCCACCATGGCACCCCCACCAAACACCACCTTTCTTGCATCAAAACAACCTAAAAAAACAACCCAAACAAACAATCTCTGAACTCAACTCAAGCTATCTTCAAGCAAAACAACCATCAAACTCAAACAAAAGAAGGAAGTCTTCCCTTGGCAAAAAAAAAGGAAGCACACATCTCCCCCTTAACTAGGTAAGCCTCCCCTTGTAATTCCTAAATATGCAAAAATATAAATGATTGAGTCATTTGTATAAGAGTCTAACCACTAGTTGGCTAGACTCCCTTATTTCTTGAAATATTACTGTAAATACTTATGATATAACCATGTAAATAGTGAGGTTAATGCTTGGAATTGAGTTATATCTTGTTTATGTGATATTGTGATGGTCACGTGTCTATTTCATGGCCAAGTTTTAGGTGATTTTTGTATAAATGTGCTTCTTGCTCTTGAGAGTCACAAATATGTCCTCTTTTCCCTTTTTTCATGAATATGCATGCTTAGATTAGTATTTGATGTCAAATATTCCCTTGATAATTATCTTAACATGTTAGATACTAAGCCCCTTTAGTTTCACACCTTTTTATTGAGGTTTGGTTATGTTTTGGAGTCCATCTTTGTTGCTTAAGCAACCAGTTTCTGCATGCTGTCCAAACCACGATTTTCATGCTTGTAAAGCTTCATCTTAGAATGGTTTTTAGACCTGGGTCAAAACATGATAGTTTCTCCTTACATATTTAAGTGCATTCTCGTCAAATTTAATGTCCATGCTCCATGTGTAGCTCATGTTTTCATGCTTAGTTTTGAGTTGTGGATATGCTGTCCTGCTTGTTTCTTTCTATGGCATGCCCCGTTCTCGTGCTTAAATCTCAGTGAAAATGTGGTTATTTGGCCTAAGTCTAAACATAATTTTTGTTCCCAATGAAGTCAACAAAGTGTACTTATTTTCAAAACATTTTTTTTTTACCACTGGAAGTGATTTTTTACTCATTTGTTTCAAGCTTCAACTCTCAGAATCTGCACTACCAATCTCTGACATTGAAATGTCAGAGATCTTTTAAATCACTTAAACTCATCCCCTGAAATCCAAATTTTTGGTAACTTCATACTTTTGCTGTGTTTTTCAACTTTCGTTCTTGATGTTTTGCCAAATTCATGAGTTAAAATTGTTAAAATTGGTGATTAATGTGTCATGTTTGTTGTGAATCCATTGTTAGTTTTGGATTTGGATGATTTTAGGATAGGTACATTAGCATCGGGGAGGGAAAACGATGTCGAATTCGATGACCGAACTCGTGGCGCGGATATTTACTATTTTAAAGGATTTTTCTCCCTTTTGTATATAATGTACTTAATCCCCTCCCCCTTTATATTTTCTCTTTTCTTGATATGTTCAAAATCTCTTTTTGAAAACCGATCGGAGAACCCACCCAAACCGGTTCCCGATCGTGATCAAAACGAACGTTCCTAGACTAGGAGACACCCCTGTGCATAAATACATACTTTTCGAGTTAAGGCATAAAAATCAATCTTTCAAAATAAGGCATAAAATCAAACGTAGGCGGAATCATGCTAGAGTCCGTAAAGACGAGAGGAGTGCTGCTAATCACCTTCTCTTCTCGTAACCTAGCCCCCGAACCCACTTCAAAATAACAATGGGGTTTTATCTCTATTTTCCCAAAATAAAATGAGGTGGTGACTCTCTGCTTTTTCAAAACCAATGTAGAGAAACCATTATGAGAAACCAAGCGGATTCAAGCCGCATTTCGCACGGATCTTTTAAAAGGTTCGCGCGTGGGCTCTCACAAAGGGCGAGTCAAGAGGATTCATTTTGCAGAGTTAGAAGCTAAGCTTGTTAAAATGGTGGATGGGTGGAAGGCGAGGCTACTTTCGTTTGGTGGGAAGGTAACTCTTATTAAATCCGTTTTATCTAGCATTACCATTTATTCCTTGGGTGTTTTAAAAGTACCAAAGGTGGTGATTAGAAAGTTGGAAAGCATTATTGTAAGTACCCCAATCTGAATTTGACCTACTTTAGAGGAATTCTTGGTACCATTTATGGATAAACCAACGGGCCAGGACCTCACTAGGATAAACCTAATATTCCAGGACTGAACTGGAATTAAACTTAGAAAAATCCAGAAGCTCGCCAAGTCGAGTCGTACGGATGGTTTGGGTACTTGAGGGGTTGAGCCGTACGGCTATGTTGGGCACCCTCAGTCCCTATAAATTGAACCCCATGCTGATCATTTCAGGGGGGGGGGAGAATATTGTTTAGATAGGGGAAACTTTGCAGAAATCGTGTCTGAGAGAGAAGTCACCCTTATAATTGAGTGAAGGAAAGGAAGATAGACAAGAACCATCATAGGTGAGGTCCCCTTCCCCCATCTTCTCTTCATCTCAACTCTATTTTGTTTTGTTAACCACATTACTTGTTCTTGTTTACATTCTTGTAAAACTTGTCCTCTCAAGCAAATTTACATTCTTGCAAGACTTGTCCATTTCAAGCATACATATATTATATTACTACAAGACTTATCCATTTCAAGCATATATATCTTATATATATATATACATATAATGTGAACTAAACCATGAGCATGATTCAAGGTGCCCTTCATGCTTTTGTGTGAAAGAGGTTCAAACCTAAGGATGATCATGGTTTAATTTCTTGTTCTAAATAACTTAAAGATCTCTTTATCAAGGTGAAAACTCATGTCTTTATGTTGGTATTACACAAACTAAGCCATGATGATCATGTTGGGGGATAAAGGCTCAATCTTTATCATCCCAACCTTGATCTAGCCAAAAATCCCTAAGATTGGGTCATAAAATTGGATCTTTATGTTGTTTTTGTTGTCCCTCAAGGTTAATCTTTCATAAAAAGTCTATTTTGATGGTAAAGTTCCAATCTTTACTCATCAAATGGCAATTTTGGCTCAAAGGGCATGTTCATCACCTTTCTTAAAATTTCCCCAATGATTGTCTTGATCACACTCAAAACCTTTGTTTTTGGTGTCTAATTTGTGATCAATGACATAGGGATGATTAAATCCATGTTTTTTTTAAAGAAAATAATTGAAAATGATCATTTCAGTCCAGTTTCAGCAAGAACACTCTGTTTTGCCTGAAACTCTACAGTTTTCTGATAAACTATCAAAAACCCCTGGAATGCTCTCCCTAGCCGTACGGCTACTTTGGACAGGGAGTGCATTTTCCAGTTTCTTCCCTTTCTGACTGAAATTTTTGCAAAATAACCCTTTTCTGTTAAATAATTAACCAGTTTTGTTAAAATATCAGTTTCTCCCATTTTCGAAATACACACACACACATGCACGTTTGTTAACTAACGTTAGGGAGACTCGGTCCTATCCGAGGCGACTTGGGTGATGTAAAACTCTTCCCAAGGCGTAACCTGACCTCTGAACTAATAGAATCTCTAACCTTTCCATTTGTTGGGTTAAATAATTAACAAATGTGGCGACTCCGTTATGTTTTGCATGATAACCGTGCTTGGTTTTTTGCCCTTTGAAACGAATACCATTCGTTTCCTCCATCGCGGGGCAGGATCCTTACAGTGGCGACTCCGCTGGGGATTAAAGTGTTTGGAAACTTCTTTTTAGAAGCTTTGAGGACACTTTTGTGTGGGTCAAACTCCCATCCCCCATTTTTGTTAACTTTTTTCTTTGTTTTGTGTGTGCTGTGTTTCTGTTTGAACCTTCTGGAGTGGAAACTGTTCTGGAAATGCAATAAACTGGGGCTTGATGATCAGAAGTTGAAAAACTGCAAAAAATAATTGCCAGGATGCTATAGCCGTACGGCTATGTTGGGCAGGGAACATAATGTTTCAAAATTTAACAATTTTGTGCAGGGTAGAAACATTTTGTGTCCCTTTTGCTTCTGCTTATCCAGGTTCCAAATTTACAGATTTGTTTGTGCACATTACCTTCTTCTTTTTTAGCCAAAACTTGGTTTTTTTTTTTTTAAAGCTTGGTTATGCACAAGTCTTTTGGACATAAAATTGGGATTTCAAAGCCTCCTTGTGCATAACCCATTTTGTAAAAATTTTTGAACTTTTGTTGTGTCGCGACCCCGACCCCGCGGGCCCGGAACTCGCGAGCTGGACGTTGACTTAACACACAATTACCAAAACACTGAAGATAAAAATTCCATTTTTATACCCAAAAGGTTTAAAACAAAGTTTTAGAAATCCAAGCTAACACAACAATATACTACTAGTATCAGCTCCACAAGCTTACACCAAAAATACAAAAGATTACAATTCTTAATGACGTCAATGTTGGTAAGACTATCCCCAAAAGGTTATACATTTAAATAATGTAAACCGATCAATAACAACCTGCCCAAAATCTCAATCCTCTCGACGTCCTCCTCGAACCGCAAATCCTAATCCTTTCCTCCTGGGGGGGGGGTTAAGGAAAAACAAAGATAAAAGAAAGGGGGTGAGATAAATCTCAATAAGTTACTAATGCAACTACATGACATGCTAATGCAACAATAATAATAATATCTCACATAGCACGTAGCAAATATCATTTAACAGATAGAAGCGGAAATAACAAGTAACAAAGGATACTGAGCCAAGGTTTCCCCAATAAAGGATATAACAATCTGATCACTGACGATAGGGCCGCATCGAAGAGCAGCATCAATAAGCAGCATCAAAGAGCCGATAAACCAATCAACGATAGCAGCATAATAGCTGAAGAGAAAACCCGGTACCGGAACCAATAACCAAACGATAACTGAGTATACGACACGAAGTCGCAACCCCTTATAATAGCTAGACTGTTCCCAAAAAGGGAGCTAGCTCATCTCACATCCAAGGCCAATCTGGAGGAGGCAAATAATGGGGCAAAACAATGGTCAACATTATAATGGACTCGGGTCGTTGCCATTATAATCTTTTCCATCGCCCGACACAACCACGAATACCAGCTGGACTTTCAAATAAATGCCAAGTAATAAATACTAGCTGAAATAAACTAATGATTCCAAAGTAGGGAACCATTTCAAATAAATCACCAAAAAGGTACACCAATCCAACAACACATCAAAAGATGTCCAAACAAATACAAAACGATACTTGGTCAAATTCCACACATATTTGTTCACAAAGGAACCATTTTAAACACTAGAGTTATCCACAACCCACACAAACAATTATCCCAAACTTTATCACAACGGACCGATCGTAAACGTTTTGTGTTATAGAACACCTACTGAAAACTCAACACAATCTAAGCCTGAATCCCAACCAAATAAACCACCTCATCTCGTAGTACTCTAGAAGAGATTTAAAACGATAGTTTACTCGACTAAAACGGAGTCCGGATGAAGAAGTTATGGCCTCCGGAAGATTGAACGAAAAACGGACAATTTGATCAAAGTAGGAAATACCATATAACGTCACAAGGGGATAATGACAACCACCTAACACTCATTTACCCCTTTTATAACTCTAACACACTCCTTACATAGTTTACATAGGCTTACGGTTGACTTCTTATTGTTCCGGGTGCTTACTTTTAAGTTATAAACATTTATGCCTAAAACAGGGGTGCTCGGCCGAGCAGTTCTATATGACTCGGCCGAGCAACCTCGGCTCCAAAATTATGACTTTCTGGTCTACTCCGCTCGGCCGAGTCAAGGGACGTGCTCGGCCGAGCACCTCCTAAATTCAGAAAAAACGCAGAAGAACCCAGGTAACCAAATCAAACCTAATCTTACCCAAAACTTCACCATTTCTCTAATACTCAAAATCAAGACTTCCAATAAGCATAATAATGCACCAAAACAACTTGTAAACTAGTAAGGGACCAAAATAACAACATCTAATGACCCAAATCAAGATTTCTACCCCAACATTCATATTACCACAATTTAACTAAAAATCCAATTAAATTCTAAACTCAACCAAAGAAGCCATGGATATCAACAAGAACATCAATAGAGTTAAAGATGAGCATTTTTAACATAAATGGGGGAAAAGTAACTTACCCGGATTTTCTCAAAGTTGACGAAATTCGAATATTCTTAGCCCTCTACGATCCTATCGACGATCTAAATAAGTTTCATTTTATGAGAAATGAGAAACAATGAGATGAATAGGACTAAAAAGAAGAGAGAAATAGAGAGAGACTTACCTTCTACAATGGAGGAAAAGAGAGAGAGAGAGGGCTGGGAAATGAGGGAGGAGAGGGGTGATGGAGGGAGTAAGTAGGATGATTTAAAGAATTTACACATAGACCCCCTCCCCTACACACTAACAAAATAATCTTATACTCCCCACTAAAATTTAAGGCCCAACACTCTACACTAGCACGATTAACCAATTAAATGCTAGGCACGACTACATCACGAAACACAAATGCACACATAAATATTTAAATAAAGAAATAATTTAAATAAATAAATAAGCCATAAATAATTAATTAAATATTTATCACTAAGAAAATAGAGGCGGGTTTTCGGGTCGTGACATTCACTCCACCTTAAAAGAAAATTCGTCCCGAATTTTTAAATTACTTACCCGAAAGATTAAATAGCCACGGATACGATAGTTCCGCCATTTCCCAAATTCCTCAATCTTCCATTCTAAACCACCGCATGGTAACCTTAAATAATGTCCACCATATCACGACCTCTCGTACTTAACTTCCTTCAATCATTACCTTCACTACTAATTAGAATCCATGTTCAAAATCGAAGAATCTAAATTGCCCTTAAACATAACTCCCGAGATACTACAAACTTATCTCATTTCATAAACTTAATTACACTACAAGGATACTTCCACTTGTAAACCGCATACTTAGTATTACTCCCCAGAGATTTAAAACATTAAACCATCTCGAGCTAAATCAGCTTCTTAAAATAGGGAAAGCTAAAGAAATTTTCCATCCTCACAATATTCACCAAAGTGGCTATATCTCCAAGGATTTCCATTATAGTGCTTTCACCTTAGATGGCACCTTAAACTAGAGGTACAATGTAAGCCCAAAATTTTAATACAAAGTGTTTACTTAAATCCACGCTATAATTTCATCATCTCATTACTCCAAATCTTTGAAAGTCTAAAACAATTACAAACACTCAGAAGTCCGTAAAACAATCCACATTTTATCTCTAAGGGATTTCCTCTAACTCCCTTTTAAATTGATAATTCGTGCTTACACACCCCAAAGAAATTTAGCAATTCCTAAATCTTCAATGGCTAACCTACCTTAGTCTTCCACATATACATTTATAATCTCGATGATACTTAGGCCCAATCGTACTACCATCATAATAAACCAATTGGCTAGCTACACTCCAACTGACCCGCTACCAAATCATAGTACTCTCTAATATGCCCAAGTATTGATACCCAACTTTCTTCACATACCCTTAATCCAAATCGAGAAACGCCACCAAGAAAAGGTTTAGAACCATAAAACAACCATTTAACTAAAACTCAAAATGCCTTTAATTCAATTCGAGAAATTCTTGCCCTCTCATAATGTGCTTAGTCCTTTCAAACTTAACGCACTTACCACCATTATTGATTATAACTTCCACAATATACTAGTCACTTATAGCAAATCATGCATTTCTTCATACTAACTAATTCCGATGCACTCACGTAGATGTACTAAAGGTAAACAAAAATCTCCTATTATGAAATCCTCAGCTCTTATAACCCAACCGATACAATATGGATATTGATCTGATTATTAGCACTACCACCTTGTACCATAACAACTCAATTTAACCCAAGTTCCTCTCCAAACACTAGGCACTATTCAGAAGAAAATAGAAATCTTACAAATGATACAGACACCCAACAATCCGGTATAGACATCTCATCGTCACCTACCCAGGTTATATATTCAAATTCCATATAAGAAAAGATGTGTATAACTCTACCCAAAGGAACGGTCTCAAAACGATTTCAGGAAATCAGGAATAGAGGATGTAAAAATCCTCCTACAACAATCGACTAAAGCATAACATTTCCCTTCTCAAAATAACATCAAAACCTTATAATAGCAATATGACAAATTTAGCAGGTAAGTTATATCTACCTTTAAGCACAACGAGAGCACATAAGACTCCATCAGATATCCTACACTCCCCAATAGGAGTAGACACTGACAACACATAAGTCAAAGACTCAGGAGAAATAAATGCAACTAAATGCACAAAAACATGAGAATGCGATGATCCTAAAAATACACGCGCTCGCGCTCTTGACACAAAATTAATACCTCCTGAAACTGAAGAGTCACCCGTTGAGTGCTGATTGATCACAAATACCCTACCCTGAACCTTTAGGGTTTCCCGAAGTATCTCTCTTCTGACCTTGTGCAGTACCCGCGTCACTCCCGGATGGTTGATATCTGCCCCTAAGACAATCTTTCACAAAATGCCCCAACTGACCACAATTCACACATTTCCCTTGTTTCTTCCAACACTTGTCTTCTGAGTGTCCTTCCCTCTGACAATAGTTGCAGATCTTCCCATTTTGTGTCCCCCGATTTGTATCTTGATTTCTCACTATCGGCTGCCCTCCAAAGTTATCTCGGTTATCCGATCGTTGCGGTTGTGACTTGCTCTGCCCTCCTTGCTTACTCGGGTTAACCATCTCAGTCTTCCTCTTATGTTCCCCAATGTCTTGCTTTATCAAATAGGCACGGTCCACCGCATCCTGAAAAAGTTGAATTCTCTGGGCTATTAACTGTGTCCTAATAGCTGTCTTCAAACCCCTGATAAACCTCATTGCTTTCTGCTCCTCGGTCTGCATAAGGTAGTCACAATACCTGGCTAATTCTGTGAACTTAGCTGAGTACTGTGCTACTGTCAACACGCCTTGCTCCAAATTGAGGAACTCGATCTCTTTCCGTTCTGATCCACTAAAAGGATGAAGTGTTCCTTGAATTTTCTCACAAATAACTCCCAAGCATAAGGGACAAGAGTAGCATCCCAACTGGCCTTCAGTGCCTTCCACCAATGTTCCGCAGCACCAACTAACACATAAGCTGCAAACCAAACCGTATCCTCATCAGTGCAACCAAAGACATCGTAGATTTTCTCCATTGATTCTATCCATAGCTCGACCTTCTTCACATCAAGCTCACCGTCGTACTCACTTGGTTTCAACTTTAAGAACTGCTCCAATCCATATCATGGAGGTGCTACATGTTCCTCTCTCGGCCCATGGTCATGAATTGCTTTCATCGCCGCTTCAAACATCCCCTGAAACATTGCACGGTTCTCTTCCCGTAGATCATTCTGATTTGGAGTCCCACTAGAACCTTCACCCGTTCTTCTTCTAGCCATTGTGAACAATTACCTGCATAAAACATCAATCGTTACTCACTCCGAACACAACAATTACCTGCATAAAACAATTACCCGCGGGCCCGGAACTCCCGAGTTGGACGTCGACTTCACACTCAATTACCAAAACACTGAAGATAAAATTCCATTTTTATACCCAAAAGGTTTAAAACAAAGTTTTAGAAATCCAAGCTAACACAACAATATACTACTAGTATCAGCTCCACAAGCTTACACCAAAAATACAAAAGATTACAATTCTTAATGACGTCAATGTTGGTAAGACTATCCCCAAAAGGTTATACATTTAAATAATGTAAACCGATCAATAACAACCTGCCCAAAATCTCAATCCTCTCGATGTCCTTCTCGAACCGCAAATCCTAATCCTTTCCTCCTGGGGGGGTTAAGGAAAAACAAAGATAAAAGAAAGGGGGTGAGATAAATCTCAATAAGTTACTAATGCAACTACATGACATGCTAATGCAACAACAATAATAATATCTCACATAGCACGTAGCAAATATCATTTAACAGATACCAGCGGAAATAACAAGTAACAAAGGATACTGAGCCAAGGTTTCCCCAATAAAGGATATAACAATCTGATCACTGACGATAGGGCCGCATCGAAGAGTAGCATCAATAAGCAGCATCAATAAGCAGCATCAAAGAGCCGATAAACCAATCAACGATAGCAGCATAATAGCTGAAGAGAAAACCCGGTACCGGAACCAATAACCAAACGATAACTGAGTATACGACACGAAGTCGCAACCCCTTATAATAGCTAGACTGTTCCCAAAAAGGGAGCTAGCTCATCTCACATCCAAGGCCAATCTGGAGGAGGGAAATAATGGGGCAAAACAATGGTCAACATTATAATGGACTCGGCTCGTTGCCATTATAATCTTTTCCATCGCCCGACACAACCACGAATACCAGCTGGACTTTCAAATAAATGCCAAGTAATAAATACTAGCTGAAATAAACAACTAATGATTCCAAAGTAGGGAACCATTTTAAATAAATCACCAAAAAGGTGCACCAATCCAACAACACATCAAAAGATGTCCAAACAAATACAAAACGATACTTGGTCAAATTCCATACATATTTGTTCACAAGGAACCATTTTAAACACTAGAGTTATCCACAACCCACACAAACAATTATCCCAAACGTTATCACAACGGACCGATCGTAAACATTTTGTGTTATAGAACACCTACTGAAAACTCAACACAATCTAAGCCTGAATCCCAACCGAATAAACCACCTCATCTCGTATTACTCTAGAAGATCTTTAAAACGATAGTTTACTCGACTAAAACGGAGTCCGGATGAAGAAGTTATGGCCTCCGGAAGATTGAACGAAAAACGGACAATTTGATCAAAGTAGGAAATACCATAAAACGTCACAAGGGGGTAATGACAACCACCTAACACTCATTTACCCCTTTTATAACTCTAACACACTCCTTACACGGTTTACATAGGCTTACGGTTGACTTCTTATTGTTCCGGGTGCTTACTTTTAAGTTATAAACATTTATGCCTAAAACAGGGGTGCTCGGCCGAGCAGTTCTATATGACTCGGCCGAGCAACCTCGGCTCCAAAATTATGACTTTCTGGTCTACTCCGCTCGGCCGAGTCAAGGGATGTGCTCGGCCAAGCACCTCCTAAACTCAAAAAAAACGCAGAAGAACCCAGGTAACCAAATCAAACCTAATCTTACCCAAAACTTCACCATTTCTCTAATACTCAAAATCAAGACTTCCAATAAGCATAATAATGCACCAAAACAACTTGTAAACTAGTAAGGGACCCAAATAACAACATCTAATGACCCAAATCAAGATTTCTACCCCAACATTCATATTACCACAATTTAACTAAAAATCCAATTAAATTCTAAACTCTACCAAAGAAGCCATGGATATCAACAAGAACATCAATAGAGTTAAAGATGAGCATTTTTAACATAAATGGGGGAAAAGTAACTTACCCGGATTTTCTCAAAGTTGACGGAATTCGAATATTCTTAGCCCTCTACGATCCTATCGACGATCTAAACAAGTTTCATTTTATGAGAAATGAGAAACAATGAGAGGAAGAGGACTAAAAAGAAGAGAGAAGGAGAGAGAGAGACTTACCTTCTACAATGGAGGAAAAGAGAGAGAGAGAGAGAGGGCTGGGAAATGAGGGAGGAGAGGGGTGATGGAGGGAGTAAGTAGGATGATTTAAAGAATTTACACATAGACCCCCTCCCCTACACACTAACAAAATAATCTTATACTCCCCACTAACATTTAAGACCCAACACTCTACACTAGCACGATTAACCAATTAAATGCTAGGCACGACTACATCACGAAACACAAATGCACACATAAATATTTAAATAAAGAAATAATTTAAATACATAAATAAGCCATAAATAATTAATTAAATATTTATCACTTAGGAAATAGAGGCGGGTTTTCGGGTCTTGACATGTTGTGCACAACTTGTTTTGCAAATGGTTTTCAAAAGGATTGTTTCTTGTGAAGTTTTGATTCCAAAGAATTTTTATTTTTTTGTGCACAATTTGTTGTATGTACAAGTTTTGGCTTTGTTTGTTCATATGTTTCTTGCTTGATTGCTTGTGTAAATAGCTTATTCATGCTTGCTCATTTTTGTTGAGTATGCTTATTCATGCTTGTTCATGTGCTATTGTGTACATTTGTTCATGATGTTAAGACGAATCGAAAATTTCTATTTTTAACTCAAAAAAGAACATAGAATGGCTTCACACTACGCGCACTTGATCTTGCATGTTCCAAATTCCCTTTAAACCCGGGATGGGTGCCAGATGCAGCTTGATTGGTGCTCTTGTGCTCTTCTAGCGCGCACGGGTCCATTCCACCTCCCCTTCCGAGCCGAGTCAACCACACTTGTCCGTGACACATAAATACCGTGACTTCGGTTGGTTTTTGGTCTAGCTCACGTTACCACGTCCCTAATACGTGTCTGAGATTAATTGTGGCCAAGTTAATGCCCGAGTCACGACTCCTTGTGAAAGCAAGTGTGACCATGGTCAACTTTGACCCGGTCCTTGACTTATGCGTTGATATTGGCTATAATTAACCTAAGTCATGTATTATGGATAGGGTGACACTGTGTTGTCAAGCCCTAATGAATGGTTCATACTAATCATCCTTAAGCCCATGGATAAGATTCGAGAGCCCTCATGAAAGATGAGGTTATACCGGAAGTCCCTTAAGTCCCTAAGACGAATATCGATCTTAACCGGGGCTTAATCATGATTGGAATGGCTCACGCATTGGGAATCTTAAGATACACTAGACCCTAGGTTCGTTTCTTTTGGTCGGTGGAAGCCGCTTGCCCTATAGGACCCTCGCCCGGGACAGTCCATCCTTGGGAGTGTGCAAGGTAGGTGAAAAACGAGGGGTCTATAGGCATAGTGATGGCCTCCACTGATCCAGGATGTAGAATAGTTGCGAAAAAGAAGAGAAATCTTTTCCAACCAGTTAGGAATAAATGCGTTTTAAGTAAACATGAACATAATTAATAATAATGAACCTTCATGTTGCATGAGCCTAAACCCATTCTCCCAAACGCCAAACCGAGTTGATACCCGAGTCTGAAATGAACCTCCCTCTCCTCCGCAGCTCGTAAGAAGTGGGTCAGAGTTCCGGGTCATCATCTGATTAGTGCCGAGTCTGATAGTTCATCATCAGCCTCACCCAGACTTCTCCAAATGGCTAGTCCGGCAGGAAGTAGTGGTGGGGGTGACAACGCAGCGGATCCGAATGGTCTTTGTAGGGAACAGCTGGTACAAGCTCTAGAGGCCGCCAGGGCCCGGGAAGAGAATGTCAGGAAATGCCATGAGGATATGTAGAATAGGGTTATGGAAGCCATGAGACAGAGAGGGGTAGCCGTTGTGTTTGAAAACGATGGAAGTTTTGTGGAGATCACTGATGAAGAAGGAATTGAGAATGTGCAGCCCCGAGGATATAACCGGGTTCCGGTCCCTCAAGCTTACCCAAATATAGAGACCTCACGTCCCATATTCCAAGCCACCACTCACCAAAATGTGCCTACCACTCATGCTTCCCATGTCCCACCGGGCGGTTTTCCCATGTACCCGCCAGGGTTCAACTTGTATGACACAATCCCAAATAGCCGAGCACCCTTGGCTCCAGCTACCATTGGCCTGCCACCTCCGGCTTTGCCAACCACCTCTCGAGAAGTGCCTTACCCACTTTACCACCCAATGGCCCAAACCTCTGAGGCTATCCCACCATATATCCCAACAAGTAACCCGGCACCAGGGTATGTCCACACCCATTTGCCGCCTCAAAATCCTCCTCCGATGGTCCCATCCACCACTTCACCTCCCACCACAATGCCAGTAACGAGCCAAACTTTGGGATTAATCAACTCAATCCCACATGTGGATCCCCAGATGGGGTGGTTGGTAGAGAAGTTGAAACAAATAGAAGAAAGATTTGAGGGGATGAACGAAAAGAAATCCTCCTTGGGGATCACCGACCCCAACAAGATTGTTCCTCTGCCTCACAAGTTCAAAATGCCAGAGATAGATAAATTTGATGGGACTGCCTGATGTAGACACCCCGCCTTGGACTGCTCACCCCGATTGCACATTTGATCTTGTGTTTCTCCCCATTTTAAATGTTTCTCGTTAGTTTCTGTCACTTCCGTTAAGTTCCTGACTGACTTCGTTAAGTCCAGGGACTAAACTGAATAACAGAGCTGACTTTCTAGTCCATTCTGTCAAAATTGCCTTCCCTGAGTCGCGCGCCTCCGACAGGAGGAGCCAGGCGCGCGTGCCTCCCGCCCCCAAAGCAGGAAGCGCGCGCCTCTGGGCGTCAGTTACAGATTTCTGGCCAGGATTCTCTCCCTTGCTCAATTTACAGGATTTTGCCCGGGAAGGATTTCTTGGTGACTGAGTTTTGGCACCAAAAACACCCCTCTTTCACCTATAAAAAGCTCCCTTTACCTCCATTTTCAAGGACCGGAAATTGAACTTACAAAAACTATACCAAAACCACTTTCTAAAGGTTCTCCAAGGATCTCATCAAGCTGTTGGGTTTCTAAGTAACATGCGCAGCGGAATACAGCAATTAAAATTTTAAGAAACCCAAAGCCATGGATCCGTTCATATGATTAAATCAGATACAACAAGATGAATAGAGGAATAACTAACCCTTGATGGCTATGAATTTTCTCTTGATCTTTGGTGGAGAAACCTTGAAGCTTTATCGCGAACAAATCACGAACTTTGCAAGATGATAAAATTCACCCTCTAGCGGTATCCACACTTCGAACGAATATCAAAGGAGCTTCTTTGATCTTGGTTGCTAGACCAATATTATGAAACACACTTTCACAATATAATAAAGAACTATATGGAATTTATTTGTGAATTATTTTGTTCCTCAATCAAGGATATCTTAGAACAAAATAATATCTCTCTCAAACTCTTTGAGACTCACAAAATCACTTGTAAATATGGTCTGGCCGAATTGGGGTTTTTATACACAATTAAGACCTATTCCAAATAGGAATCTTGTGCTAAAAACCTTCCTAAATCGAATTAGGAATTTCCTGTCGGCAGCATCAGGCGCCCGCCTGTAAAGGGCCAGGCGCCCGCCTGAATGACCAGAAGGTCCTTGTCTTTCTGGAATTACTTCAGGCGCCCGCCTGGTCTGAACCAAGCGCCCGCTCGGTAGACCAAACAGCCCAGAATGTTTCCAAAATTCCTCCAAGGTCCTTTGACTCTAAATTCCAATATAGTCCTCTTATTAAAGATTCGTTCTATTGTGTGTGACCCTCTAGGATTATACTAAGTTGGCAATGGGCTCAAACATGATCCCATAAGATATGATTAGGTTCTAGCAAACCGTCATACCTACCCAAATAGTATAACTAGATACAAGTTCGCATTCCTTTAGAATATGTCACAATCCCTTTGTCCACGATGTCATTGAACACAAGTCATGGTCAAACAGTCAACTTGTTTTTGTTCAATACTTTCTCGATTCCGAATATGTTGATAATCCAAATGACATTGATCCAATCAATTCATTTGAGTCCGGCCGAACATTTCATCAACATCATTCCTACGAGAGGCCCAAGCTTGACATCTCTCCGTGGAGGGACAAATCCATTTAGCTTATTATTCTTCCCAACGGGAATCCGATTATGCCAATCATACCCTTTATAACTACCGTGTTAAGGTAGCGTTTGAATATGTCAAACACAATGTTCATCAAGTGGAAGACTATAATAACTTCATGTCTAAGGATTCAAATGACATAACTAATATGAGATATATGTTCGACATAGACCATGACATAAATCTCATACAGCGGGTCATGTCCAGTACCTTGTTCCAAACAAGTACCCATAAATCTAACATGATCATCTCATGATCATTTAGCCTTTATACTAGTGCTTAATAACTACTAGGGACGGGGATTATTATAAGTAAGCATGAACAACAATAATAATCAAAACATCTCTTTATTGATATGAAATAAATGATAACAATTACAACGTTTATTAAACGTGCCTAGGGCACCATTACCAACAATCTCCCACTTGCCCTAGGCCCAATCTCCCATGTATCTAATACCCATGGACCTAACATGACCATCATGTTTAGCTTGTGGAAGTCCCTTTGTTAGCGGGTCCGCAACATTGTCATCAGTAGGTATTCTGCATATATTTACGTCTCCCCTATCAACGATCTCTCGAATGATATAAAAACGCCTAAGTATGTGTTTGGATTTCTGATGTGCTCTTGGTTCCTTTGCTTGAGCAATAGCACCATTATTATCACAATAAAGGTCTATTGGATTAGCAATACTAGGAACCACTTCAAGTTCAGTTATGAACTTCTTAATCCAAACAGCTTCCTTTGCAGCATCCGATGCAGCAATATACTCAGCTTCTGTTGTAGAATCAGCGGTTGTACTTTGCTTGAAACTCTTCCAGCTTACAGCTCCACCATTTAACATAAACACAAAACCCGATTGCGATCGGCTATCATCTTTGTCAGTTTGGAAGCTTGCATCCGTGTAGGCATTTACAACGAGATCATCTTCCATTCCTCCATAGACCAAAAACGAGTCTTTAGTTCTTCTCAAGTACTTAGAATCGCTTTTACAGCTATCCAGTGATTTTCGCCAGGGTCGGATTGGTATCTACTTGTCATGCTCAAAGCATAAGATACATCCGGCCTAGTACAAATCATGGCAAACATGATGGACCCAATTGCCGAAGCATATGGAACATCATTCATTTTCTCACGCTCATCATTTGTCTTAGGACATTGAGTCTTGCTTAGAGAAACTCCATGTAACACTGGCAAGGTGCCTCTCTTAGAATTTTCCATACGGAATCTTCTAATGACCTTGTCAATGTATGTACTTTGGCTTAAACCAAGTAGCCTTCTTGATCTATCTCTATAGATCTTAATGCCAAGTATATATGCGGCTTCACCCATATCTTTCATTGCGAAGCACTTTCCTAACCAAGTCTTCACA
Organism: Campanula takesimana; assembly: GCA_026119855.1. Lineage (NCBI taxonomy): Eukaryota > Viridiplantae > Streptophyta > Magnoliopsida > Asterales > Campanulaceae > Campanula > Campanula takesimana. The sequence goes on along the minus strand of JAOWBW010001703.1, from coordinate 115,274 downwards.
GACTGAAGTGTAGGAATGTCGTTTCCAATGAGCAATATGTCATCCACATATAAAATAAGGAATAGCACTATGCTCCCACTAATCTTCTTGTATACACAAGGCTCATCTTCGTTCTTGATGAAACCAAACTCTTTGACCGATTCATCAAAACGGAGATTCCAACTCCTTGAAGCTTGCTTCAATCCATAGATGGATCTTTGCAATTTGCATACCTTAGAATCTTGTTCAAAACCTTCTGGTTGTGTCATATACACATCCTCTTGGAGTTTTCATTCAGGAAAGCGGTTTTGACGTCCATCTGCCATATTTCATAGTCATGATATGCGGCAATGGCAAGCAAAATTCTTATAGACTTGATCATTGCTACGGGTGAAAAGGTCTCATCATAGTCAATACCATGAACTTGCCTATAACCTTTCGCTACAAGCCTAGCTTTGTAAGTATGCACCTTCCCATCCATGTCAGTCTTCTTCTTGAAGACCCATTTGCATCCTATGGTTTTTACACCTTCGGGTGCATCAATCAAATTCCAAACTTGATTGTCTTGCATGGATTGCAATTCGGATTCCATGGCTCCAAGCCAGTTGTCCGAATCAGGAGAAGACATCGCCTCTTGGTAGGTTGACGGTTCATCATTCTCAATGATTTCTACCTCATTACTATCCGTTACGAGAAATCCATATCTCTCGGGCTCGGATCGTGACCTACTAGATCTGCGAGATGCTTGTGTATTTTGAACAGGTTCCACAACTCCTTGTGGTTCTTGTTCTTGTTCCACTATTGGTTCAATGTTATTTTCTGGGTCTCGAATTTCTTCAAGATTTATTTTACTCCCACTGATTTCTTTGGAGAGAAACTCTTTCTCTAGAAAGACACCAGTTCGGGCAACAAACACTTTGTTGTCCTCTCGGTTGTAAAAGTAATATCCTTTAGTTTCCTTAGGATATCCCACGAAAATACATTTATCAGATTTGTGTGCTAGTTTGTCAGAGATGAGTCTCTTGACATAAACTTCGCAACCCCAAATCCTCATGAAAGATAAACTAGGTTTCTTTCCACTCCACATCTCATATGGAGTCTTTGGAACCGATTTAGTTGGAACTTGATTTAGTGTGAAAGCAGCGGTTTCTAGAGCGTAACCCCAAAAGGATATTGGAAGATCAACTTGACTCATCATTGATCGAACCATGTCTAACAAAGTCCGATTCCTCCTCTCGGACACACCATTCCATTGTGGTGTTCCAGGTGGAGTCAATTGTGAAACTATTCCACAATTCTTTAGATGATCATCAAATTCTTGACTTAAGTATTCTCCACCTCGATCTGATCGAAGTGCCTTTATACTTTTGCCAAGTTGTTTTTCTACTTCATTTTGAAATATTCTAAATATCTCAAATGCTTCACTTTTATGTTTCATTAGGTAAACATACCCAAATCTACTATAATCATCAGTGAAGGTTATGAAGTATTGAAATCCTCCCCTAGCATTGCTACTTAATGGTCCGCATACATCGGAATGTATCAACCCCAATAAGTCGCTTGCCCTTTCACCCAACTTGGTAAAAGGTGTCTTAGTCATTTTTCCAAGAAGACACGACTCACAAGTATCATATGACTCTAAGTCACATGAACCCAAAAGTCCGTCCCCATGGAGTTTTGAGATACGCTTCTCATTAATATGACCAAGACGGCAATGCCACAAATAAGTATGATTTACATCATTAGGTTTAGATTTCTTATTTACATGATAGACATTATTTTCATTCTTGACATCCAAGATATAAAGGCCATTAAATGAATTAGCAATACCATAAAGCACATCATTTAAATAAATAGAAAATTTCTTATTCTCAATAAGAAACTTAAAACCTTCATTATCCAAACAAGAAATTGAAATAATATTTCTGCTTAAATCCGGAACATAATAACAATTGTTCAAAACAAGAATTAATCCGGAAGGTAAAGTGACTTCATAAGTCCCTACGGCTAATGCAGCAACTCTTGCTCCATTTCCCACGCGTAGATCTACTTCACCTTCTTTAAGCAGTCTCCTATTCTTTAGTCCCTGCACATTTAGACAAATGTGAGAACCACATCCGGTATCCAATACCCAAGAATCAGTGGTAGAAAGGAGAATATCTATCATATAGATACCTGAAGTCGACGCAGCCTTGCTGCTCTTCTTCTTCTTTTGCTCTTCCAAGAAAGCCTTGCAATTACGTTTCCAATGACCAATTTCTTGACAATGGAAACAGATTGCATCCTTTTGTGAATCAGGTTTTGCCTCAGAAGCCTTGGCAACCTTTGCCTTGCTTATCTTAGGTTTGACAACTTTTGCCTTACCCTTTCCTTTGGCACTAGCCTTCTTCCCATCATGAACCAAGAGCACGGGAGAACCTTTCTCCACAATTTTCATCTCTGCAGTTTTGAGCATCCCATGCAACTCAGAGAGATTCTTATCCATTCCATGCATGTTATAATTCATCACAAACTGATTATAACTTTTAGGCAATGAATTAAGAATGAGATCCGTGGCTAGCTCCAATGGGATTGGATAGCCAAGTTTCTCAAGGTGCTCTACATAACCTTTCATTTTAAGAAAGTGAGGACTCACTTGTTGCCCTTCATTCATTTTACTAGTAGTGAATGCAACAATGGTCTTGTACCTCTCTTGCCTAGCTTGCTCTTGAAACATGGTTCTCAACTCCACGCCTATCTCATAGGCTTCCAAATGTTCCAAACTTTGTTGGAGTTTTGAACACATAGCAGCAAGCATGAGACAACTTACATCTCTAGAATCATTACGATGTTTCTTGTAATTGTCTCTTTCTACCCTAGGGGCAGTAGGCGGTGGTTCAGCAGGGAGAGGCCCATCGAGAATGTACAACTTATCTTCTTGCCTAAGAACAATTCTTATGCTTCGGATCCAATCCATAAAGTTTGTACCATTCTCTTCGAGCTTATCCTTCTCAAGGATCGATCGCAACGACATTGATTGAGTGTTATTAGTCATTATCTACAAATATGCAAAATTTCCAAAATTTAATAAGTACCGATTTTCATTAAAGAGATAAATAATGTATTTTTTAAACAAAATACTCCCACTAAATTATATAACCTTCTTATACATCCAATGTATAATATAATTTAATTGGGTTAAGATCCAACTTTAATTTAATTTCAAGTCCGCTAAGGCGGATTACACAAAATCAAATTAATTAGGTAGACAACTCTTGTCAATCATATCTCATATGACTCTTAATTCCTTTTATGAGATTCTTTTAGAAATCCAATTTCAAAAGCATGTTAAACCTCATCTTTGCCTAGGCCCAAAACTGTTTTGACGCCCAATTAAGTCTAACCATTTTAAACGCATAGTTAATGTGTCCCGCTAGGGCGTGCCCACATTATCTATCTTGCTCAAACATAAATAAATTTAATGCACCTCGCTAGGGCGAATCTACATTAAAATCACTCATGTACTAACAAGTGTTTTAATCATGGCATGGCAATAAAGACTTAAAACTTTCTTTGAAGGTTCATCACATATAGCATATAACACATTTATGAGCACATAATATAAACATGTTACACATCAAGTTTAGCCACTAAATTAATCCCATTAATTTAAGCATAATATTTATGTGTCATTAGTTTCTCTATAATTATGAGGATGAGACTATTTCAACTTTGGTTATTATCTCCAAATCAAGACAACAAGAAGTGCGGTCGAACTAAGCCATTAGGCAACCACAATCCCGCACTAATTCAAGAAACCAAGAAAGTAGTCCATGTGGCCGAAACTAAGCAATAGATGGTCTCGATGAACGTAGGCCAATTGCATTCACAATTCCACATGGATCTCCAATCATTGAATCAAGAACTTTGTTTCTCAATTTTAGCAATTATGAACTCTTCATAATTCTAACTTCGTTTTATCTTTGAAACTTTGATTGCGATCAATTTTGGGAAACACAATCTCGATGAACGCAGATTAGCCATCCAAAACTTGAACCAATCTAGGAATCACAAGACTAAAACAAATAGGAAAATCAAACCCAAAATCCACACACAAACCAACTACCCAAACCCATTCCAGATCAGCAAGTCTGAAGTGGTCTTGTTACTGGTTTTGTCGGATTTATCGAAAAATTCCAGAATCAGATTTTGAACAAAATCAGAACATTCTGGCCTAGCGAGCGCGCGCCTGGTCCAGCACGGGCGGGCGCCTGAAGCGAGCGCGCGCCTGGTCCAGCGCGGGCGGGCGCCTGAATGGTCAGAATGGTATGGAATTTTCAAGTTCGAAAATTTTGTCTCAAAATTATTTTTCCCCGATTATTAAAACTTTGATCCAATCAAAATCAATAATCGAAATAATTCAGAATCCACCATAATTTTTTATTGCGATTGAATCGTGCGATTAAGGTTCGAAAAACAATAAACCACATAAAATCACAAAACACATAAACATCATATAATCCAATATTCATATCATGCTTGGCACATAAACAATTTATATACACAACATGATCCAAGTATTGAATTAATCAACATGAACGGGGCTCTGATACCACTGTTGGGTTTCTAAGTAACATGCGCAGCGGAATATAGCAATTAAAATTTTAAGAAACCCAAAGCCATGGATCCGTTCATATGATTAAATCAATACAACAAGATGAATAGAGGAATAACTAACCCTTGATGGCTATGAATTTTCTCTTGATCTTTGGTGGAGAAACCTTGAAGCTTTATCACGAACAAATCACGAACTTTGCAAGATGATAAAATTCACCCTCTAGCGGTATCCACACTTCGAACGAATATCAAAGGAGCTTCTTTGATCTTGGTTGCTAGACCAATATTATGAAACACACTTTCACAATATAATAAAGAACTATATGGAATTTATTTGTGAATTATTTTGTTCCTCAATCAAGGATATCTTAGAACAAAATAATATCTCTCTCAAACTCTTTGAGACTCACAAAATCACTTGTAAATATGGTCTGGCCGAATTGGGGTTTTTATACACAATTAAGACCTATTCCAAATAGGAATCTTGTGCTAAAAACCTTCCTAAATCGAATTAGGAATTTTCCTGTCGGCAGCATCAGGCGCCCGCCTGTAAAGGGCCAGGCGCCCGCCTGAATGACCAGAAGGTCCTTGTCTTTCTGGAATTACTTCAGGCGCCCGCCTGGTCTGAACCAAGCGCCCGCTCGGTAGACCAAACAGCCCAGAATGTTTCCAAAATTCCTCCAAGGTCCTTTGACTCTAAATTCCAATATAGTCCTCTTATTAAAGATTCGTTCTATTGTGTGTGACCCTCTAGGATTATACTAAGTTGGCAATGGGCTCAAACATGATCCCATAAGATATGATTAGGTTCTAGCAAACCGTCATACCTACCCAAATAGTATAACTAGATACAAGTTCGCATTCCTTTAGAATATGTCACAATCCCTTTGTCCACGATGTCATTGAACACAAGTCATGGTCAAACAGTCAACTTGTATTTGTTCAATACTTTCTCGATTCCGAATATGTTGATAATCCAAATGACATTGATCCAATCAATTCATTTGAGTCCGGCCGAACATTTCATCAACATCATTCCTACGAGAGGCCCAAGCTTGACATCTCTCCGTGGAGGGACAAATCCATTTAGCTTATTATTCTTCCCAACGGGAATCCGATTATGCAATCATACCCTTTATAACTACTGTGTTAAGGTAGCGTTTGAATATGTCAAACACAATGTTCATCAAGTGGAAGACTATAATAACTTCATGTCTAAGGATTCAAATGACATAACTAATATGAGATATATGTTCGACATAGACCATGACATAAATCTCATACAGCGGGTCATGTCCAGTACCTTTGTTCCAAACACGTACCCATAAATCTAACATGATCATCTCATGATCATTTAGCCTTTATACTAGTGCTTAATAAGTACTAGGGACGGGGATTATT